>CM051496.1:21803441-21844568 GCA_028031935.1 Paedocypris micromegethes
GGTCGTTTTTCTTTTTTTTGTCTCAAAAGTGCACCCATTGTTTTGGTAACACTGAAAATAAATATTTATTTATATTAAGTAGTGTAATTTAAAATCACAGTTACCGATATTTTTTCTTATGTGTTTTTTTCATTCAATGAAATAATTTAGCAAAAATTTTTTCCTTTTGCATGGGTTTGAACATTCTGCCTTGGTGTTGCGAACACAAGCCCTGCTCAAATTTTGCATAAAAATACAGTCAAATCATAAAAATACTGTAAAAGCATTAAAAATACAAAAAATACTGTTAACATTTCACTGTAAAAAAGACTGTGCAAACTTATACCACATTATAATACCATATTGCAGTCACTTTTAGTGTATTTTTGTACAATTGGAAAAAAATGTCGTCTTATTACGTCTTTTTACGGTATTTTTAATTTTTTTAATACGATATTTTTAAAATACGTCTTTTTAATTTCACAATAACATTTACAATTAAATTTTTTAAAGAGATAATTCGAGTGAATAGAGTCACTAGAATCTTGGTGTTGCAAACTCCAAAGATTGAGGCACAAGTAACATTTAAGAACATCTAAACAAACTTAGTTACTTATAAACATGTGATTTAGTGCATGCAGCCTTGGAAAGGAACCATATCACCTAACGTGAGGTAAATAATGCGATGTGTTGCCGCATTTCCTGTTTCGATTTTCCACATGAGCACATCGCTTATGCAGTGCTAGCGTAGCGTACAACCGGATCTGAACAAAGGTAACGTTCGGCAAGCCAGCGTAAAATTAGAAGCCTTTCTTGTAATCCTAATTGCCGTCTGTGTTTGCACAGAGGACTTGTTTAATTCATAGTTTTTCTCGTGGTGCAGTGACATTCCCAACTGGGGAGATGTTTAAAACCGTTCGGATTCTAATTTGAGGAAATCCTACAGGGACTTCATAAGAAAAAACTGACATTTAAGAGCGACAAGGCGATAGGGAAGGAAAGCTATTAAGGCTGTATCTTAAAAGGTCAATTACATTCTGTATAATGACTTTGACTGTTTAATCCAAATGTATGAGTCTGCTGCTAAGCCTTTTCTGACATTGATAGACTTGAGTGGCAGAGAAGGATCTTCCCCTGTCAAGACATCAGTGCTTGGCAGATAATGAGAAACGGCACTTGAAATTTTTCCTCGAGTTGACTGAATCGACATCGGATGACAGAAGCTTCCTTCCGTCTTCTCGATTAGCTTAAATGTTTGACTTGGTGTGGATCAAATGACGCGAAAGAGAGAATTTGTTTGCCACGGGTTGGAAAGCGCTGGGTCACGTGACCCGAACAACACTTTTGGCAGATATCATCTCTCCTTCTTGGATATTTAATGTGATGTTTGCTCTTGCCGTGACCCCTGCTTTACTCTGCCAGGGTCTCATCTACAACGTAAGACAATTTCCGCACCTGAAAAGAAACCGTGGCGAGTCAATAGACTCTAAATTGCTCTTGGAAATGGCGTGATCTTAAATAAAAGCGTTGTGCTCGTCCCCTTGCATCCCACCTCCGCCTTTTTTAATCATTTGTATGTTTAGCTGTTTGGTCAATTTGCTTTGGCGCGATGATGTTCTCCGGTTAAAGGCCATCAATCACGTTCACGGTGGGAAACATCTCTCCAGCGATATTACAGGTTATTAAAGCATGAGAATGCAACCACATGGGCACGCTCATGATGCCCTCTTTCTCATCTTCTGCACACGTGGGCCTGAGATAATCTAGTGATTATCTGCCCATCAACAAGTGCTAGTGGGCTGGAGTCCACAATAATGAGCTGCTCTGTCCACTCCACCTTCTAAACACAAACATGAGGCACGTGACATATAACTTCTGCATTAATGGATGGATGGATACATGGATGATAGGTAGCTTGTTTGAAGGGTCAATAGATGGATGGATGGATGGCTGGATGGATGGATGTTCGGTAAGCAGACGGATGGACAGACGTGCAGACAGAATGTTTGGTAAGCAGATAGATGGATTAATGGATGGATGGATGGATGGATAGATGGACAGACAGACAGACTGTTTAGTGGACAGAAAGAAAGAAAGAAAGAAAGAAAGAAAGAAAGAAAGAAAGAAAGAAAGAAAGAAAGAAAGAAAGAAAGAAAGAAAGAAAGAAAGAAAGAAAGAAAGAAAGAAAGAAATAGACAGACAGATACACAGACAGACAGCGAGGAAATCACGTCCAGCACAGCAATATTGCAAACCAATGATAATTAAATGTACCTGGGATTATATCATATATTATAAAGAGTTATAAAGTTATAAAGAGATATTTGCATGTACTCTTTATCTTTTAGGTTGTGAGGAGCAGCATTTGTCTCTATGACATAATCCAGGGATTGATCTCCTCTTGATCAGTCAGTCTTGAGTGTGAGTTACAAGCTGTCCTTCTGCTAAGGTGACCCTTATCCCCACACACTCTGATGAGAGCCGGTTTAAAAGGTTTTGTGCGGGGAAAAAGTGAGAATTCACAAGCAACTGTTAAACTCCAGGACACCAAACATGCCTTTAATTGAAATTCAGCAAATTGATGCTGCAATTTGTCCTTGTTTGCTTTTAGATTTCATTAGAAAATAGCATAAAACGATTCTAAAAATGTGAGCATATACATTTAGCAAAATACAGTTTGTGGGTGATTGTTTTTTTAAGGTAATATAATAATGTCTTTATTATAAATATTATTATTGTTCATCGGTCACACAGCTTACATTTAAAAATATGAATTAAACAATAATACTGTATTAATGTAAACGTGTAATATAGAAGATAAAATAAACTAGACAAGAGAATAAGAAAAAATGCATTAAGCTTCATTAAACGTAAAACACAAAAACAACACACTAAGTTTAAATTTTGGAGATAAACACATATACTGTACTAATGATGAGAGAAACAGATGTGAATAAATACATAAACAAACACCTGAAACAAATCAAAGAACAGAAAGTGTGCACAGGGGATTGTGGGAAACGGAGTGATTTAAGGGCAAATAGGAAGTGACAAATTGCATTATGATCAATCATTTCATATCGATGTTCTATATTTAGAATTATAATAATACTGTACATGAATTCATTTACTGAAGTAACTACTGACCAAATTTTATTTTCAATACAGAGTTATTGTTATTCTTAGTTTTGCTATAATTGAAAAGATTTCAAGTGTATTACATTATTTGGCCAATGGTTTGGGGCTTTTATTTATTTTTGACCATAAACTTGTAGTTTTTTGTACAACTCTTACATAGCTCTATGGTTTGATGTATTTAAAAAAAAAAAGCCCCTTCCAAAAAAACAAAAAGCCAAATGGTGCCACGCTCTTCCCCATGACCCCATAAATCACATCTTTAGTGACCATGTATTAAGTGTTTGCTCATTCCCTGCCCATTAGGAGTAAATAATCTGCAGGGAATGAGGCATTTCTTACGCAGACTTCCTATTTTTCATATGTGACACTTATCTGCCAGTGAAGGTGTGCAGGTGGGACAGGAGGTGGGCTGGAATGATGATGTCAGATTAGGAACGGCTGATGTGTGGTCTCGCAAGCCCTCTGGCCATGTATTTATGGAGGAAGGAGGATTTATTGGTGGCTGCGAGCTGGTGATGCAGTCTGGCACATTTTACTTTCTAAACCAGAGCATCATTTACCACTGATGATGCGTGGAACGGTTCGGTGTCCAGATGTACATCACAAATATCTTGCTGCGTGTGTTCCATCTCCATCCATACATCTTGGGTCACCATAAAAATATAGTGAGTCATCTGGATTGAATAATTTCACATATTTCCAAACTGACTTTTATTTTGTACCCCCTACACACACACACACACACACACACACACACACACACCGCCATGCATTGGATGGAAGCGTGATTAAGTGATTAAGTTCATTAAGTTAATTATTTTTTTCCTCCTGTGCAAAAAGTAGAAATAAATGGCAACCAATTGCTAATTAAGTTCCTCTGCATATCGACGGAAAAATGAAGATTGTGCAGCTACATCATTTTGATGTTGTTGCATATTCATAGAGTTAAATTAATTTAATGCCTCTCATATAAATCATGCAAATTTATGAAGTGAAGGATTGGTTTTATTACACCATATTAAGTCGTGTTCGATGCACAAGGTGGCTGTGAAGTGAGGCATTAGTCAAGGTTAGCTCGCGTTATTTATGACTAATCTGTCAGTTAATACTCAGCTGGGTTTTATTGCACTTTAATGTGCAGGGGAGTAATAATATGAATCGCAGTTATGAGCATAATGATGGCACAGATGCCGACCCAATGATATGTGAGCACTAGCCGTTCTGGACCTTCTCCATACACATGTGCACATGCATACAGACATGCAATCATACACACATATACAGATATATGTATATCTTAACATGAAAGATTATATAACATTTTCAAAAAAAGTTGTAAAAATACAGGTAGAGAGAGAGAGAGAAAGAAGAAAGATCAATTAAAGTATCTAAAGGTAATTCGTGTATAATTAAATGTACAAGTGTGTGTATTCACTCCCACGTTGCCTTCAGGAATTTGGTAAACACCTTCCCAACACGTACAACACGTAAGTTTATAATGTTCGCGTGTCAAGAGGGCTCGTACCATTTTAATAGAAACATCCTTTTGTAATGTAGAATCAATTTTTTTTACTCTAGCGGTCACATGTAAATGACATTATAATCACAATCCAAAAAAAATCATCTTCCACGCTTTTATTTTGCAAGGTGAAATCAAACCCCTGAAAACCTCTAGGGATCTGCCATGTTTTCTGGTTAAACCTCGGCCAGAGCACATCCTCCCACCACAAAAGCTTCTTTACTGAATAACTGGCTTTATACGTGGAGCATTTGGCATATGACCAGGCCAAGCACAATGATTATTCGTTTTTGGAAAAATGTAAAGCCACTTCATAAGACCCCTGGTTTGGGTCGTAACACCATGATTGTTCCTAACTAGTGCAAGTGAGAGAATCCAGCTGGGTCACATCGCCCTCATTAATGAGTCATTGGGAGACCCTGTACCATTACTATCATCTGGATTGTGCACTCGCTGCAATTTGCCACGATTAATGGAGGAGGGTCAACCCGGGTCACTTTCAATTTCCACCTAGAGGGACGAGAAATGGAAACAACTCATTTGCACAGATTTGAATAATTCCCCTTGAAAAAAAAGAAGAGGAGAGGAGAGGAGAGAAAAAAAAAAGAAAGAAAGACGAGAACTCGAACGCTGTTGCACTTTGCACAATAATAAGCCGTGCCCGCCATCATCGCCTGGCACAAAGCAATAATGAATATGATGGAGGATATGAATCCAGATGTGGGAATAAAGCTCGCCTTTCTCCGTGCAGCCTCGCTCGGGAGCGCCTGCTGCGTCTGGTGAGCTTTTAAACTTATCATAAATGTATTAAGATTGCACCGGGCCATGAAACAGCTGTACACAATTAATCTTCTGCAAATCTTATCTGAAGAATTGGTTTCAGCAAAGTAACATCTGCTGCGAGAGGCGCTTATTCATGGGCAACGCACGCCTGCCACGCATTTATGCATAGGGCACCATCATTGCCAATGAAGTAAAAATTCATCGCTTTCCCAGTTCGGTAAAAATAACATTCAGCAGCATTAAAACATCATCCATCAATATTCGTCTCGGGGCAACGTCTTGGGGCCTGCAAACCCATCGCAGCCTAAGAAAATAAAGAGAATATTCATTTCTGTGTGAACTTGCTGTGTGCGGCTTCACTGAGCTGATATTTCCTTCCTCTGTTTTCCTTTTTTTCCTCTCTTTTGAGAAAATGAAAATGAAGCGGTGCATTTCAATATCGGCACCTCTCTTGCCGCCAGGCAGAACAGAGGACGTACAGGGTGTGACTGCCATCATTATTCCACCGTGACCTAACAAGGCCTCGTGTTGGGTGGGGATGTGGACCAACACAGCGAATTTGTCAAATGTGAAAAGATTTGGGATTAAATATTAGCAATTATCCCAGAATTGGATTCTGTTGTGGTTTCAAATTCCTAATTGGTGTGTGTGTGTGTGTGTGTGGTGCTTATTTGTTCTCCAAAGTTTCGGAATCTCAGAAGGTTGACAAATGGCCAATCAGCCCAAAGGAAGGATGAAGTTTTGTGCACATCTTTTATCTTCTCAACATTTATTACGATCATGTAATTTCCTAATCCCCAACTGTCGGCACCTCACAGATGGCAATATTATTTACAATGCGCAATGTTCTTTGGAGCCCGTCCAGATGCCGTCTTAATATGGATTTGATCGTCTGTAACTTTGGCAGTTTGTCAATTAGTCACTTTCTTGCAATAAGGAAATAAAAAGCAATCTGTTTATTTTATTTTCTTCCGCTGTTCGCCTTTTTCTTTTGAAAGCCTACACAATGAGTTGTGGAAAATGAGACAAAGTCGTATGAAAACACTTAGGCACAACAAAAAGTCTAAAACAAAGGTTATTATTATTATATAAAGGCAATGTAGTTTTAATGATTGCACTGGGTTTCATTCCAGAGCTTTCAAAAGCAGTTAAAACAATGTAGAAATTTTTAATTTTGCTCAGGGAAATAAAGGTTTTTTCAATCAAAGCATTTGTATTATAATGCATAATAATGATCTTAATTTAGTTCTTAAATAAAAGCTTGTAATTAGAAGCTTATATGTATATAATAACACCAGTGTGAGTGCACATATTTTCTCACATTTAGTCACCAGTTTATACTTTTTTTGTGCATTAGTTCATGTTCTGATATATACAAACTTGTAATTAATAAAAAATGTGTGATGTAATATAATTTGTTAAATGATTTTTTACCACGATTCCAAATAAGAGTCTTCACTAGCAACTGCGTTTAAGATTAGATAACGGGAAAATGGCATTCTCCGCCAGCAGCACAATTTTGATTTCAGATCGGTGTAAAAGAGAAACACCTGCCGTGGCCTTTGCTGCTGTCAAACGGGGATTAAGTTTAAAGCGCAATGTGTATTGTTCAATACGACACGGTCAATTCATCATTAGTTTTGAGCAGAGAACGGATGAGTACACTTTCAATTTAGTTCGCAGCCTCTCTTCATTCATCATGGCTCCTCATCATCCATCACTCCCTCGCTTTGATTTGTACAAAACACACACTTTCATAAGTTTAATGCAATTAATCATGAGGCGGGATAATTCTCTATTAATGAACCGCAACCATTATTTCATTATTCGTTTGATGAACTTGCGCAGTGTGTTTCACGGAGGTGTGATCATCATCATCAGACGCTCGCGTGCGCCACTCCCGAGCGGATGCTGTGATGCTCCGGCTGCCGTCGGCTGTCTCACTCGCGCTTTCGTCTTCATATAACAAGTCCTGATAAATTGAAAAAGTTACCGGCCCAAGATGAGAGCTGACCCGAAAAACAAAAGCAATCACAGTAAAAGGTAAAACGCTTTGGAACGCTGAACCGCGACAGCTTTCACATTCAAGGTGAAGTTCTGCCACCCGGTCCATGAAAGAGAAACATGCACCACAGAAAACAACAAGTTATGAGCTTATGCATTGAGCTGAGTAGTTTAATTACTACCAGCTTCATTTATAAGCCATAAAAGCCAGACAGACATTTATCAAGCTTGATTTTGCGAAAGTTTCAATTACAGTAATCAATTTAAGATTAGCATTCACGCTAAAATGCTAAGCGTTTAGCTTGCATGCTAATTCTCACATTTGTTTACTTTCTTTTTATTTTCTTCTTCTGGCCCGGCTTTTCTATGACCGTCTTAACTTCATTGGATTATAAGAGCATCATTATTTTTCAGACTGAATAGTCCAGATTCTCACCGCAAATCAATTAGGCCCGAGCTACAAAGAAGTTCCCACTACATTTTAGCTCCATCAAAAAGGAGGAGAAAAATCCATGTGGTCCAATTATAGCCTGTTTCATTAAGGTATGTTAATCAGTTAGATCTGCAAATGAGTCTGGTCTATGGTGTTTCTTCTCAATCTCTGCCAATGTAAAGAACAGCATCTTATGATGTGGAGGGATCACAAGCTGAAGAGGAAACACTGCTAACTTAAGTAACATTTCTGTGTGTGCGTGTGTTTATATAATCCAATTTTCTCATGTATTTGATGTGTACATTTTAAAGTCTCACACATCTTTTAGTTCCAGCTATGGTTCAGAATGAGACGCGTCTGAGGTCAGGAGGAAATCTAAGCACACTTCTTTCATTGTATTATGTTTCCTCTTAGCAGATACCAGTCAGCCTCTTAAATTTGGACCGTATACGATCTTGATAATTCATTTTTTTCACTCAGGTTGGCCTGGAACCAAGCAAAGATGTCTCACTGGTTGAGTACATTGTTTTTTTGTTTTGTTTTTTGCCAGAAATGCATTTTTTTTAAAGAAGAGCATGCTTTAAAATCTCTGTAATCAATTACTTTTTAATAATACAAGTTAACAATTAGTAATGATTGATAACAATAGAAATAAGTAGTATCAATTTTACTTATAATAATTTTATTTTTATTTTACTTATGAAAATAAATAGTATCAGTTTTACTTATTATATCGATAACCGATAATGTTCTAAATTTGATTTTCAGAAAAATCGCAGGGAAGACATTTTTCTATAGCGATGCAGTTTTTTCTACTTATTAAGCAATTGTCATCCATCATTCAATTATTAGATTGCACAGAAGTGAGTTTGGGTTTATTCCAGCGCTATAACTCTACCTGAGATGCTGAGCTTTTAGACAAAAGAGAGTCTGTGGATGCTGCTTCCACTATTCCTCTATTGATTTTTCTCCCCCGTCAGAGATGTATTGTACCTCAAGATCTCATGCATTAGTGCCGAAGGTCCAGTTGAGTCACAGAAAAAGATTGTAGAACAATGTATTTAAAAAACATTTGGCTGTAACTAATGGGGCAGAACCGGGTCATTTGCCCTTCTGATTAGGTACCGCGATCCAGTTCCAGGCAAACTGTGATTTAAAATGATGTCTGGCTCGAACTACATTCTCCAGAAAATGATCTAATTTAGCCATTTATTCATATTTACTGAGTGTACCGGCATTACATTTGTATAGATCACATCTGGGTAAAAACACAAACCGGGGAAATCGAATCAAAACACAGAGACGTGGCCAGCGATCCCACGGAGTCTCCGTTCAAGCCTCTGCCGGGGTCACTTCCATGCTTTTTATGATGTCTCTTTGAAATCTATTCGAATCACATTAAATTGGATATAAAGATGTGCAGACACATACATCACAGTAAATGGTGTGCCAGAGCACTGCTCGTGGAGAATCCCACCTCAACAATCAGGTTATAAAATCGGCTTCAGATCCGATTAATAATTTACAATCCTGTTAGGGGAGAACAAACATTTCTGTTCAAGCAATTTAAGTTGCAGGACTGTTATTAAAGCCCAGTGTTGCCTTTCACGGGGGGCCGGAGGAGAGGGAGAGGGGCTTCTAAGCCAGGCTTTGGGCCTCTGTGCTGGAGAATAACTATGTTCTATTTCACACTCTATGGCTTCTTTATTAAACTGTCATCACGGCAAGCACTTTTTGATCACGCTCACCTCTTTGAATTTTCTGCGGCTCCACACGTCGTTTTCCGCCGCAGGAAAACTTTCGTGTTTCTTTTGGGTTGAGGCTGCTATCATTTTTTTTTTCTCGTGGCTAACGATTTTATAATGGCAGCGTTTCAATGAAACCGAGTTTGCCATCCAGGACTCGATGGTGCTTTGTGCATCAGCATCACTAATTGACAGAAGGGAGACGGATTCGCCTCTTCACCAAGGACCGAATTGTGCTTGCAGGCTTAATTCAATTGTTATACATATAATGCTGTAATATTCCTCTGAGGATTTTCCCATGACTTAAACGTTACTTAAAAAGGCGTAGATTTCAAAGCTACGCATGGCGGTGGGTACATTTTTCTAGTTGATTTTATGGCAACCATAGTGAAAGCAAAGACTTAAATGAACGTTTTATTGCTTTTATTGTGTAACAACAGAGTGGCTCGTATATTCTTCAGTTTGGTCAGAGTGACCTCTAGTGTTCACATGCGATATTACACTGTCATTTAAACCTGAGACTGAAGCCCTTAAATGTGCAGCTGGATTTCTTTTTTTCAAAGAGATTTCGTGTCAGTAAGAAATCAAGTAACAGGAACTAAACAAGCGAATACAAAATACTGAACATTTCACATGCAGTGTTGTGTGGGTAAGACCAGTAGCACTAGTAGTCCAGTACCCTACAAGTTAAGACCCAAAAATGTGACAAAACATACACAATACTGAATGTTCTTCGTGATGGTATTATAGATATTTTGACACTTTCTAAACACATAGAAAAACGGCAATTCATAGTTTTACACAGACAAACACACATTTTCCAGTTAAAAAAACACTCATTGTAAAGGATTAAGAGCACAGTGTTGTGAGGAAGTGAACATCTTCTGGAACACGTTCATATCAGGTCCATATACTGGTGTAAATTGAAATCTAGGCCGGACCAACAGAATCTTCATGCAAGTCCGAGCCTACAATCATACTGCTGTACATCTTCTGCTGCTCTTCCTTGAATGAGTTTTTCACCTTTGCTCTCTTCAGTCCACCATCCCTGGAACATTAATAATTCAGTCAGTAGCTCGGCTGAAGTAGACGTGTGTGTGTGTGTGTGTGTGTGCTGACATGTACAGTATATCATAATTGGGCCTCAGAGGCTTTTATTTTATATATAAAAATGGGGTCCTCCTGAGTACTTGTGATGACCTTTGGTGACCTTTGACTGATCCCCACAAGTTTGAAGGCCTGTTTGAGGATCAAGATGAGATTTTATGGCTGATGATTATCAAAAATGTTTAGGATTATGGTGGTTAAGATACGAGTGTAAAGAAAGTGTTCCTTTGAAACTTCTGCAAGTGTGTGTGGCTCAGAATAAGCAGGCGATACTACACGATACTGGGTGTTGTTCAGAGCCGAGTGATGTTCTCACCAGGACAGATCCACTAGTCCTCCTTGATGTGCAATTGCTGATTTGACTCTGTTGGCAAAGTGAACGGCATCTTCCCCTTCCTGCAAAACAGGTCCTGGATTGATCAAGCTGCACATACACACTAGTTTCTACAGGAACTGTTCGCAGGCTTTTCCAATCATTTACTGGAGATTTAAAATTTAAAGTGTAGAACTTATTCATGCTATTGTTTACGGTTAACAGGGTTAAAATAGCACTTTAGCTAAATAAAAATGTACAACTGTGAAGCACATTATGAGAACTAATCCTACATATTATCACCAGTACAGATTTTATTTTTTTTTGTGTGTACTGTAACAGTATATATAGGATGTGAATATTTAATATTAGTCCACCTGTCTCTCTCTTTCACTCTCTCTCTCTCTCTAAATAAACAAATAAATATAACACACACTATATATACTGTATACATATATAGATGACAAATATCCTGTACTTTTTACAGTACCACACATTATTCATTGTTTCTATCCAGTAAAACCATTGTAAATAGGAGACTGTGATCTTTTGAGGTCTTTTTAATATTTATAGCCAAACGATGCTGCACTTGTATGTACGTGGTGTGTTTCAGTCACCTGACGGGTCATTGGTGGCAGGTACCACACGTTGCAGACGATGGCCCAGCTCGTCATCATTCTCAGGAGGTAGCCAACCATGTTGTACTTGGCACTGTTCCAGAAAGCATCTCCAAACTGAGGGTCATACTGAAAGAGAGGTTTGTTCTTAATTAGACATTTAGCAGAACAATGAGTATAACTGAACTAAGACTTGCACTACTAAGTCAATGCCCTTGTTATTATTATTATTATTATTATTAATAATACATTTTATTTATACAGCACTTTCCATTACAGAATCTCAAAGTGCTTGCTATTGTTATTGTACAAAAAAAATTCTTGATGTTTTTGTAATCACAAAAAATGGCAGAACAATAAAAGATCTTGTATTTGGAAAGGTTATAATACCAGTATGTACAGTAATAAAAAGTTTTCATATTTTTATATTTTTTATTGATTAAGCAGTAGGCAAGTCAATAGTCAGCAGTGGCTAGGAAAACAAAACGGTACTTTTCAGCCACGACCACCAGAGGCCGCCAAAAAGGTCCCACGCAATTCGCTAAAAAATTGCAACGCTTTTCAGTTGGGCTTAGACTACTAGATCTGGAGATCTGGAGATACTATGGATTTGTAGAAGGACGAATACCTTGATTGCTACTGGGTTAATTGTTCCCCCAATCTCAAAGCTTCCCTTTTTGAACATCATGACCGACGTATTATTAATACAGGTCCCTACAATAAAAGAAAATAATTTGTTAGAAGAGCCAAGCATTACGAAAGATGCGGTGAAACTTTACCCTCTGGAAAGATCAGGATCGGCAGCTTGGATTTATCAGCGATGTGGTCCTTCAATCTGCAGGAAGAGCCGGGAGAATAAGCAATGCTGAGTGATCCAACAAAGACAACCATGCCAGACAAATCAAGTTATGACCTTTTGGCAACCGCGTGCCGATCTTTCATCTCCGACCTCTCAAACCATACGTGGGGACAGGAGCGCACCATTGACCTCTGGATGACCCCCATGAGACCTCCGTGAATTTGACCTACCTAAGAAGAAAGGAGTCAACGTGACACTTGCAAAGCTTCTTGTCTGATATAGGTAACTGTGACTCACCATAGCGTAGCAGCCGTCATTTGCCAGAATGACGATGTCAATCGGGGACGTGTGATTGGCTACGCATATGCCGCCTTTTTTTGGACGATTTTCTCTGTTCGGTAAAATACAAATTGTGAGTTAGTTGTGCCATGTCTGGTGTGTTTGCTTATTTGTCTTCACACTAGTTATCTTTTGTAAGCTTCTCTCAATGTTCCCATGGATTGTGATAGAGAAGTTGTGGTTCTAGTCACACTGCAGGCATTAACTGTTGACTGAATGGTTTGAGTCATATGATTTTAGCAGCACAAAAACGCAAAGGCAAAAATTGTCACGATGGCCGACATAATATTTCACATTCAGTAGAATTTAAGCTCTCAATCGCGGTGTGTGTGTGTGTTAAGTTAATTGCGTACAATGATCAATGATGAAAATATAGACATACATACACATTACACACATTTGATAAAATATCCAATGTGTTTCTTTTATATTCTTTGTTTGACTTTGTAACTTTTACATACGTACAATATATTTTATTTATACTATATGTCTTATCATATTGCTTTATTATATTATATTACACACACATTTGATAAAATATTCAATTAGTTTCTGTTATATTCTTTATACATGTGATTTTTATACACGTACAATATATTTAATTTATACTATGTCTTATTATATTGCTTCATTACATCGCATGTTTCATATTTTTATATTTATCCTTATGCACTTCATTTTAATTTTTCTTTGAAAAGAATATATTGTTTGTACATTTAACATTCATTATATATTCTTTAAACATTACATTATAAAGCTTAACAAAACTGTTTAAAACCTCTATTTTTCACTTCTTTTTTAACTTTAAATGGAGATTGTTGTCATTTTACATTTATTTCCTAATTACATTTCACTTTCTTTCTTTTTTACTTTTTATATTTCTTTTCTTTCCTGTAGTGTAAATTTCACATTGTTTATACTATAGTATATATTTCACTTATACATTTTAATTATATCCCAGAGCTGTTGTACAAAACATTTTACCGTCGCATTGTGTGTGTGTGACAAATAATATTTGAACTTGAAACTTTAAAAAGCAGAAGGAAACTGAAGACTGAAGTGGAAAGATGGGGATAAAAAAAGAAAGCGTCACTCACTTATTATGATAGCGGATAGTGGCTGAAAGGCCTCTGGCACATATTCTGTAGCATGTAATATGAACCAGATCACTGAGCCAGTTCTTTGCACTGAAAGAGACAGAACGTTCAACTCTGTTAGGAAATACTTTTTACTCCACAAGTTTCCAGAATCTACTGGCTGAATCTGTTCCTACTGGTCATAGCAATTGAGAAGTCTGATATTTACTTGCTGTTAGGAAGCAGTCCCACCAGAGTAGTTCCTATCACCAGCCAGCTCAGTCCAATGACAGCTAAAGTGACCCTGCGGAAAAGCATTAAAGAGACATGAATCTCACTAGCACACGTTACGTCACGTGGTGCAGCCGTAGGTAATAAGAGACCGTTGCATTTTTCAGATATTAAATTTAAAATCTTTTGGACCCTCACCAAGAATAAGACAAATGGTCACAAAACATCCAGAAATGCTGTTTTTTTGGCCATAAAAGTTGAAGTTTTCCAAATGCCATTATAACTACTTTTTTTAAAAGCAAAAACATGCTTTCATCCAAAGCTTCTCTTTTAGTGTACCAAACCTTTTTGCAATGTCACTTTAATCACAAGAAGTTGGTTAAAAGCTTCTTCTACATTGCGCAATAGTAAGCAAAAGTTTCATATCAGCTATATTCCCAAATACTGATCATTTTTTACTTTTCATTATTTCCTCAACTAAAGCATTAAGAAAATGTGTGTACAGATTAAGAAACATAAGAAATTTGGTCGGAAGATAGTAAAAAAAAAAAAAGGCGTTTACATTTATTTCTCACTATTATATGTATAAAACACTGCTACTGATATTATAATAATTTGCATTATTTTATTAGCCAAAGGATTAAAAATGTGGGTACAAATTGTTCATGTTTGTTTATTTGACCTTGGGTAATCTGGATGACTTTGAAATTCTGAATGTTAAGACATTTTAGGAATATTAAAAAAAAAGAAATCTACAGTATTATATATATAGTATATATATAGTATATATGTATAAAAAAAACTCCATTAAAACATATGATTTGGCAGCGGTCTCGTACGTTGAGAGCAGGATAAATATAGAGTTTGAGTTCAGTTCACCTGAGAGGCAAGAGGATGCAGTAACGGATGAAAACTCCCAGGCCCCAGATGATAGTGAGACGCACACTGATGTAGCGGAAGTTGTTGTTGGTTCTTGTGAGGAGATTCCAGGAAGCCAGTTCCTCCGACGTGAAGCGCTGGGTGACCTGATCCTCAACGATGTTCTCAATGCCCTTCTTGCAGAAGTAGAAGACGTCACACAGTGTGAAGTCTCCACCAACCAGATGTTTGGGATGGGACCGTCGCAGTTCTCCAATCTCCTCCTCCATGGAGCCGTCGTCTTTCTCTATGATCCCTGAACATGGAGACGGTTCAGTTTAACTGTAAGGTGATGCAAATCTTTAAACTGTGCTGGATATAAACGTGAGAATGTTTCGTGGATGTCTGACAGTAGCCGGGTAAAGGTCAAAAATAAAACGCTGAATTTTGAAATCAGTGACTTGCTGCAATGCTGCAGAGTTACAGCGTTTGAAAAAGGACACAGGTCAAATTCTTGTAAATTTAGTTGTACGTAGAATAAGGACCATGCAATTTAGTTGCTGGTAAAAAAATGATTATTAATAATGGTTTTATCAAATAATAGTAATTTTTTAAGCCTATACTAATTAAAACGGCAGGGGTTAACTCAAATGTTAAAAGCTACTTTGGTGAGCTTCTATAAGAAAGATATCTCTTGTTGAAACTTCTCGGACATTTTATTTATTTATTTTGTTCATAATTTTGCGTAAAATGTTCTCAATTATTTTTACATTTTCTGACATTAATATTGTAAGTGGTGAAACTATTGAATTTTTCATAACTTTTCTTGGTTTCAAAAATTGTTGCAAAAACACTTCAAATTCAGGATTCACCTCTGGTATGCAAGGAATTTGAGGGCGGAAACCATCGTGTAACCGAGCAGCCCGAAATCTGAGATGAACTGTTATTTACACTTGCTGTGATTTCTTGTTAGTTGAATTCAAAAATTGTTTATTGGGTCTTAATCTCAAAAGTCTAAGCTTACCTACTAGGTACAATATTAAATTCATAAAAATGCATAATTAGCTTACATCATACAAATAAATTAGCTGAGTACCATCCTTTTATACACGTCTTCGGTTTTAGTGTAAGCTCAAGGACTTTTTTACATTTCTTACTGAATATTGTACAAAGTTACTCCACTTATTCATAGGATATAAATAAATAATTTATAAAAAAAAAAGTAACAAATAGGTGTCTGCCCCCTTTAGGACCCGTTTGATTTTGAGCTGAACATGTGAGATTATTGTGATAAGTGTTTGTGTGGTTTGAAAGAATTTGTGGACTCATTCAGTGTTTGGTCTCGACAGCTGTCTATCAGCGCCATCCCTTCGCTCACCGTTGGCAGACTGGGACATCAGTGTCGGCTGCTCCTTCCGTCCTCTTTGGATTCTGAGAGTCGCCCACTGCCAGAAAAAAAAAACAGTTTATTTCCAGGAAGCCACTCAGTAACGCTTCAGGTCGTTTCCCAACATGAAATGCAAACCGAGAACGTCCTGTTCGCAAACTTTGTGTGTACATGCTACGGTCATTAATTTTTTTCACAGTCATTTAATTTTAATACATCATTCACTTGTTTTTTTTTATCATTCAGAAAATATCTTCTCTTATTTTCTTATCGTTCAATATATACAACCTTTGCTTAGAAAACGAAAAACAATGACTTCTTTAAAATAGCTTCCCTAGCAGTTGAGCAACGTGAGTGTCTGACTATACGTATACAGTACTAAACATTAATTTGTTAACTCCACTTTTTCATTTCTGTGTCACCAGGAGACAGGGACAACGTTGGGCCTGAAGGTGGGACACTCCCTGGATTGGTGGCCAACCAGTCACAGAGCGGGAATCGCCTCGTAAATACCTCCAGAGTCTTGACGAGAGCCTTGATGTAGATATCAGTGAAGCCCAGGGACACTCCAAACATGGCAGGTAACATGATGAGTCCCACCACTATGGACAGCCACATCTGGAAGAGCAGGAATGCGATGTCCCAGACGCCTTCCATCTGTCCGCACACTTTCTGGCAGTCTACGGGACGGAGATCTGAACTCTGGCCATCTGCTGGAACAGCTGAAGGCAAAACAGACATAGATGTTTCAAACCCAGTTTCATAATCCAGCTTAAACTTCTGTACTACTGTAGGTGTGAGAAACTGAATTACGTTAAAATCCTGTTTAAGAAACGCATTTTAACTACTGATAATATATTAGATTCGGTAATAAATGTAGCACGGGACTTTTATAGTAGCTTTATTAATGTAAATTAGATTATCACTGTGCTGTTGATTACATCACGATACATTACTGAACAATAATAATTAGTTTCCTACGGCTTCCGCTGACTATTCAGTGTATTCCGTTACGTCTTCGTCCCAGCCAAAACATGGTGAAAAAGTCATCAAGATCTTTATTTTACTGAAATAAGCGGTGTTTTTAGACATTTTAAGACTTGTTTCTTTCCGTTATGAGAAGAAGCCGCGGAGCCACAGCGAACAGCAGTTTCGCGTGAGCAGAGAGAAAACCTTCTTATACGGATTTAAAATGCTCACCTTCACCATTCTGAAGTAAGATTCATCTCCGTCTGAAGTTGACGTTACGCATGAGTCCTTAAAATAAGCGTTAATCTGCAAAAAAGTCTCGTCCGACTTGTCTCAAAGTTCGCCCACATCTGCTCATAAATAATGCCACAGTGCCGCCTGGTGGCCAAAGGAAGTGGTTTCATATTTCGCAATGTTTTCCTTTGTCGCTGCCATGTTTGTAGTTGTTGTAGTTCACTCACTGCATCAATTTTAATTTACAGTACAGTACATGTTATGGTACTACCGAATATATTTTAAGTAGAAATAAGAACTATTTTTATTATATACCGGTATATGCGATTTGTTTATGTTATTTATCATATTATATGATAATCTTTTTAACTATTTTGTATTTTACACTTTATATTATTTGTTTTATTATTTAATATATTTTGTACATTTGTGTCAATCCTTTCCTATTTTAAAATGTTGTAATTCCAATTATCGATCACAACTGGTCTGTATATACAAAAGCAGAACGTAATCGTAATCGCTCATCGCTCCATCGTAATCGCTCATTCCTCCAGTCCGCACGGTGGCGACAGACACGTGTTTGTTTACTAGAATGGTTGTCACGCGAGCGAAGAGCGAGAAAGCGAAACCTTCAACAGCAGAAAGTTTGTGCTAAGCGTTTTCTTAAAAGCTTGAGGATTCGCTTTACCTGGAAGTTATGAATGTGATGTAGTAACGACTTTATCGACATGGATGAATACAACACCACTGTCCGTATATCGGGATTTGTGTTGAGTTCACTCATGTTCCATCATTTGAACAGTGACGCGGATGTGGTGAGTTCCTTCAAACTCCAGCTGTTTTATCCCACATTCTCCTAACGTCAGTTTTTGTGTGTGTAAAGGAAGGTCTGGTTCACGGGGAAAGTGTCGGGGAGGAAAACTGCAGGATCACAGACACACAGATCGATCAAATCCAGCTCCGGCAAACGATAAGTGAGTCGGCAGTCTTTCTTCTAGCCACAATTACGAATTATCTATATTGTTTTTGCAGATATTCAAAATCACATTCCTTGTCGCAAACTCCAAAGGTAAGCGCTTTATTTTATTACAATATATAAAACGTGAATATAATATGGGTGTGTGCAATTAATAGAAGCGGTGAATACACGTGGAAGTGTCAATTTATGTATTTATTTTTTTTAAATATGGACATTTTTTTGTTCCTGCCTCAAGCTTCTACAATAACGTGGGTGACGTAAGCGAGCAGAAAATACAGGAGATTCCTTCTGATTACAAAAAGGTATTAACTTAAGGTTTTCTTCTTGTAGTTCATACAAATTATATGTCATACTACCGTAGTTCTAAGACTGTACATATGCATCAATAACAAACCTTACTAATCTTATAGTCTGACTAATATGCAATTATGCCTAATCTATGGTTTGTTATATATTGTTATACTTCATATATGTATTAAATTTACCTTGTATTCTGAATATTACGGTAAATGCAATTCTGTCCAATCTGTAATTTTTGTTACATTTTGTTATATTTCTTACATGTATTGTATTCAATTTATTTTCTGAAATAAATAAATGCAATTTTGCATAATCTGTGATTTTTGTTCAATTTTGCTATACTGTATTTCAGACATTATGTTCACCTTATATTTTGAATATTACGGTAAATGCAATTCTGCCTAAGCTGCTGTTTTTGTTATGATCTGTTATATTTCATATACGTATTTATGTTCGTTTTATATTCCAAATAATACTATAAATGCAAATATGCCTAATCTGCGGATTTTATATTCTGTTAAATTCACCTTGTTTTCAGAATATTTTTGGTAGATTCTGCCTAATCTGCAGTGTTTGTGTCCAGGATAAAGTCATCGGCTGGTACAAGCAGCGAAGAAACACGCGTCAGCAAATGACTTACATGGAGCAAGTGATTCATCGAAACATGAGAAAAGTTCTGACCAATCAGGATCTGGTGTTCCTGCTTCTCACTCCCTCACAGACGACATCATCAGGCTCCACCCATCGGCTTGAGTTCTCAGCTTTTATATGGCACAGCAAGTGAGATCTGGGATTGGTCGGGCAGTCAATTGTTCTCGTGTGGCTAATTGTGTTATTTTGTGTTATTTTCCATGTAGTCGTTTTATCAACATTCCGGTTCTGATAAGCAACCTGGGGAACCTTGAGCAGCAAGACTACTGGAGCGTGCCAGCCATGTGCCCGTCTTTGGGACAGAGCCGAGCCGTCACTCAACACAGGTGTCAGGTTTTATTCCCACAATGCACGGCGGCTTGTAACGGACACATGCGAGTCCAGTTTTACCCGTTGAGATTGTTCAGACTTTTACCAGATGTTTTTTACGTTATGAATGTGCTGTGTTTGACTCCTGAATTTTTGTCCAGGAACATGTTTTTCTGCTCTGGCGATGATTTAAAGGAAGTCAGAAACGTCAGCGACATGAACGATGCCTTACTTGCTGAAATGCAGGTTAGCAGCCTTTTATAGCCTTACAAATCTGTCAATCAATATTCAGATTACATGTTTGTACTGTAAATATGAATGTTTGTAATGTATAAAAGGACAGTTTTATTCAGAAAAAAATAACAGAATGTTTCACGACAAAGGGTTTTACAATTTTTAACAGAAATCAAGATGATTCTATTTTTTTAGAAATTGTATCAATATATTTTATGTCTAATACTATTCATTGTCTTTGATTTAAAGTTTTTGGTTTAGAATTTGTTCTAAAATGTAAAAATGTAAACAAAAAGATCCATATTGCCATTAATATAGCCAGTGGTGCTAAGATGGCGTAAAGTAAATAAGTAATGTATTAAAAGGTTGGCGATATACTAAAATGTTTTATCACACATTTTGATATGAGTCAATGTCAAGAATTGTAATCTTTTTCTATTTGTCGTTGTTTCAAGCTGTACAAACCAGACCATTCATTTATTTATTGTCAAAACATGACAAAAAATAATTTCCAAACAACTGATCTACAAATTTCCAGACACAATTTCAAGCACTGTCTGACTTGTTTTTAAACTGATAAAATTATGACATTTCTATACATTTTTTAGAACCTCTGGTTATAGAATTATCGCCCAGCTCTACATACAACCACATTTCACACTTTTCAGAAACTGGGTGGTGAAGTTGAAAAAAGTGAGCGAGACATCGAGACGCTTCGAGAAGAAATCAGTCTCCTCAAAGAGGCCATCAGGAAACAGACGAGACACTCGGGAGACAAAGAAAGTAAGAGAGCATCATTAATGCAGAAAAATTCTAGAATATCTCATGAAGAACACGGTTTTGCAGATGAAAGCCATACAACTGAAAACCAGCCCAAAGAAAACGTGCTCCTGTGCTCTGCGTTGAGAACGCTTTTCCCCGATGTGCCTTCCCTGCGGACGCAGACACTCACGCTCCAGGGCGTCCCGGTGATAGAACTGTGCTGCAAGACGGACCATGGCATCCATATTCCCACTCAGCTGCCTCAGGTTCTGGAGAAACAAAGCACCAGGAGGAAACCGGACACGGCGCCCAGGCTCAGGAAAAAATGCCTTGTGACAGGTTATTCAAACCGGCTGAAGAGGAAGAGGAACGCCGAGCAGAGCGGCAGGTCGTCCTCTGACAGCGGCTCGGACACAGAGGTCGAGATGAACGGACAGAGGAGAACCTCTATCTTCTGACCAATTCAATACCCCCGTTTTGTTGCAGTTCTGATTTGCAGAGTCATTTAGTACTGTTGATGTGGGTTTTTTTTTTACATTTGATTATTGTATTTTTGTAAAAAAATTCCAGAATGTTCAGAAAGTGTTTTGATATGTTTTCTGTCAAGAATGTTTTTATTGAGATGTTCAGTTCTTCACACCCGCTCTTGTGATAATAAAATAAAGACATGTTGAAATGTCACATGTTTGGCTTTTAGTAAAAAAAAAAAAAAAAAAAAATACACAGAAGTGATCAAGTGTTCACACGTGAATTAATACTACAAGCGCTCACTTGTGGAACAATGGGGGGAAATTCATCTAATATGAACTCCAAGCAAAGAACAAAATAGAATTTGTGAAAAAATGAATCTTCTGATAATATTTCAAATTACCCGTTACTGTATATTATTTTTTGTGTGAGGCCACATTTCCCTCAATGTTAACATTTTTAATGCATATCGGATGCATAAACGTTTGTTCTGCTCGTGTCATATTACTTGGGCGTTTGTTACAAATGTCAAATTTATAACATTTTTAACAATACAAATGCACTACAATTTGCAACTGCTTTGTCACATCAGGTCCCGGATTTGCTATTCTGACTGTCTGATGCCGCAAATTTCGGGGTCCTTGATGAACTGTGGATCCTTTAGAGTGACGGACATGAAACCTGAAGGCACAACAACACACAGAAAGAACATTTTACTCAAGCCCGAAAGAAATTCACAACCATGAGAAAACTAATGAATGAAATCAGAAACATACCCATTGCCCGAGCTCTTTTGATGGCCTTCGTAACCTCCTTCTGCTTACGACTGCACAAGCCTGCCCGAAAAATGCTGACATTAATAGGTTGCGTTTTAAATATATAGCTCCAATCTCTGTGTTTTTACCAGTTATGTGTCTGCCATATATTCTGCCCGTGTGAGGGGAAATGAACTGTGAGAGTAGCTGAAAAGCAAAAAGACAGACACATGAGTATTGGGTTAAAAATCCATTTGTGAATTTTACTCACCTGAATATTTTTAAAATCTACCGACATGTTGCACAACATGCATTGTTTCGGTGGCTGTTTGTATGGATTTTCCATTTTGATGGGCTGGAAAGATACAGACGAGAGACAATTAGTGTTATATAAATTTAGAACATGCTCCCATACCTTTTGTTGATTTAAATATACAGTATTCAGTACCAGTGAGAATATTCCAGAAGCTCACCATATCATCCTGTCTCGGTGGTTCTTGGGCAGATAGAGTCATGCTTTTAACACATTGTGCTGGAACAGATTAACAGTAAAATAAAACAATGTGTTATTTTTAATTCAACTGAAGCAGACAGTCCAAGTCACCCGTCTAGTAAAAACCTCATTTGAATATAACGTTGGCGACCACAAAGCGTACATAAACGTATAAACATTTCCTTTGATAAACATAACCGAAACAAATGGTGGATTAACGATACCTGTCGTTTTAGAGGCCACTAAGAGCCTCGGATGAGCCTGTAAAGCCAGGCGGCTGAGAGAAAGGGCAAACATGTCTGTGTTTAGTAGAGAGCCATGACAGTTTCTGACCGCTTCTTCTGTGGATCGTTTTGAAAGAGCCGACGACAGAAAAACGCCCCCTATGGAGTCGGAGACCAAAAAAGTTACTTTTATATCTAAATTAATAATTAAAGCTTAATTAAATAAACAAAACATCAAATCAAGTACATTCGTTGTCAAGTATTATTATAGGAAGAAAAAAAGACGTTCTTTACTTACAAAAAGCAAATGTTATTTTTGAAGCTAACAAAAACCTTGGCATTATGAAAAAAAAGATTTATTAAAAGTAGATGATTTAACAGATCAACCTATTTGCCTTGCATAACTATATATTTTTTCTCTGGTTAACTAAGAAATTGTGACGTTTTTAATATTTTAAAGTGATTTTACGTTTACGGAGACTTTTAGTTTGCTCTTTTCGCTAATGCTCGTGATCACGTGATCCTCGTTCAAAGTTCTCATTGGCCGTCTCCTCTTTTTGCTTTTCGAATTTGACTTGGTGTCTCAAGCGTTGTAAACAATCCACCGTCGTTTTCCATTTGTTTGTGAATGAAATATTATTTGCATGTGAACTTGTAAACGACAATAAAATGACGAGCTCGTCTTAGCATCACAGTGGTAATGTATAGTGACATTTACAGGCACCACATTGTGGTCAAAAGAAGCACGTCGTCCTCAAGAAAAAGAACAAGAGATGGAGGGAGAGGAATCACTCCAGTCAAGAAACGGTCCAGTGTAAGATTAGATTCATGCTCAGGAGTTCCAGAACTTCAAACTCCAAACATGGCTGAGAACATGGACCCCGAGCTGGTAAGATGCCATTGACACTTCTCTTTAAAAAGCTCGACTGTACGTGTTTGTGTTTCTCATCTAGTGCTGCAGTGACAACGAGGATTTGTTTGAAGGCTATGACAGCATAGTGGGTGACGGCTCTTTTCTTGCTAAACTGGAAGATGTGGATCGTCAAACAAGAGAATGCCAGGACCAGGAGACTCCACAGTTCTGTGCTGATGTGCTTTCAGACTCTCTCCTAGATGATTTACCAAATTCCCAACTTAGGGCTTTGCCAAGCTCACAACATGAGTTTCAACAAGCCATCACAACACCTCCGAAAAGGTCTTCCAGCGAGGTGCATAACACCTCCACCCCTGGTTTAAAGAATCACAGCCCAGGCGTCCATCTAAGTGTCACCAGGTCACTCCAGAAACCCAGAAGAAGCATGAAAGACCATCTCAAGAAAGTACTGATAAACAATGCATCCACATCCAACAACATCTCCAAGACGCTGCAGCAGAGAGAAGCTCTGATGACGGAAGAAATGAGCTTCGCCATGCAGGCCATCGAGTCTGCCGAGGGCGACCTTGGGCCGTTCTTTGGTCTTCCATCCAGAGTTAAGGACCTTATTTTGAGACTTAAAGGAATACAGGATTTGTATGGTGACTATTTTTACATGTTTTTCGTCATTTAATAATCACAGGTTTGCAAATTGATGGGTTTGTGTATTTTGTTTTCACTGTTTTTCTTTTATTTCAGAGTGGCAGAAGACATGTTTGAGTCTGAATTCAGTGCAGCGAAGAGAAAATCTGATTTATTCGTTACCAACAAGTGGAGGAAAGTCTTTAGTGGCGGAGATTCTGATATTTAAAGAGCTGTTGTGCAGAAAGAAAGACGCTCTGCTTGTTTTGCCATATATATCTTTGGTTCAGGAAAAGGTACATTTTGTTATATTAGTAGACTGCATTTTAGTCATGAAATAAGTGAATTAAACTTAATTACTTAGTAAAATAAGATAAAAACATACTAATGTTGTCTTTGTTTGTGTCTTACAGTTTGACTGTATGTACTTTGTTTTTTTATTATTATTATTATTACACTTTTTTTTTTTTTTTTACATTTTGTTAGGTCAGAGGGTTGTCCAGCTTTGGCATTGAGTTGGATTTCTTGGTCGAGGAGTATGCTGGAAGTAAAGGGAGGTTTCCACCGGTCAAGAGGAGAAATAAAAATTCCCTGTACATTACAACCATCGAAAAGGGACACAGTCTCGTCAACGCACTGATCGAAGCGGAGCGGCTAGACAACATCGGCTTGGTTGTTGTGGATGAGGCACGTTTCTGATAACATTAGTTCCGTTTCAGATAATGTGACATTTTATGGATTTTTTTTAGCTTCATATGCTTGGTGACGGCAGCAGAGGAGCGATTCTCGAAATGACATTATCAAAGGTTTTGTACATGAGCAGTGAGTATCTGTAAATAGCTCTCGGCTGTAATGCGGAATATTCTGATTAATCTGTTGGGGGTTTTATCACAGAAACTACTCAAATTATTGGAATGAGCGCTACGCTAGGCAACGTAGGCGATTTGCAAACCTTCCTGAGAGCAGAAAACTACGTCAATGACTTCAGGCCTGTAAGAATTTTAATTTTGTGGATTCATATACATTACATACAATTTTTGTCATGTGTATTTTATACTCTGGACCTCGTGAGTCTGATGTTTTATTTATGGATGGCTCTGCAGGTTCAACTTAAAGAATATGTGAAATTAAAGGACAGCATCTATGAAGTTGACCCCAGGGAAGAGACGTGTTTCCGATTCTCACGGTTGCTTCAGTTTAAGGTGTGAAATAGCTGGTGATTTTGTTCTGATGCTTTGGGTTTGTGTGATCTGACATGTGAAATGCTCCTCAGTACTCCAGCGGGATGCTGAAGATGGATCCGGACCACGTCATTGCTTTGGCCACTGAGGTCATTCCTCTGCAGTCTTGCCTGATATTCTGTGCCACCAAGAAGAACTGTGAGAACCTGGCTGGAATGATCTGCAAGTATTTAAATAAGTGCGTACATGAGTTTTCACCTACATTGACATTTCACCTACATTGACTGATCAGATTTAATGGTTAATGACACATTTTGGACTTTTTACATTAAACAGGCTTAAAAATCCTTATATTTTATAAAAGTAAAAAGTAGAAACTAAATTTGACTTTATTATATATAATAGATTTATTATATGAATCTACCGTATCTTTAGAGTTCTTTATAGAGTTATTTATTGAGATTCATCATTTCATCGTCCATCCTCTTTTCCACGACTTTTTATCTCCTCGCTTTTTCCTCGAAATTTTGTACTGCCTTTAATGGAGCTTGAGAATTTAATCTTTATCAACTAAAAACAGCGCAATAACTAAAATATTCTTTGACATGTCACCGTTTAAGTTTGGGCTCCCACACTGTACATCTTTTGACGTACACCTTCCCTTCAACTATTCTAAACTTGTTTTGTCGTTTCTGCTTGCATCTTTCATAAACATGTCACAAAGAAACGCATAGAAAGTTGTCTTCTTTCAAGTTAAAGATGATGTTAGTAATATTTACCAAGATGATGACTGTGCTCCTCATTTCCAGGAAGTTTCTAGAACACAAAGAAGCAGAGAAAGCCACACTTCTGAAGGAACTGAAGCGCAGTGGAGACGGATCCTTGTGTCCTGTCCTGAAGAAGACGGTGCCGTATGGCTTGGCCTACCACCACAGCGGCCTGACCAGTGACGAGAGGAAGCTGGTGGAAGACGCCTATTCCTCTGGTGTCCTCTGCCTCCTCACCTGCACATCTACTCTGGCTGCTGGTGTCAACCTCCCCGCACGCAGGTCTGTCTGGTCCCCTGCTTTACAAACAAATCCTGATTCTCTCCTCCGACCCCTCAGGGTGATTCTTAGGTCGCCATACGTGGCTGCGGATTTTTTAAAAAGAAGCCAGTACAAGCAGATGGTTGGCAGAGCCGGTCGAGCAGGAATCGATTCTGAGGGTGAGAGTATCTTAATCTTACAGGATAAAGACAAACAAATGGTAAATCACAACAACTTCTTTAAAAGTTTTGCTTTGCTTTGATGTATGTGTTAAGTTACGGTAACGTGTCTCCTTTAGGCCCAAAACCTTTTGTCAGCGCCAATAGAGAAGTGCTACAGTAATCTTCTTCTTGATGGAGGAAGGGGCTTACACTCCCTTGTCCTGTCACTTATTGGTCTGAAGGTGTGTTTTTCAGATCCTTCTGGTTAAACAGGTTTAACTCACATGATATGTATAAATCAGTACCCATATATCGTATTTGTGTGAATATAATTTCAATTTTAGACACTCAAAGTCTTGTGGGGTGCTTATATGCACGTTTCAAA
The DNA here is from genome assembly GCA_028031935.1 of Paedocypris micromegethes. Taxonomy (NCBI): domain Eukaryota; kingdom Metazoa; phylum Chordata; class Actinopteri; order Cypriniformes; genus Paedocypris; species Paedocypris micromegethes. Next base: position 21,830,398 of record CM051496.1, read on the forward strand.
AATGCACGTAAATATAAGCGCCCGTTTTTACACATTTTAAGTCAGGAGCAATCACAAATAAGTGGAAATGCGTCATCTTTATGCCGATGTGCTTGGCCTTTGTGTCATAATTTCTTTCTTTAAATAATGGTTCTGGAGGCAGACGTGCTTTTAAGCTATTATTGGCCCAATAACCAAAATGACAAAACATTAGCCACGCAGCAACACTTGATAGCAAATAAATAACAATGGAAGACATAAAAATAAACTAAATGCTAGAAATGAAGTCCAAAGGGAGAAGAAACAGTCAAAAACAAAGAACTCAGGCAAGGAGTCAAAACCAGAGAACCAACACAATCAAAATGCTCTGTCTGCTGCACAGGGCAAAACAATACTTTGCAAAGATCGGCTCATGGGAGCTGCTGAGGTTTCTGGGAGGTGGAATTCATATCACTAGAATAGATTTTTGTTTTTCATTTTTCCAGTAATGCGACATCAAAGTGATTCTCAGTCACATGGTAGGTTTGGTAAAAGAAGAAATATTTTAAGAGAAGCATTTAACCTGAAATATTAGGATTGAGGGGGGGGGGGTTACATTTTTTAATTACATTTGTCTTATATTTGTCGGGTGCTTATATTCATGCAAATACAACAATACTGTACTTCACATTAACACATTTTTCAAAAATGCACTTGCAATGACGTTGTATGTGCGGATTTCATTGGTTTCTATTGTTGATCAATATTTGTATTTATTGCATGTCATTTAATATTATTAAAGTCATTTATTAAATGGCTTTCTTTCATCTTCATGTTTCTTTCATTTTGTAATCCATCTATCCTTTCAGATAACGTCCACTTTAGAAGAAGTGAAGGACTTCATGAAAGGCACTCTGCTGAGCGTGCAGGAGTCCCAGGTCAGCCCGGTGAAGGCTTTGTGGGATCTCACAGTAGAGTCCATAGAGACTCTGAAGCTGAAAGGCCTCATCCAAATCTCTGCTGATGTGCCGAATAAACCCATTCTGATGATCACCAGGCTCGGCAGAGCCACTTTCAAAGGTGAAGCTGCACTGCAAGGATTTCACTGTTCATTGATCTTACTAATGAGGGAATATGTGCTTAAATTCCTCCAATCTTTTGTTTCTCCAGGTTCTGTAGACCTGACCTACTGTGATCTGCTTTACCGAGACCTATCGAAAGGTTTGGAGGGATTAATGCTCAATAGTTTTCTGCACTTGCTGTATCTGGTGACGCCTTACGACTTGGTGCATCAATGCAAACCAGATTGGATGATCTACTACCGGCAGGTGGGATGCGGCGTTCACTTCATCTGGTTTAGTTAATAATCTGTTCAAATGTCAGTACTCGTGTTGTGCTCAACACTAATGTATTTTGTTTTTCAACATGCCAGTTTACACATTTGTCTGCTGCTGAGCAAAAGATGGCGGCTGCTGTTGGAGTCCCTGAGGGTTTTGTGGCCAGGAAGGCGGCAGGACAGAGCATGAGGAAGGTTTGTAAAAGTTGAATTCTGGTTAAATAGATTTCACATAATTTTACACTAACGGCAGTTGGAGTTGCAACTAAAAGGTTGCAGGTTCCAATCCCAGACTGGCAAGTGCGTGTGCATTAGAATGTATGAAATAAAAGAGTAAAACTGGATTTTTACAATGACCCCAGAATTGATATAGTTGTAGTATGACGTTATCTAGAGTAAATTTGATGCAGTGTTTGTTTTCTCTCACCTGTCCTCAGACTGTGGACTCTGTGGTGGTGAACCGTCTCTATCTGGCTTTGGTCCTGTACAACTTACTAAAGGAAACCAACGTGTGGAAGGTGTCGGACCGATTCGAGATGACTAGAGGTTTTGTACAGACTCTCCTCAGTTCAGCTTCTGCCTTTGGCTCCTGTGTGCTGCACTTTTCTGAGGTATGATGTGATTTACATTGTATTTACCAGTGTTATACAGTAATTCCCTGGCCGCGTTTCAGGAGCTGGAGGAGTTTTGGCCGTTTAAAGCTCTTCTCATCGAGCTGACCCGCAGGTTGACATACTGTGTGCAGACTGAGCTGATTCCACTAATGGAGGTGGCTGGAGTGATGGAGGTACTTCTTACGGCTCATTTAATCATAGCCATCGGTATTTATTCTCAAAGAAACGTTTATTTTTCCATTCAGCATCGGGCAAAGCAACTATATCAAGCCGGGTACAAGACACTGTCTCATCTGGCCAATGCCGACCCACAGATGCTTGTTCAAACTATTGAAAACCTCTTCAAGAAACAAGCCAATCAAATTGTAGCATCAGCTAAAGTGAGTAATATGCAGTGGTTGCATGCTTATATCGGGGGTGGGGGGTGTTCCACAATTTTAACTGTTGTGTGTTTGTTTTTAGATGCTTATAAAGGAGAAAGCAGAAGCCTTGCAGGAAGAGGTGGACGACCTGCTCATGCTCCCAGATGATCTTCCATTTTTGTGAAATCTTTATTTTAATTTTTTTAATTGTTTTTTTTTGTAAAAAAAAAAAAAATAATAATAATAATAAAATAAATAACCAAGTACATATTTTACTTCACTTCCATTGTTGTAAGTTATTGTCAAGTAAATTGGTTTTAGTATCTGTGAGCTAGATATCACTAAAGTATGTTCTTGACATGTCGATCAGCCGCTTAATTTACAGTCTTCAAAGGAATTCTAACAATGTTATTAATTTTCATTATCGTTATTTTCATCCACTTGTCACTATTAAAACCTAATGTAAGACTATTTTTTAGGAATTAAACTATTCGATAAATTAAAGCATTTGATTTTTTTTAATATGCCTTGTTTTTCTTGGGCTTTTTATGCATATTGCCATCTTTTATTAAAGTCTTTATATGTCGATAAATAGATTCGCAGCACCAATCCTCCATAAAAAGCACAAGTCCCACGTTGGAAGACGAGAGCATAAAGGGGCGTGTTCGTGCGTAACATTAGTAAATCCCGCCCATAGAATTTCCAGCCAATTACTAAAGGCATGCAAATCACGTATTCTAAACCACTCCCAATAACACCCAGGACGAGGTATGGTAAAGTTCAGCGTAGGCTACCGGTAAAAGGCGCTGCTCAGTAGTGTAATAATAAAGGAAGTGGTTCAGTAACGACGTCATATTCTAAGCAAACCGGGAAAATGAAAGAAAACCTTTCTGAGTGAAGCTGATGCACCGATGAAGCCCGTGGACGCAGCGGTTTTGGGCATCGTTTGGTTCGGCTCGCATCTGGTGGTGAGTGTCGATGATGTCCGTCCTGTCGGTATCGATCTGGATCTGTCCCACATTGTCCGGAAAGTGGACGAAAGGTTCCTCTCCGTGGCTTTGGATGCTAGTTTAATAGCCGAGGAAAAATTCATGAACTTGCTGAGGTGAGTTTGTCGAGTCTTTTTATTTAATTCTCTTCACTTACCTGTTTTGACGAGCACGCATGCGCTGTCGTTCTTCGCAGCCTCCCCAGGTTGAGGACCCTCGCGCGCGCGCTGACTCCAGCTTTTCTGCGCTTTGGTGGGACGCAACAAGACTTCATGAAATTCTCCCCCGCTGGAAGGAACATCAGCAGCGCATATCGTCGGCATTTCGGTAATTTATCTCTGTAACGGTCAGTCCTGTGACTCAAAGCTGCGTGATTCCACTTCTGGTTCTAATGAGAGAACAGCAAACCGATTCACACGTACATACTAGAAGCTTCTTTACACTGCGGTTCCTGTTCTACACAGAATCACACTTCGTGAACTATTTCCTGCGTTTCAATAGGTGCTAGATCGTTTTTCTTACATATGAAAAAAAATCTTTCTCTGCATTTAGTATTGCATTTTGAAAGATATTCATGTCTTATATCCACATCCAAAACTGTTGTCTGTAGAAAATTCTTGTGAGAGCCTCAATTTCCCTCCTTTGCTGGAGAAAAAGTTGAAAGAAGAATGGATTTTACAGTCAAACCTTTTACTGCAAGAGGAACTGGTAGGTCAATACAGGAAGACGAAATTCTCGGGTGAGTTTTTTCATTTTTTAAAAGATAAGTAGTCATATCTCAATTATATTTTTAAGGTATTTAATATTGAAGCCGATCTGATGCTGATCTCTAATCTGATACTGAACACACACACACACACAAACAAACAAACAAACAAACTCAAAATGCACAAATCCAATAAAACACGCAATCAGTCACTGATTCACGGTCTGTCACATACACACACAATCATTTTGCCATGTACACAAACTGGCACAAGCTCAAAACATACTCACAGTCGCACTCATAATAATGTAATAAATGTAATTACACGCAGACAAACAGAAACTAACTACAGTAACTTTATATTCTTTATATAGAACGATAATGGTTGTAAAATTTTCCCATTATAAAAAGTAATACACTGCTTCTTTTTAATTCTTCTATGTACACTACATATATTTTATTTAATTATTCATTCATTTATTTAGAAAGTAATTGTGTGTTTCTTGCAGAATACGCCGTGGATCTTCTCTACACTTTTGCCAACTGTTCAGGCTTTCACCTCATATTTGGCTTAAACGCTTTGTTTCGAACAAGTGAGAACGCTTGGAACAGCCGGAATGCGGAATTGCTCCTGAAGTACTGTGAGTCCAAGCCGTACGCCATGTCCTGGGAGCTGGGAAATGGTATACAGTATTTATTAGTTTTAATTCTTGTACAAAAGTGTTTTATGGATTTTTTTTGTGGAGTAAATCTGTTATTTTAGAACCCAACAGCTATGTGAAAAAAGCTGGAGTTCGAATGGAAGGAAACCAGCTTGGTCGAGACTTTGTTCACTTGCGCCAAATTCTTCTGGAATCCACAGTCTATCGCTCTTCTGATCTGTATGGACCAGACATTAGTCAGCCTCGAGACCACCGCAAGGATCTGTTAACTGGGTATCAAAATGCCAATATTTTCACGCTTTTTAATCAACTTGTTGTTTTGGTGATATAAACACACAAAAATTGATTTAAAACTTGATTCAATCACTCAGTCAGGAAAATTTGTACGTCGAACATTTGTATTGTCCTAACTGCCCAAATATTCATTTCTACTTGATAATTAATGATTATTTAAGTAATGAATTAGCAGACATTTAAGATCAACCAATCAGAGGTCACTTACAGATTACAATGAAGCTGATTTGGCAATTATTGCAAAAAATTCTGTTTCAATATTCATTAAAAAGTGATTTATTTTTAAAGCACATGGTGCATCTTTAAAAGTCTGGCACAGTTTTAATAGATTTAATCTTTATTAGGTTTTTGGAGACCGGATCCAAAGCCATTAGCGCTTGCACGTGGCATCAGTAAGTTTCAGGGTTTGAATATTAATTTGCTGTTGTTTTGTCTGATTTATTATATGATGTAATATATGATGAATATCACTTCACAGTTATTTACTTCAAAATTTGGAATTTTTTTTTTCCCCCACCATAACAGCTATTATGTTAATGGCCGAGACGCATCTTTGGAGGATTTCCTCGACCCGGTGGTGCTTAATAGCTTGGCAGCCAAAATTAACGAGGTCCTGAAGGTACCTGAGAATTTCTGCATTACAGATTAACTAAGAACCCTTGTGGTGTTTCAGACTCGGCGGAGTCTTATCTCAGCAAACTAAATATTTTTTACATTCCTCATTGGTAAACAAAAACAACACGGCGATGAGTTAACGTTGCCTGTGCCTCAGATTGTCAGATCGGTTTCTCCGGGGAAGAAAGTCTGGCTTGGAGAGACAAGCTCCGCGTATGACGGAGGCGCCGCCGGCCTTTCAGACACGTTTGTGGCCGGTTTCATGTGAGTTTGGGGGAACTTTGCTTTAATTTTTGTAATTCTCTATTTGCATAAAAATTACTAAATAACGTACCAGTTTTTTATGTCAGTTATGATTCTTTATAAAGACTTTATAAAGTTGATGCATACAATTTTCAATTGATATATAAAAATGAAGAATCTAAAAAAAAAGTGTATACATTGTATTTGTTTTAAAGATTAAAATATGTGAAAAAAGTTTCCCAAAGTATAAAAGTATAAAAAATTATATATATTTCATTTCATTTTATTTATTTATTTTTTTTTTGTAGTGGTAATGTTAAACATATTCCACCTTAAGAACATGAGTAGGAAGAAGACCATGTCTTATTTACTCCTACCCCATTTTTGTCACAACTAACATAAATAACAACCACAGATGCCAATTTCCATACTAACAAAACCAAACACATTTAAATCATTTTCCATACAGTTGCATCATTTTCCGCCTACAACGACACTTGAATGTAGTGTAACTAGGACATTTTTGAGGTTATTTTCCAAGACAATTCCAATACTGTACACCTATAAATGAAATACACCTTTGTTTTAACATTGTTTTTACATACGGTAACTTGAAATAATTTTCCCTTCTACTATGCATTTCATTTAAAACAAAAAAATGTTGCAAACCACTAGGCAACAAGCGATGTCTTGCTTTGTACAAAATTAACAACGTTTGCAAAACTACCAAATAATTCAACTTAAGGATTCCTGACTGCAAAAATAGTGTGGAAGTAGACTCTCTTGGGGAGGTTTTATGCATTTTTCTCAATTCTCGTTTTAGTAAAATAATCAAAGCCATCAAATTAGTTCAGCATATTCAGCATATTTCCAAGTCATACAAAAGGTGTGGCAAAATCATATAACAATATAAAATTCTCAATGTCTCATAACCTAACATTTACCTTGCCTAGGATTCCCAGATTTCTACAAATTTTCTTTTTAATACAATTAATGTGCCCTTTCCATTTTAAGTGTCGTTCAATGATGACACCTAAATTAAAAAAAAAAAAAAAAACTCTACCTGACTTGTAAACAACATAAACTTAGTTTTCGCTAAATTTAATGATAGCCTATTTACATCAAACCATTTCTGAAGCGGGACCATTTATTTTTCAATAATATTGACAACTCCAGATCCTTGCTTGAACAAAAGAGGTTTGTATCATCCGCAAACAATATGTATCCATATGTATAAAAAGGTAAAACTAATATTTGAAATTGAATTATATTTTATTGTAAATATGTATGACGTGTAACTCCATTAAGTGCATACATTTGTACAATAGAAACATTTAATATTATAATAGTAAAATAATTTTCATATATTATATTATTTATATTAATTTAGCAATAAATTGCATTTATATTTATATGTTAAGTTTATGCTGCTTGTGTTAATATTTGTATACATTTATACATTTTTAAATATACGGTATTTTACATCTTTTAAATGTGTGTAAAAATATTATTAAACATTTTGTATTATAATATTTTAAAAATATTTTAAATATTTATTAACTTTTAATGAACATATGTAAAGTAATTAATGTTCATAAAAGACTAAATGATTGTTTTTCTACCACAGGTGGCTGGACAAATTGGGTCTCAGTGCTAAACTGGGTTTGGACGTGGTCATCAGGCAAGTTCTGATTGGCTCAGGCTCGTATCATTTAGTGGATGAAAACCTCGATCCTCTTCCGGTCAGTTGGTCATTTGGGTTTCAGTCTTTTTCAATTTCAATTTTCAATTTAGATTTTTATGGTTTGGTCAAAACTCACTGCTAACATACATTGATTCAGTAAAATGGAGGATAGGTAACTATAAGCAGCTATGAACAATACTGATCCAGCAAAAAAAATACTGATCCAGAATCAGAATTTGTTTTAGCTTCACATTTTCATTTGTCTATTTTTTTTTTTTTTGGTCTTATTTATTTATAGTTAGCGATGCATTTATTTTCAAGACCTTTTTTAAATTTTATAAAAGAAGTACATAACTTCAACTCATCGCCAAGTTAATTCCATAATTTTACACCAACAACTGAAACACTTATTTTCACATTTGTTCTCACTTTCACAAGTTCGAAAAAAGTACAGCCCTCTTAAATTATATTGAATGACTTTACCTTGTGAATCTCATTCAAGGGGAAGTTTCTTAAATTGATCAACTCCTAACTTAAAAACACTGTATGCTTTTTGGATATAAATATTTTTTGGCTCTGTGCAGTATATGATCTCTAATAGTTTAATATATACAATGTCTTTTAGTTCTAAACAGTTATGTTAAACAGTTTTTTTATGCGCTTTGAGACATTTGTAACTGTGAAAAGCGCCTTACAAATGCACTGAACTTGAACAGTCTTGGTGTGTCAATGAGAAGGTTCTGGTCTGTGTGAAGGATTATTGGCTGTCACTGCTCTACAAAAGACTGGTGGGTCCAGAGGTCCTGAGAGTTCTGAAGACCTCCAGAGCAGAACCAGCGGTGCGGCTTTACCTGCACTGCACCCACAGAAAGAGGTATAAGGACATCGTTCTGAGGAGGATTTCAGATGAACAGCTTCTCGTTCCCTTTACAGTGAGCATTATAGACCGGGTGCGGTGACCTTGTTTGCCTTGAACCTGGAGGAGAACCAAGCCTCCGTTCGACTGCCCAAGCGCTTCACCAATAGGACCATTGAAGCTTTTGTGCTTCAGGCCGCTGAGGACGGGAAACAAGGCCTTTATTCCAGGTAATGATTTTCCGGAGCTTTCTCTGGACCCATCCCACCATTCTTGGTGTTGCTGGCGTCAGAATTCCCATTCATGACAGGCTATTTACTTGGGTTCCACACTGGGATCTCTGGAGATGCCTCGCATAGCTGACATACTTTGGAGTTTATTTCTCGCCTAATGAGCCGAACTCATCTCGCTTCACCTAAACTACATTTCATGCTGCTGTTTTTAGAACTACGGCATTTTTGAAGTTTGTCTCACAATGGGGACCTTGTAAAGTACAGACCTGTGTAATGATGTACAGAGTCAGACATATTGTATTTGGTGATTCAGAGTTTTAAGAGTAATGCAAGAGAGAAGGGAAATTAAACTTTTAAATGATTAAGTACAAGTAGGAAGAAGTGAATATACTTTTTTACTGCTTATATGTACTACTGTTTTTTTTTTTTTTTTTGCTGCAAACAAATTTTGTTATAAGTCTCTTATGTCTTATTATATTTTTATATACGATATATAATTAAATATAATCGTTTTTATGTCTTTATTATTAATTATGATGATGATTGTTATTAAATAATATATATATAATATATATATATATAATTTACACATGTAAATATTTGTGATTTTCAAAAAAATGCAAATTTAGTACAAAGAGCTGCCACATTTTTTTTTTACATGCGGTGGCACACGGTGGCTTTTCTGTGTGGCTTTTTTTTTTTTTTCTTTGTTCCTCCGTGTGTTTCCTCTGGATCTCCGTTTTTATAACACAGTACAAATTATGCGTTCAGGAAAATTTCCCATAGGAGTGAGAGTGTGAACTTTTGTGTCTTTGTGTCCCGCTCTGTGATTGGTCAGCCACCAATCCAGGGTGTGTCCTGCCTTCAGGCCTAAAGTTTCTGGTCTTCTGCTCCTAATAATCCAGAAATGGAAAAGTTGTTCAGAAAATATATGGTAATACATTTCTTAATATAAAAATCCAAATTTGCAAACATTTGGATAGTTTTTTGTTTTTTAAGTTTAGACATGAACCTTTTCATTTTATGTTGGTCGTTTTCTCTTTCTCAGGACAGTCAGGCTGAACGGTAAAGTGTTGAAGATGCTGGACGACCAAACCCTTCCTGTACTTCAAGGATGTGAAATGGCAGCAGGGCATCACATCACGCTGCCTGGCTTCTCGCTTGCGTTTTACGTTCTGACTGAAGCAGGATCTCCAGTGTGCTGATGAGATCTGATAATCAGACGAGATCTGCTGGGATTTGTTTGTTTTCTCCAATGAAATTTCAAATGTCTTGTTTTTTTGAGTTTGTTAACCTTTATTATTTCAGCATCAGAATACAGTAATGTAAATATTATAAAAAGCACTGCACAAAATACTGATTTAAGTTTTGGTGAGATATTTTGTATTAAAAAATGTCTCGCTTTCTTGTAAGTAAAAATGAATTAGCAAACAAGCGCTTTGATTATTCCATTTTTCCCTACTTGCATAAGCATGGCATTCAGCTAAAATTATAGGTGCAGGAGAAGTAATCAACGTTTTTACCCCATCATGCTCATCTTATTGTAATTGTTTTCATCTTGCTTTTAATTATAATCCGCACGAAAAGAACATACTGGTTTTTTTTGACCGTTAAATAAATGTGTGCCTTGTTTAAATATACATTTAAATATTGAAACTTCGAAACCTCACAAACCAGACCTAGGCATTGGTCGGGCTCAGGTCCACAGGCATGTGGTTGACTTAAACTAGGTTTATGTTTAGGTCTTCTTCTTCTTCTTGCTGATGTCAACGAACACGCTAAAACAAGCCACGCAGTGTTTCGTTTCTTCCGCCAGGTGGCGACAGTTGCCGTTGCTACATGTCATTTTGGTCAAGAATTAATTGAATTGAACTGAAAGTCCTTTATTCGTCCCCACAAGGGGAAATTTCCGCGTTGCTGCAACGGTACAGCTTTACAACAAAACACGAGAAAATCCAAAGAGTATTTACATTTCAAATACAGTTTAAAGAAATATAAAAAATGAAAAAGTATCAAAAATATACACACGTATACTGGAATTACACTGTATACAGATGTTGCACCGGATATTGACATTGCAGAGAAAAAGACATTTTCACAACAGAGAGTTTAATTAATTGACCGATGTATGAATGCAAAAGTAGTCCAAAAGCTCTTCGACTTTTCAAACGTAAAAAGTCACGAATTATTATTGTTTTCAAACTACAATAAAGTGTAATATGCACTACAATAAAGTAAAGCAAGACTAGATTGCTCAGTGACATTTAAGAGTGTCATCCACGGTAAAGCTCAAGCCCTGTGGTGTGTGCTAAATTGAGCGCGACAGATGTTGATTGGATCCATGTCTGCAGTCACCCATGATAACACAGTTTGTTCACAAGAACCCAGAAGATCTCTGCGTCTGTCTTGAAAGTTTGTCATCTATTTATTAATTACGCGAGAAGGCGGGGTTACGTCCAAATCTCCTCCCACGGCGGCAAAACAATGGCTGGCACACCAGTCACGCCCCTTTGAACTTTGAAGACGCTCCAGCGTTAACTTTTTGAGCACATTGCTTTAAAATAAACCAAACTTGTAGCAAAACCTCTTACAAGCGTCACCAACAACATGACGGAATCCGAAGAAACACGGAGAAGGACGTTTTGCGTTTGATTCTGAAGGCGAAATGGAGGGAGCGTGCAGGTTGATACTAGGAATAATCTCAGGTAAACGTCACGCCGTCTTGTGTTTTTATCTCTCTTCCTGATACGTGAAGTCGCTCCCAGTCGTGTCCGAATCTCTCCTTTAAACAACTTTTCGTCTTTGCTCAAGTTCATTTGTAGCTCGCGCGCGCTAGTGATATTAATGGCGCGTGAATATTCGCTTTTTACAGTGTCGGGTCTGGTGAAGCAGTGACTCCGGTCTATTTTTAGCACTTTAAGTCAGTTCAGTGCATTACAAACCCATCTCTTGAGTAAACATTGAGCAGTGGGTGTTTAGACTGTGTGCCCACTGTCAAATGTCTACTGACCATTCTCAAAGAAGTGTTTTTTTTCCTCTGGATTTTCTGAACAGAATCTGATTTGTTTGTTGGTGACGTGCTTGATTGCACCTGTGATCTGTTTGTTTTTGCTCTCAGCTGTTGTCCTCTGCAAATATTCCCAGGCCGACTGGAATACCACAAGGCCGCCGACAAACACCACGGTGTCCTGTCATTCCCACAGGAACTGCTCAGGTAAATGCACATAGGTGTTTTTTTTTTAAGCGAAAGTCATTGCACGCGTGAAGTGTTTCCCTCCAGTTCCTGAAAAAAGCATTTCCACTGATCATGATGTGTTTTTTTTTCATCCTGATTGCAATTGGAAAAGACAGTGAATTTGATGGTTTAATTAGTGCAATGTTTTGGCCATCACCAAGTAACGTACTTAAATGGTGGCTTCGTAATGTGGCTACTTTGCACTTGCAATGATCAAAAGTATAAGCAACTTTTACCCTTTTACTTGACACGTTTGTGTCAATACTCCACTTTACACTTGTTGCATTGTGATTGTGAGTGACAAGTTGTCATGAACATGAATTAGCAGTAGCACTTTTTGCACATTTGAGTTTGACTGAGACTGACTCGTTCTTTTTAATCTATTTTGTTCTGCCAGTTTGAAACATTGTTAAATGTATTTCCTATATTGGGAAATAAATACGCATGAAGCGTTTCTTGTTTTTAACATTTCTTGAGCCGAGTACAAGTATATTACTTAAGTCCTTATAAAAAAAGTATAGATAATTGTATGTTAAGTTATTGTGAATAAATTAAACGAAGATACTTTCCTACTTCTACTCAAGTCGTTTTGGAATTGGTGAGTTGTAAATTGTACTTTTTTTAAGCAAATATATTTTTTGTTCTCAAACACGCACACACACACTGACTATGAGAAAATGCTTTCTGAATCAGCCCGTGTCATGTTTCTTGCTGCCGGAGATGGTAATTAGACCCTTTCCCATTCAACTAGTTCATTCTAAAGTCCAAGCTCCAGTTTCAAGAGCGTCTTTTTCATCAGCCGGTCTTTTAAGTTTGGCCTTTATGGTTTGCTTTTACAATGGGTTGGAAAGATCTTTCAAAAGCGCACGCCGACGCGTGTATACTCAAATATGTCTGGATCACCTGTTTTTACGACTGAACATGTGTTTAAATATCATAAACGTCCTCCCTTTGCGTCCTGCAGATGAGCAAACATGGAGCGGACACTTCTCTCCCTGTCCAGAAGAATACCAGCACTACTGCTTCAACGGCGACTGCCGGTTCGTGAAGGAGCAGAACACGCCGGCCTGCGTGTGAGACCCGTTCAGGTCGGCCAATCAGAGCTCCCGGTTGCCTTTCTAGAGCATTCTGTGTGTCTGTACAGATGCGAATTGGGCTACATCGGATCTAGATGTGAATATATTGACCTTGATTATCACGTGGAAGAGCGGAGGAAGATCGTCATCGCGTGTGTGGTGGCCGGCCTGGTGCTTCTGATTCTGCTCATCGTCTTCATGTGTGTCTGCACACAGTAAGTTCTGCACGTTATTCTACAAGATGGCCTAATGTTTCCTAACCTTTCAATTCCCATTACTTCTCCACTTCAGTAAACGCTACAAACCATGTCGGAAAAAAAGAAGGAAGGAGGAAATTAGTGCTGAAGAGGAGAAGCTCCGTTCGCTGAATGGTAATGAAGCTTCTGCCGCTTCCATCGACTTGTCTGTCACACACACAGTATGAAGTGAGTACACGCACACTTTTACTGTCTTGCTTTTTTTAAATACAAAACTGAATTGTGGTCAGATAATTGCATAGCAGTCACTCGTTATTACGTACAAATTTCACATTTGAGTCTTTCAGATTAAGAATGACACCATCATTCCCACCGCTACTAATTTGGCTGGTAGAATGCATATCTTCGACCCCAGGGGCATGAAAATCCTCTTATTTGTTTACAAATTTTAGTTTGATTTAACGTTCCGGTCACATTGACTTCAATCAGGAGTCAGTAGTAGTTCCGGAAACATCCATCAATGTCGGAGCCCAAGGAAAGCGGCCAGTTTTTTTTTCCACACCATACAAGGACGTCGACCTGCCATCTCGTCTTAATTCAAGCTAAAAGCCTTTTAGAAAGGCACTGCACATCACGCTCGCTTGCTAGGAAAATATTGAAACAATGAGCGAACAGTCTATTCGACATGGTGTCCTTTTGGAGGAGGATGGTTGGCAAACAGTCAGTGCTGGTTATGCGTCTCAGAAGAATCTCTATCAATAACGGAAAGTTGTGAATTATTAGATAATCTTTACAGACTGTTCTTGACGTACAGATAGATGGAGAGAAGATGATAATAGACAGATGGATGGATGGATGGATGGATGGATGGATGGATGGATGGATGGATGGATGGATGGATAGATAGATAGATAGATAGATAGATAGATATGGATGGACAAATAATTATAGATAGATATGGATGGACAAATAATTATAGATAGATATGGATGGACAAATAATTATAGATAGATAGATAGATAGATAGATAGATAGATAGATAGATAGATAGATAGATAGATAGATAGATAGATAGATAGATAGATACATAGATACATAGATACATAGATAC
>CM051496.1:21844577-21876783 GCA_028031935.1 Paedocypris micromegethes
AGACAAATACAGACAAATACATTGAAATTGATGGATGGAAACAGACGGATGGGTTTTAATCCCAGACAAAGAGATAAGAGTGATAGCAACCTCTTTGAATAAACATCGCACTTGGTGCACAATACGACATACCGTACGTGAAGTAAACCTAAAACTTCTAAATTAATACAAAAGCTTCTATTTGTCAGTTTGTCACACAAGTTAAACCGAGTGTCAAACATTGACAATCGTTTTAATAAGTTTATAATTTTTTTTTATTAAAGCAGGATATGGTAAAAATGTCTCCTTGACAATATATTTGAACAAATGTTCTATCTTCCAGACAAACGTTAACACGCCTTTAGTGTTGCTGATGGCCTGAGCAGCGCTGAAGTCATGATGTTGTGGAGCGGATGGAAACGGTGATTTACAGTAATCCTGACGCTGACTTTATATGGAGTTCTGAGAGCAGTGATGTGTCAGATATTCTTGGCGGTTCCGTGTTCTGCTTGTTTGCCTTGTGTTCTCCGTGCCAACTGGACCGCTGGATGGAAGAAGAGATGAAGCTTCCCATGTGCTTCAGAAGTTGAATCGTGCATCATAAATTGCATCAATGAACATTATTGAGTGTTTAAACTAGGACACTTTATGATCACTGTCTGTTTACACACACACACACACACACATACACACAGATATAGCCGTGGTTAAAAAATTGGCTTAGTTTAAACTCAGACTGTTTACACACACACACACACACACACACACGCCAGCATGTATCTGTAATTTTGTGATATTGAATATGTATTTTGAAATTGTGAACAATATTATAAGCCACTTTACAGTCATTGGTTGTTTATGCACGCGAGTGTGTGTAAATCAGTTTTATAAACTATTCCTTATACATATTGTCCAATACAGTAGGTCTCTATCAGTAGTTTATTTTTATATTTGATCTTTTGCTGGACCAAAGTTTGGTTTTATTTATTACAAATTAAATGTCTGTACATTGAACTTTATCCAGTTTTAATTGGAAATGAAATTGGCCTTTCTGTAAAACAGTGTGTGTGTGTGTGTGTGTGTGTGTGTGTGTGTGTGTGTGTGTGCGTGTGCGTGTGTTTGTTTGTTTGTGTTAAAAATACCTTTACTGCAGTATGTTGTTGTAAAAAACTGAAAATGTATTTATGTGTGTGTTTTTGTGAGGCTATATATTTGCTAATAAAACACTTTTCTGAGTATGAAGTTGTTGTCTAAATAAATTTCTTGATTGGTGGCACATTTTTGGAGCGTAAAACCATAAAGAGGGATTTTATTGGACCGCTAAACTGTACTTTATCGTGGCTACGTAGCGCTGAGTCACTCAGCGTCGTTGGTTCAGAAGTGTGTTGCTGCTGATGATCGTCGTCTCTTCCTGTACGTGTGGTTGAGGCGCATCATTACGTGTGGAGAAGTAAATGTCAGTGGAGTGTGAAAAGATGGTTTCCTGGAATAACCATAAGAACATCAGCCCAGTGGTAAATTTAACTTATATTATGCTGGGTTTTTGAGCTTCGTGGTGAGCCGATGGCAGAGGTGTAGAGAATACAAATTACAATTACTCCATTACAAATTATAAGTCACCAATTCCAACGAGTTGAGTAAAAGTCGTAAAATATCTAATTTTAAACAAACCTAAGTATTTTATTCGTGCTGAATTTACACTCAAAAACACCCAAAAATGTGAAAAACAAGAAACTCTTAATCTATGAGGTTTTATTTTCTAATTTTAAAATGAAATGTAACACCTCAATGTTTCAAAATGGCAGAACAAAATAGTATTATAATAGATAAAACACTTCACGTGATTTAGCTAATAAATGGCATCCAGTACCTTCAGCATCCTGCAGATGGCGATTGCCTCGTCTGTCCATGAAATTAACCGCGGTAGAAAAAGATGCCGACTTGTCACGCACAATCCAAATGTAATAAGTAACGGTAAGTGTCCATTCTAATGTAGTTGAGTAAAAGAGTACAAATACTCAAGTAGAGAGTAGAAATTGCTCGTATTTTTGATATTCCATACAAATACAAAGTAGCCGCAAAAATACTTACGTAAAGTAGCGAACTCGATTTACTCAAGTACTTTGCAGCACTGGCTGATGCCAATAGAAAATTAGCATGACTAGGCCTCGCGTTTCAGCACGGCCAAAAATAGCTGGCTTTGGCCCGATGGACGTTACTGGAGAATGAAAGGAACCCGGCTGGGCCTCCACTGAAAGGAACCGGTAAGAAACTAAGACCTGTACATTTGAGTCTGATTGTTCACTAGCAGATGTTTTTATCCACTGCTTTTCTGATTCAGTCCAGGTCAGGCTTGATGTGGAAGGACGTTTTTCCCTCACATGACAGAAGTGCTGAGATGTCTTGGATCTTCTGAGGCCGGCTTGGCAGCTTCCCGTTGGCTTGTGAAGAATGTGTCATTCAGCTGGTGCTGCTCTGTCCTCCAGCAGCTTCTGCAGGAGAATGACGCGGGTGAGCAATACACTGACGCGCTCCTTGTTGGAGATAAGGACATTTCTCCAAAAAAAAGCAAAAATGCTTCACATTTAAGTTCATTTTTTTTTTTTTGCTTTTAATCTTCATGTTTTTGTTGTTTTTTTTTTTTCGTTCGTTTCATTTTTTTTTTGTTTTGTTAGGACTTCTGGCACTAGCGTCACAAGGGGGCGGGCCTTACTCTGATTGGCTGGTGAGAATGTGATTGACACATCGGTTGACCAGGATGTGTGGGAGGTTTAGTGAGCGCTTAAACACATTCAGAATTGGAGCATCTTCATCGTCATTTTATTAAAAACAACAACAATAATAATAATAATAATAAATAATTTTATTTGTTAGGTGTCTATCCGGATCTCTACACATACACCGTTTCGTAATACAGTATTTCGATGTGAAGAAACAACAATGTCTACCATTATTCTGAAGTAGTCTGCCACTACAATAATTTAGCAAAATTGTGCAAAATAGCACTTTAATCACAGTTTATTGTGGACTTATATTAAAAAAGAAGTTAACGACACGGTGTACGCTCGCTGAACCCCTTCCACATTTCCTGGTCAAACAGCTGTCAATCACATTCTCACCAGCCAATCAGAGTAAGGCCCGCCCCCACGTGAAGCTAGTGCCAGAAGTCCACAGAAGTCCACGTTTCAAATGAAAAAGTGAAAATTGCAATCGAAAAATTGAAAATCAAACATAAATGTGAAGCATTTTCGTTTGTTTCTTAGAAATGTACATCTTTGGCACTATTCTGATTCTGTGGGCTTTCACACGGTTGTCACTTTCACCTCTGCTTGCGTTGAAATGGAATCATTTTCAAACGTCGGTTTCACTCCAGTACAATCTGTTATCGGATCTCGTGGGCTGAAATGATGGGAACAATTTTGAGATGCAAAATATAATGTTTTCTTAAATCTGTTTCCTGTGACCTTTTATACTCTTTCTTTTCGGTGACAGATGTTCTTCTGAAAGCTCTTCTGCTTCGAGCTGCTGAGTGAACCTGACGCTCACAGGCTAGATTGTGATTTTAATGTGAAACTGTAGTAGTACAGTAAGTCTGTTTGGATATAAGCATTTACTAATGTGAATGAGGTACTAATGTAAATGGAAAGACTTTGGGATGGTTTTAAATTTCCGCATCATGTGCTGCCCTCTGCAGTATGATATGTGAAGTTCTTGAAGTGTCTTAACTCCACTTTTGAGTCTCAACTTGAACCTTTGAGCAGGAATCCCTGGGCCAAAACCAATTGTTTACTCCCTCCATTTTCTCACCTTCATCCATGTAGAATACCAATATTATTTTTTGTTTTCATCCATACATCCAATCATTTTGGTTTACTTATTTTTGAGACCACTACTGGGCAATTATTACAAGCATTTATGGATCAGAGATGTGGATGAGCCCATTTTTCCATTTGCCTGGCACATTATGGTGGATGAACCAATTTTCCCATCCATTTATTCATCCTCTGGACACGACAAAGCAGTCCAAGCTGGAACCTACAGTATACCAGTGTCTCTGGGTCGGAGATGCTGACGACCAAATATTTTTTTGCATCATGCTTTTTGCTTGGTCCATTTAGATGCTGATGAACTGATCTCTTTTTTTCCATCCGTCAATTTCGTTCACTTGTGAATCAGTATCTCTGGAACAGAGCATGTTAAGAAAACATAGTATCTGCTTTTACGATTTCGAGTCCGAACAGGAATATAGAGTATCTTGCTTGGACTCAAGGTTCTTCTATTAGGAATCTATAAGAGGAACTCTTGTACACGACCCACGAGAACGACGGAAAAGCATGTAGTCTGCACACCAAAAGACTCAGACTGCAAGGCCTTGAAGTCGGCTTTGCTTTTCCCTTTTCACTCTGCCTTCGTTAAAACTTAAATGCACATTTTAGATCAGTGATGCTCAATTACTGTGGCCGCTTTTTTGGGCTTTCAGGGCAACATATTAAAATAGAATTATTTTAAAATAAAATGTTTCACATTTTTTATTTTGTAGAAGTGTGATTGGCTCAAAAATCTGAGTAGCCCCAGAGTTTTTGTTTACGTATGTTTTATAAATCTTATGTTTTAAAAATGTCTAATGATACATTTTTTTATGAGTTTAAATGCTTAAAGCGCTCATCTGAAGGAATTCTGCTTTCAGATAAACGGTCAAGGAGCATCAAAAGAAAATGTGCAGTAAACAATTTAAAGGGTGTGAAAAATGACCCATAATACAAATTTCATATAGTATTGAAGAATAGTTTCCTAGAAAACATAAATTGTGTCCAATGTGAAGAGCATGTGTAAGAAACACTTGAAAAAAAAAACACTTCATGACTTCATTTTTTCTTCTTTTTGAGAGGGAAATAGATTGTTTTCGAGGAGGAACTCAGAATGGCTGTTTTTCAATGTTCATTGTGAACGGTGGTTCAGATTGATAGAAATATTGTAATATAAGCACCACTTTTTTTTTCTTTTTTCAGAAATCAAAAACTTGGTGGTGCTTATATGCATATATTTCAAATATCTGCAAATATATGTGCCCATTTTTTCATACTTCAAATCAGCAGCAATCACAAATACTGTAAATTGAAATACGTGGTCTTTGTGCAGCGGTGCGCTTTTGAAATAAAAAAAATCCATGTCTGTGTGCAACGGTAATACCGTAAAACCGGAATGTGCCCATGTATGGACATAGCTAGTGAAATCAAAGAACTGGAGATTTTTTTTGGGGGGGGGCGGTGTTATATTCACGTAATTGTGTTAATTGAAGGGATAAATAACTTTTTTTTTTAAACTTAATACAAGTATACACTTGTAATACATAGTTGGATCACCAGGTGGAAGCAATTAATCGCTACATGGTGTTTCCATTGCAGTTACCACTAGGGGAGCTGCTCCAAATAAAAATAAAATAATTAGGATTTTAGGTGGAATATGAAAATATGAATTTAGGTGGAAAAAAAGCAGCTTGAGCAAGATTTTCTTTACAGAAGATCAGTATTTGTTTAAGAAGCTGGGGTTGTGGTGGGATCCTTGGAACAGATTGCATATGTAGGAGGCGATAGTGTTATCGACCCGTAGCTCGGCCCGGCAACTTGGAACTGATCCAGTAGCTAGATTACAAATTATGGCTTTATATATTTGTGGAGGTATTTTAAACGTGTATAGTTGAATGATGTTTACTATTCCTCCTCATGCTTCTGGTGTGTGACAGTTTATATTGGAAAAGACGGGACGTTGTATTGGATGTGAGATAGAGCCGCGGCAGGGAAGTGCAGGAACCAAATCTTTCTGCTGATAAATAATCAATACATCACAAAGTCACCTTAAAGCGGCTCTTTGAAGTTTTATTTCTGGAGGTCGCTCGCTTTAGTTTCAGTTCAGTATGCTGACCAGCGGCTTGACCAGATGTTTGCTTAGTGTAATGGAGTTTGGATGAGTTTGAGCCGTTTATTTGACCTTTTGTCTGTAATATGCTTTCGATTTGGAAATATTTAAATAAACATTTTATCTAAATTAATCCACTTGCAGAATCTATTTAAAGATAAAAGTTGGAGTACAGGGCAAGGTCGGTTTTAAAATGCTTATAATTACGGTTTATGGAACGTTTTTGGAATAACTTATTTCTAATTGGCTGGATGGTTATGTTCTATTAGAAAAAAAACATTATTGTTCATCCATTTTCTGGCTTTTCCCGGCAGGTCTGGGCATGAAGGCGGGGCACACATCGTGGATTGATGATCAGCCAATCACAGACCAGACACACTCAATCACACTCACAATTATGGCCAAATTTCCAGATTGAAAGTCTTTTTGTTTTTTGTACTTGGTATAAAACAGACAAGCTCAATTAATTTGTGTATGTGACACACAACATAATTCATAATTTTGGGGACCATCATAATTGCATAACTGCCGGCAGCACATTTTCATTGTTCCTGAGCAGATGTGGACGCTTTATTTTCCTGTCAATAACAGGCTTTCTGGTTGCATAAGAATTACCCATTTTATTCATATGCAACCTTTTGCTCTTCCTCTTGCACATCGGCATCAAGCTAATCTTGCGAGATCCATATGGATCTAACACGTTGATGCGATACGTTAGTTATTTTTGCATTTTATGAATTCTGTAAATTGCACAGGTCTTTAATTTATGAAGATTTTTTTTTTCATTGTCTTTTAATTATCTGCTCCAAAATACCTAGAATATTTTTAATCGTTCTCTGTTTTAATCTTAACACAGATATGCTATGTGATAAGTCACTGTGCTGAGATTCTAAGTCATTAGTATGAAATACTGTCCTAGGAGAGTTATTATAAGTCATAATTATGAGTGACTAATACATTATATTAAGATATTTAGTCATAATGAGGAAGTAAGTCATTATAACAAAAAATTAAAACGGAAAACGTTTTTTTGAGAAACTAAAGCATTACTTTGAGAAACTAAGCTATAATACTAAATCCTTCTTCAGAGTTTTTTTTGGAAATGGAAGCAGCCACCTAATCAGTGTTGTGCCAGTTACTTTGAAATAGTAATACATTACTTGTTACTGTTTGTAAAAAGTAATTTGTTATGTTACAGTATTGCTGTCTCAGAATTGTAATACGTTACATTACTCAAGATAAGAAAAAACTTCTGTATTATTATTACGTTACTTTCACTAAAATTACTACAGAAGTATAAATTAACATTATAATGTTATGTAGCATAATGGCTGTGGCCTATCCAAGCTGGTATAGATTAAAAATGTAGTTTATAATAAAAAATATAGTTTATAATTGCCAAAGTGTTATAAGTATGGTAGACATAAAGCGATTGTCTGGCAATATCTGTGAATAACTTGGGTATAAGACACAACAGGACTCAACATACAGCAGTCCGATCTACAAGTTTCTGTCCGCATGACTTCTGCCATTGCAATTCCATTCCTCTCCAAACCGTTGTGTAATGCAGGAACCCATTGTTTGGCTTTTACAAGATGCGTTGTTTGTGCAATGCAAGTGTTTAGAAAGGTAATTGCACTAATACAAGTACCATTCCATGAAAAGGACACTGTAGAAGCAATTACTGAAGCCGTTCTGAAAGACATAAGAAGACTGAACTGAATGTTAAGCACTGGTGTGAAATCATCTTATATTGAATACATAAAAAAGTCCATCATTTCTGAACAGGAGCAATGGCAGGACGTAATGCGACGAGCATTTCAAGTGGCTGAACGTCGTGTTTGCAGTATCAGCAATTGCGCTGGTTAGTTTGTGTTGGTGTTCTGGATTTACTGTAATAAATAATCGTAAAAAGCTTCAACTAAGTGTCAAGTGAACCAACACATTAAGTGTCTGGGAGTCTAAAAAAAAGCATACTTATTTTAGTATGTCTTCCTGTATGTAAATACTATAAGGCTTTTGAATTTGCGGGACGCGCTATTAGAAAAATAAAAGAATCTGAGGCTTCTTCTTTCCCGCGTCTCTGTGATCCATCCTAAAACTTTGCTGAACGTATTAGAACTTTTGGCAAAAACAAAGTCACTGTTTTTTCTTGTGCAATTTCAATCTCATATGGAAAACAAAATTTGTTTTATTTTTTTTGTGTTACTTTTTTCATCCTAATCTCCAACATCTGATTCGGTGATTGTCTTTGATCCTTGTTTTCTTTCACGATTTCACGCACCAGCGACAAAACATTCTGGTGGGAATGAGCTTGTTCCAGTCGATCAGTTCGCCTTTCAGACATTGTATAGACTTTGCCAGTGTTCTATAGAATGCCCAATTTCATACATTACCAGTTACCCACTCACACACCTATGCGCAGTTTCCTGAATGATCAGTTTGTAAACTGGAGACCTGGAGGAAACTCTCAGCACTGGAGAAACATGTCTGGAACCGATTCTACTTGCTGCTCGTTCATGCTCATGCAAGTTCATCGCAATTTAGTCATAGTGTGCAGTGATGAGGAAGAGATTATTCCTCTACGCGGGAAATCAAGTTTCCATTTTGTTTTTGCCCAAGGAGAATGTAATCAGCGTAAGGTCAATCAAGCGCTGTGCTTAAATGACAGTCTTCGTTGTGAGCTGATAAATGTCAGTCAGAAACATCACGCCAGAGCTTTTCTCTAAACTTTCCCTGGAGCTGGGCATAGATTTCTTTTTTTAATCTAGAATAATCTCATTGCAATCTTGAAATGAATCTACATTATTCTCTAATCGTAGGAAATAGACATTTTCCACATTAGCTAAGAGATGGTTGCGTTTAAGTGGTACAGTACTTGAGTTCTCCCGCCTTCTCCTTACGTTTTGTAGTTGAAAAATTATTAGCTAGGATTCCATTCACATGTTCAGCTTGTCAACCGTTCTTTCGTCTTGTATTTAAGGTAACACCTGCCTTCTCTGTTATTAGAAGTTAGTTCTTTGCGTGATTGGTAGTGTTATGTTTAGCACGCTAGTGATGTTTGCATCCCGGGTCTAGAGATTTTTGTTTTGTTTTTTTAGTTCCAGCAGCGGATTTCACAGGCGAAACATGTTTACAGACTATATATAAAAATATGATATATTTAAAAATAATTAAAAGTTCTTACATATTATGTTTAATGATATTAATATTATAATGCTTTTTTATTTCAAGATCTTATTCAAACACACACACACACACACACACAAACACACAAACTTGTAAATGTTTGTTTTTTAGTTATTTAAACGTGTTTTGGCAAATTTCTTGTCTACTTTCTAGAATTTGCTGCAATAAATAATGAATTGATGTATGACATGCAATCTGTGGGTTAATACTTTTTTTAGATTCCTATGTGATTTCAAAATAAACAAATTAGGTGTCATGTTAATGACGTTCATAATGAACTGCTAATTATACATTTTGGGCATTTACTGTCGGTTTACTTTAATAAATCTCTCATATCCCTGAGATCCAGGCAAAGGTTTCTTTTTATTAAAAACGTCTCCCAAGAGACATATATATATCAGTCTGAAATGGTATTTTCAATAATAGAAAATACTAATCTGGCCATTTTATTGTGCAGAATTGTACAAATATGAAGAAATATGATATATTCCGCTCCCAGTTCAAATATGTGAAGATCCTGAGAGATAAAAGTAAACCGATCTTAAGGGAAGATTCCTGTTCCAAATGTTTCACTCGATTGAATTAAACCTTCAGCAGGCGAATTTAATGACCAAGCTGACAATTTCACATCAATGGAACGTGAAGTACAACTTGTTTTAAATGCCACTTGTTTTGCCCAAATAGTTTTCTGTCTTCTCAGAAACCTCTTGCTCTATTTGAAGCTTTGACTTAACACCGGAAATCAATCCAGGCTTAGGAAATATTAAGCAACATGATGAGAGCTTCTAGTCTTAGTGCACATTTCTCCTTGACTACAATGTACCACTGCAACCATGACAACGGCTCTGATTTAAATAGAATTCCGGCACAAGATTCTTTATAGAAGAGGTGAGAACCTTCTGCTGCCTTCTGCCATTTTTACTCAGCGATATGTAAGATGCTTTAAACGTAATTAACCGCTCATTACTGGTGGCTTTCGGAAATTTGTAATGACGTTTCTAGTTATGTGGGTGTCACGATGGAGTTCACATCTGTGCTTGCGTGGGTTTCCTCTGGGTTTCCTCCGAAAGTCTTGAAAAATGCATAACAAATAGAGTCTGGAAATTTGCCCTGATGTGTGAGTGAGAGTGTGAATGTGTGTCCCTCTCTGTGATTGGTTGGCCATCAATTCGGGCTGTGTGTACAGAGCTTCTGGTATTGGCTCCAGCTGTTGGTTACATCCCAATTTAAAAAAAAAAATAGTTCGGAAAACGGATGCATGAACTTATTGCTTAGTTGCTAAATCAAATTCAAGCAGGTTTATTTGTCACACATCAGAGAACGATGATAACGCTGGTGAAATGTTTATGTAAATGCCTTGGGAAAAGCTTGCACTAAACATTAAAGACAAAAATAAACACAAATTACGGATTTGTTTGCCAAATTACAAACTCACTTGAGAGAATTTGTCAGTATGACCACTAGGGGGCCGTATTGAAATTGTACTTTGTATTTAACAATCCAGTGAGGTTACACACACGGTGAAGTGACAAACCCGGAGCAGTGGGCAGCCTTAAGCCGTGGGGTCTGGGGCGGAGACTCGGATGTAAAACCCACCGGACCGGAATTTGAACCTGCAACTCTTGGGTGACTTGCAGTCCATTGTGGTTCAACTTCCTATCGCTGGACCACAATGGCCTCTTGTAATCTTTTGACTCAATCCAGCCGTCTATTCTGAATAGATCCAAACATTCATGAAGAAAGTTGAACTTTAAAACTAAACCAAGTCCTTATTCAATTCTCGTCTTTGTTCACGTTTACAATTGCAGAAGGACCATAACCCGACTCCATCTTTACTCCCATAACGGTTACAACTTTACATTTTGAAAAGCAGCTTTTGGAGACTCCTTTTTGCATTTAGTTTTTCATTTTCATGTAGTTAAAGAAAAGTACCTTGGGTTTTGATTCAACCATTGACTCCTCAACCATTGACTTATGTTCAGTTTTCACCTTCGACAATTCTAAGCATGTTCTTTTTCTTCTAAAGTGCCGTCAAGAACATTCTTTCATGGAGTAAAACTACATTGTGAATAAGGTTTTTTTTTTCTGTACCGTTTTGAAAAGTGGTTGTAGCCCAATTCTTGTTCTTGGTGTCTTTCTTCCACACTTTTTCTTTACCTTCCCTGCTGCTGGAAAGACGTTTTGCCTATCAAGTTCACCTTTGTTGTGATTCTTGAAAGAAGAGCCTTGCATTTTTCATTTCGTGTTTATTTCATTTTATGCTTTTGTATTTGTTTCATGCTTTCTGCCTTGGCTGGTGGTTCTTCCAGAGTAGATATTTGTTCATTATCTCAGTACATTTCCGAAAGACTTTTCTCTGATGCTTAATTCCCTGCTCTAAAGGTACTATATATTTTTATTTGCTGGCAATTTTTGAATTCCCTGCTCTAAATGTACTATTAATTTATAGGGCTATATATTATATATTATAGGGCTTTTAATATATTATAGGGCTTTTAAAAGAAAACTCTTTTAGGTTCAAAACGATCTGAGATTTATATATTATCAGAGATTTACGATCTTTTTTATATTTATAAATTATAGGACAGAATTTTAAAATTTGCATTTAAAAAATATTTAGATGATTTATGATTTGCACTCCAAATAAACACAATCATTTATTATGATCCAAAAAATCTAATTACAAATCTGTAAAGCAAATAAATTTAAAATAAAATTGTCTTTTATTATACTTGTTTTATAACTTATAATACAATTGTAACTTAAATTATGTTATACTTTTAATTTGTAAATGATGTTTATTTTTGATAAGTTTTTTGTCATTATAATTTGGCTTTTTATTAGGAGGGCTCGAATTTTTAAAATTCATTAATTTAAGTAAATATTAGCCTGTCCTACTTTTCCAGATTAAATGAATTAGCAGTACTTTAATGATTTGAAGTAAATCAATAAACTCACAATGCGGCCGAGATGTGGAACACAAATAGATTTCATGCATTTGGCTTCAATATTTGATGATTGTGAGTCAGCGGATGCATCTTCCGCCTCAAAAGCAGAGACAGCTGATTTGGTGGGACATGTCAGCTCTCTTTCATCTAAAGCGCAATTAAACTACTTTCACCCAAAAAAAAAGTCAGGTCTTCAGTCAGAGTAAGGCTGATTTTAATTGCCTTGACACTGCTGGAAGTCTGACAGTGAATACGGAATGATGCTCCAACCGCACTGTCATGTTGCTTTCGCTCCTCAGGGTTTTATTTTGATACTTTATGACTAATGTATGTGTTAATTGGGCTGATGCAGCATTTGTTTATCTTTTTGCCAAGAACAGGAATATTGATCTTTCATAAGACAAAAAAAAATCCCAAATAATCTTGCTGACTGATTGGTTTGGAATGTTTAGTTTGTGCTTTAAAATAGAATTGTTGGCGTAGATGTTTGCTAATGAACTCATATCACAATGTGCTGAGCTGTGTTGTGCTAAAGAATGTTTTATGAACTTTTCTCCACCCAAAACCAATTTCCCATCTCTTCGAAGCTTTTCCGCAATTTTGCTCAATTTAAAGAAGAAGCAAAAACGTACTGATTTTCAAGTTGCTTCCTGAACTGTAAACGTAAGTTTGCCCACCACCGCTCATTTAAATGGATTCAAAATCAAATGAATCTCGAGGCAGGAGGAGAAATAAACTACAAAGCCCGAAATTCTCCTCGCGTCTTACGTCATCAACACGCGACGGTCATGTTTTAGTTCAAAGTCCAAAACAACGGTACTCACAACTTTCTCTCAGTTTGTATGACTTGACAGCCTTCAAATATGTGTTTTTGACGAGCAAACGCTATTTTGCTATTATGTTTTTCATATTTAATGTACTTCTGACAAATCAAACTATATCTTTGGCGTTTTCAATTTTCTGAAATTCAGTTTTCGGTCCAAACAGGTAATGGCTTTGGCGGGAGTCCGTGTCATTGAACTGGCCGGTCTGGCCCCGGCGCCTTTCTGTGGGATGATACTTTCGGACTTTGGGGCAAAAGTGATCCGGGTCGACCGGACGAAGGTGGGCATGAACGTAGACACCCAAGCGAGAGGCAAGCGCTCCGTGTCCGTGAACCTGAAGAGTCCCGCAGGAGTCGCGGTGATGAAGAGACTCTGCGCCCGGTCCGATGTGCTTCTGGAGCCCTTTCGTAAAGGTCCGATCTTCGGTTAGACAGTACGTGCCAAAAAGGTTCGAATGTTGAGGGAAAGTCAGAATAGTTAGTGAGAATCGTTTGTTCTAATAAGTAAAACTAATTCGTTTTGTCAGCTCATTGCACACAGCGTGACATGAGCTGGTAAAAGTCTTTATTTGCTTCAACATTTTGAAACAAAGTATCAAGTAAATACACTTTCCCTTTTTAAACTACATTTTGGCACATACTTTACAGCAAAAAACATAAAAATACGTTTTAGATCAGATTTTTTTCCCATATTTATTTAATTGTGTTTACCCCGTCCATTGAATTATTGATATTTTTCCATATAAAACGTTTAATATCATTAATATTTATTGTAAATAAAAATTGCATGGCATTGCTTACGCACACGCGCACACACACACACACACACACACACACACACACACACACACACACACTAAAACTAATAAACAAAAATATTGTGCAAGTTGGAAGTCATGTTGTGTTCAATTATTGTCATTTATTAAGTTGAATTAGACATTGGTTGTTGTGTTTATTTAGTAGATTTTTCACAAGTCTTTGTTAATAATAGAGTAAACAAAATGTTTTGTTAGTGCTATAGCAGGGTGACTGAACGGAATCACTTCCCTAAAGCAAGAATAATTAGCTGAAATCTTTGCTCCTTTGAATTTGAATGAACTTATACTTAAGGAGTGTGTGTGTGTGTGTGTGTATGTGTGTGTGTTTCGGGGTGCTCTTATAATTAGGTGTCATGGAGAAGATGGGATTAGGACCTGAAGTCCTACTAAAAGAGAACCCGAAGCTTATCTACGCTCGACTCACGGGTTACGGTCAGAGCGGATCCCTCGCCAAAGCCGCGGGGCACGATATCAACTACCTGGCCATTTCAGGTAAAGTTAGTGTTCAAAAAGACTCGCTAATGAACTTCTCCAGGATGTCTTGTGGCCTTTGCACTAGTTGTGATTCAGGGAATTGACCAGTGTGAAGTTCTAAAGCAAGTTACTGGGGAGCTTCTTTTAATTGAACAGACGCAGATGAACTTCTGTGCCCTTCACGCTGAGACATAGCTGGAAACCAGAGCCTGTCTGACGTTTCATTAAGTGAATCATCCTGACGGAGAATGTGATTCCTTTTATTAAAGAAAAAAAAAATGCTGCTTGGAATGTTTGTCGATGAGATGTAGTTTTTTTTCCTTCATTTTACCAAATAATATGGCAATTATTTTTGATATTTAAGATTCTGTTAAATCTGGCTCTGTAAATCATTCACAACAGGCTCGCAAAATGACAAGTTTTAGAATAAATCATCTGTTTTTGTATTCAATATAAATTCACCTCATAAATCTGAAATAGTTTGAAAGAAGATAGTCAATATCAATCACAAGCAGCACAAACACTTTCATCTTTGGCTGTTTAATGTTGTTTAACAAGAGTGAACGGAAATTCTTTTTTAAATTCTTTTGCAATAAAAACAAAGCAAACAAGGCGCTTGAGGCCGTAATAAACATCATTCTGATTATAAATGTTTTTTTTTTTTTTTATTTTTTTTACCCTGTGAGAAGATCCTTGTGTTCAGTGAGTGCTCTGTTCTACGCTAGGTTTGCTCTCCATGCTGGGCCGCAGCGCTGAGAAACCCTATTCACCGCTGAATCTGGTGGCAGACTTTGCCGGAGGTGGTCTGACGTGCGCGTTTGGTATCGTGTTGGCTCTTCTGGAGAGGAGCAGATCGGGACAAGGCCAGGTCATTGATGCCAGTATGGTGAGTATGAGACACTGCAGCTTCAAATTGTTTTCTTCAGTGAAAGACAATATACCATATATAAATCAGTGTTTCCCATACTATGATATTAGGGGTCAACAAACACAAAAAGAGACTTTAACTGTGTGAGTGTGTGTGAGTGAGAAGGTTTGTTTGTGTGTGTGTGTGTGTGTGTGACACAGACAGAGAGAGACAGAGAGAAAAAGAAAAAAAATTGACTGTGAGTGAGTGAGTGAATGAATGAGAGTGTGAGAGAACGAGTAATGAGTGGGTGAGAGAACGTGTGTGTGTGTGTGTGAGACAGAGAGAAATTCAGTGAGTGAGTGAGTGAATGAATGAATGAATGTGAGAGCGAAAGTTTGACTGTGAGTGAGTGAGTGAGAGAGAGAAAGTGTGAATAAGTGCGAGAGAGAAAGAGGCAAAGTTTTTATTTTTTTGAGCGCGTAAGAGTGTGTGAGTGTGTGTGTGTTTGGATCTGACAAATTATTAAACGACACTGATTGTTTTTTCCACTTGAAGTCACACAGTAATTAATCTTTATTCGCAACATTTGTACATATGTTTAAGATTTTAACAGAGCTCACCCAGAATCTGATCAGGAGAAAGTACAAGCGACATGTTTTGTTCTGCACTTCACGCTCACTAATAGTGGCCTTATCGAAAAATCTAAAAGCAATAAAACTCAATGTGGCTGATTCTAGTCTGCTTCTGGCTGAGAATCGTGATTGTCTGTTTTGGGGGAAAATCTCTCATCCAGACGATCCAGGACGTGTTTTTATCCACTAACCCGATTTTATTACTAGATAGTTTCCCCAGTTTGACATTTCCTGTTTCCATCCGGTTTTTGTGAGCATCTGAGAGTGTTTCAGCAAGATGGTTCAAATTTGTATGTCACTAGTATTAATGTAGTGCACTGCCTTATCGCATTATTTGAAATAATTAATCATTTTTAAATGTGTCAAATAAACATGACTCTGATTGGTCGTAACATCCTGAACTTTTACATTTTCTCAGCTCCGTCGCTGACATTTCTTTCAAAGAAATCACTCGCTTTATTTTTAGCTTCTGGCATTTTCTGCCACGTATAATTTGAGCATTGTGACTGTAATTTTATAAGATTTTCCTATAATAAGTAAGGCACTAATAAATAAACAAACCAAATAAACTTATGTAGTTATAGTTATTGTTGAGTTTTTTTTTTCCCATGAAATAGTCTATTCAATTATATTAACAGTTCTAAACCGTTATAATACTTTGACTACAGTAAGTTGCAATCCTAGTTATTATTTCAGCATGAACAGAAATAACATATAAACTCACATTCACATGTTTATATTATTTACGGTATTTATGACAAATGCAATAATACATGTGCGTAGATACATTATGCATATTTGTTATTGTGTGTGTGGGGGGGATGTTTTTGTATGTTTTTATAAAGTTGTTTATTTTATTATTAATTATGCAAATAATCTATCATTATTATTATTCATTCATCACGGTTTGTTTTTCGATGCTTTATTTATTGTGCTTGCGTTTTGTGGCGGTTTCATATTTAATCTTTATTTGTATTTGATCTTGAGGCTTTTTCAAACATCACCATTTTTCAAATAAAGTCTTGTACAGTTCGGCTGTAACAGTCGTGTACAATCATGTTTTATTTTTAATCCATCCACATCTTTCTTCAGACCTTGTGCAATTTCGGGGATCAACATCGCTGCCTTAAAAGATGTTTGATAGCGTAATAATGTAACGCGTTCTTGCGAGAAAGAGAGCTCGAGTGCTTTGATTTGGAAGTGGTTTTGCGTCCGTGCAAACATCAAGAGAAAAGATACACTTAAAATAAAATACATCAAACGAGGATTTGGAAACAGCAACAAAGCTACATGCTCTTCTTTATGTTCCTCCGTCGCACGTCAACACATATCAACGTATTGACGCACCCGCACATTCTCTTTATATCACAAAGCTCCGGCCGTTATAATAACATTACACAAAATATCCCATAAACATGTTTTTCTGCAAGTATTTTATTTGTTTGTTCCTTTGTTTACTTGTAGCTGTTTGCAAGATGGTCAATTTATGTCCAGCTTTTGAATTCTTTTAAAAGAGACCTAATCTGTGATTTCATTTTTTTGTAAGAGTTCAAAATGTGTTCATTCAATAAATAAAATGTATTTTTCTGAAACATGAATCTCTCTTCCCACTCAGATTTTCCCTTATCAGGGGTCAACACAGCAAATCAACCTTTTCCACCTCATTCTATCCTCAGCATCATCCACTCTGATCCCAGCCAACCTCTTGTCCTCTCTTACAACATCCATATATCTTTAATTTTCTGAAACATGAATACTGTATGGATTTTATAAGCAACATGCTATTTTAAAAGTGTTAATATACTGTATACAAGTCAACATCATTTCGGATGTCAAAAAATGTTTGTGGCTCCCAGTGTTCTCTTTATCACGGAAACCTGGTCGAAATGGCTCTTTCTGTGTCAAAAGTTTCCGACCCCTGATATACAGTAGATTATTTAAACCATCCTGCAGTAACTCCAAAATGTGACGAGGTGTAAAGATGGAAACACATTCTGCACTAAAACAAGTATTAGAAATCACTTGGGAAAGTAACTGGATCTTGTGCTTGTACAGATTTCTCCGAAGGCTGTGTTTACTGGGAATTACTGTGAAATTTCTATATCCTGTTTGATCTACTCAAGGTCGGAGTCTTTTCAACGTCTCGGAAATATTCTGGTGTTGCAGCCTGAAAAGTTTAACTGAAAACACTGAAATGAAACACTACTGTTTATAATCATTATTTTATCTTTTGAAATAAATATTTTAAATGAACCAGCGTTATTTAAGATTAATCGCACAATTGCCAGGGATCAATTGTGATTAAGTAAAAGTAAAATAAAGTGTGAGTTTGTCAGTATGGCCACTAGGGGCTGTATTGAAATTGTTCTCTGTATTTAACCGTCCAATGAAGTTACACACATACAAACCCGGAGCAGTGGGCAGCCTCAATCTAAGTAATGTGTACTGCTCTGTGATTGGTTGGCCAACAATATCAAGATGTGAGATTGCTAAGACTGACTCCAGCTCCCCATCACCCAGAAATGAAATGCGGTTTAGAATGCAGATGGCTGGGTATATAAATGTAACCATATCAAAAGATGTCCGTGGCTTTGTATATATACATATTCATTAATTTGGAGCTTTTTTCTCAGCATCACATTGTTCTAAAACAAATGGCGGTCGCTGATCAGTGACTGACCGGTCTTTTGGTCTGTCTGCAGGTGGAAGGTGCAGCATACGTTGGGTCCTTCATGTGGAAGTCTCGTAGAATCGGCCTCTGGGATCAACCTCGCGGAGAGAACCTTCTGGATAGCGGCGCTCCGTTCTACGACACGTACCGTACGTCTGACGGAAAGCATGTGGCGGTGGGAGCGATAGAGCCGCAGTTCTATCAGCAGCTTCTTCAAGGTCAGTTCATTCTTCATGTACAGTGGTACTCCGACTTGCGAATGTTCTAGATAACAAAAATAGTTTTTCGTCCCGAGTTCCGAAATATTTTTGCTATACGAAAGGAGCACGTCTTTTTCTTCCCACTAGCATGCATTAAGAATAGAGTCCAGACGTGTATAAAACAGTTGTTTAATCTTCTTTGCACGTCAAATAAACATTAAACAACAAAAACACTAGTTGATTTCAGAGGTCTTGTTTCCAAAATATAAAATAAGGTTCTATTCTCCCAGAATGGCAATGGTTTTTTTTTTGTTTTGTTTTGTTTTTTGTCCTCCTCCTGTTGAGCCGCCATCTTGAAATGTGACGTCTTGTAAGATTACGGAAATTTGATTTGCATGACGTCATTTCAAGATGGCGGTAACAGTTCATGTGAGATTGTCCGTTACCAATATTTTATCTTTAAAAAAAAAAATGTTTGAATTTATGAATTCATCAATGGAAGAAACGGCTCTAAGCACGGATTAATTTAGTCCGTCGGCATTTTAAGAAAGTTGTACTGTAATTGGTTTCAGACCTGAATTATCCAGCTGATGTATTTTTAGGGATTTTTTGAAAAGTTCTATACACTAGGAAAACAACTCGACTCACTGGTGCCAGTCTTCTCTGGCATTTTAACATCTCAAAGTCTTTTCGATGATTATTTAGGAACAGTTTCTGTGAGGCAGCTCCACGTCTTCACAACGGTCTGGTGTAGTGACAACATTCTATTTTTTTAAGAAATAAATATTCATTTTATTTTTCAGTGTTATGCATGAATAAATAGTCTACTTTATATTTATTTATATATTTATTATATACTAAAATTGAGTTCAAATGTAATTTAAATCCAGAAATATTTTCGTGAAGGTGAATTGTTAAACTTCCCGCAAGCCCAAGTCCGGAAATATACATGCCATTCCACCAATGAAAACTCAAGGCGAGAAGAAGTGAAAGGTTGATGACTCTGCAGCAGCCAGCAGAGATTACGGAGAAGCTGCGGGAAGCTTTATTATTATGTTAAAGGGATTCCATACCCAGAACACACAAGTCCAGCATTTTAATCTTCCTCTGAAACCATAATAACTTCCACCAGATGCTGTTCTGGTTTCACCCTCGGACTCACACTGTTCCTTTACCTACTGTGCTTTCAATTACGCTACACCATCCATACTAATGGATCCAGTGTCCTTTGTGATGCATTTAAATCTCTTCTAATGGCGTTTCTTTATTCTGTCTGGACAGCCCTGGGGTTAGAATCGGCCGACCTTCCTCCACAAATGAGCGTATCTGATTGGCCGCAGCTCAGAGAGACGTTCGCCCAAGTCTTCGCCTCCAGGACGCAGACGGAGTGGAGTGGGATCTTTACCGGAACCGATGCCTGCGTCACCCCGGTGCTGTCGCTGGACGAGGCCGTTTCTCATCCCCACAATCAGGCAAGGGAATCGTTCCTCAAGGACGTTGAAGGGGAGAGCAGCCCCCGTCCCGCGCCGGGTCTGTCCCGTACGCCAGCTGAGCCCTGCCTGTCCCGAGACCCTTGGGTTGGCGAGCACACTCACTCGGTCTTAAGAGAATACGGGTTTGACCCGGAGGAAATAGCGCAGCTCCAGTCGGCTGGAGCGATCGAGTGTAATGAATCCAAAGCACGTCTCTAAAATCCTCCGTTATTCTTTATCGCAAACACTCAAAGTTGTTCTTGTTTTTTTCCGCTGCAGAAGTGGCATTTAGGTTCAGAATGACTTTCCGTTGTAATAACCGCGGGCATTCGAGGTGAAAATTATTCTGAACTCTTAAGTGCTCTCATCTGTAAGTGGAGCTTCATTAAATCCCCGTGTACATATTCAATAAGATCTTCAATTACTCTTTTTATTGGTCATTTCATCCGTTACCTTTCTCATTGAAAAGCCTTTCTTCAAGGCCGTTTAAACCACTTGGGTTAATTGCTGTTTTGAGTGGTTGAGTGTCATTCGTTCATCAGAGCGAGCGAACCAAAGTGCCTCGTTTTTAATCACGGATTAATTATTAAAAAAATAAAGAACCTTTATTCAAGACACGATTGTGAATTTTTTGCCGCCTATAGACGTACATTATATGTTTCAACGGCGTAGAAACGTGTAAGGTACGTCTATAGGTGGCAAAGAATTCACAATTGTGTGATTTTTTTTTTTTTTTTTTTTTTTTTTTTTTTTTTTTTTTGTGAATTTTGTGAATTTTTTTCAATTCACAATTGTGTCTGATATAAAAGAATCTTTATTTCTTTCTATAGACGACATTTTTTTTTTCTATAGACCGTCTATAGACGGCAAAAATGTCACAATCATGTCTGATATAACAGTTCAAGTTCAAGTTCTGAGCATTTGTAAGATGCTTTACACAGTTTTTACTGTCTCAAAACGCACGTGTGAATATGTAAGAGAATTGATGCTTTTTATTCATTTGATTGTCTGGTTGTTGGTACTAAGTATCACTCATGACAAGACAAAGACAAACCACAGAATGTTGTAAATTAAACAGACAGTATGAACATGTTTGAGTTATTTAAAAATACTCTCATAGTTCAATGGATGATGCCCTCATTATGAGTATTCCCATTGGTTATTAAACTGGAATTCATACCTGGCTTTAAACAAGTCCTGTCGACTTTTATTAAAGAAAAAAAGAGTCATAAATCCTCTTAGTGAACTTGAGTAACACATTACATAAAAGTATCAGGTATCTACTCAAGCCTGAAATGGCTTCTCATTCATTGATTGGCATCTCCGGAATGTGGTATTTTAATCCGTGCGGCACCATCTGACTGCCCGGCCTTGATGCCGAGCCCCGATTCCTACAGATTGTCTGCTTTTTCCACGAGAATCCCGCATGGATAAAACGGCAGATCACGTTGTGGCGGAATCCGTGAGTGTCCCATGACGGATCTGAGTGAACTCAAGCCTCAGGGGTCGGTGGTGTGAATGGAGGGAACGTCAGCGAGTCTTATGCTAGCGGATCCAGCTCTGGCAGCGCTCACACCCCCCCCAGACGAATCACATGGTTGGTCATTTGATTTACCTAGCACAGCCCTACAAAAGACGCCTTGTGAGGTATGAAGGGGCGAGTCGTGCCCCGCTTTGACATCAGCATCTCAGGCAAAACTCGAAATTATAAAACGTGGCGGCGACGGGGTTGAACTTTCCCAACGTTCCGGCCCAGAATCCCAAAGAGAGAAAATCCTCCGTGATCTCCGTCACGTGCTTACAACTGACCGGCCTTCAGCTAGGAACCCTTCTTCTCTCCACCGAGAACTCTCTTTCTCTCCGGGACTATGCAGTAAGAACTCCAGGATCTTGGAGAGTCGGAACCATGACTCTACTGACCGAAGACAAGCCTTGCAGGTTTTCTGGACCTGAGACCCCCGTGACAAACATGGATCCTACACCCAAAGAGTGCTATGTGGACAGAATGGAGCCGGCCGTGTTTGGAGCGGTGGAGCCGGCTCGCCGATCACGAGGAAGGCTGGTCATGCACGGTTTGGTGATGTTCGGAAGGGAATTCTGCTACGCCGTGGAGGCCGCATTCGTCACGCCGGTTTTGCTGAGCGTTGGACTGCCCAAGCGTCTCTACAGCCTGGTGTGGTTTATTAGCCCCATTTTGGGCTTCGTCCTGCAGCCGGTCATCGGCTCGGCCAGCGACTACTGCAGGTCTCCGTGGGGCCGACGGAGGCCGTATATTTTGTTACTGGGGATTATGATGCTCGTGGGTCTCACTTTGTTTCTCAATGGAGATGCGGTGACTTCAGGTGAGTGTGGCATTGCCCACG
Organism: Paedocypris micromegethes; assembly: GCA_028031935.1. NCBI lineage: Eukaryota > Metazoa > Chordata > Actinopteri > Cypriniformes > Paedocypris > Paedocypris micromegethes. The sequence goes on from CM051496.1 coordinate 21,866,913, forward strand.
TGTGAAGCTTTGCCTCTAAATTAGCTTAAGGGAAGGAAGTTTGGCGTTTGCTTATTTTTTGTCTGTTTTAATTTAGGATGGAATGATAAACTGAAATGTATATAGTGAAGAACAGAAGAATAGCGGATGTAAAGTTTTGAAATTGTGTGGGGTTTTTTTGCAATTTGCGTTCTACTCTTTTCAGGATTTCATTTGAGGTACTTGTGCCATAAAGTTGTAAAAAAGGAGCATTTAAAAATGAAATATTTTTATGTTGCATGGTAAATATGGCAAACTCTTTTATTTATGACTCAAACTTGGCGTCTCAAATTAGCTTTAACTTAAAAAGGGAAGTAAGTTTTTTTTTTCTTTTCTTTAAGAGGCAACTTCTAAAGAAAGTTCTGTAAACTGAATAATAGTGGATTTAACATAGCAAATTGTGTGTTTACTCCTCAAACCTCTATAAGCGTCCTACTCTTTTCAAGAGCATTTTCTTTAGGTATTTCTCTAGGTATTTTTGTCATGAAAATTCAATGACATTTTTTTTTTAGTTTTTTTTGTGTGATAAATCTTAATCATAATCGTAAAGTTTCATAATTTTGCCGTTATATTTGTTAAACTCCTTATTGCTGTTTCAGCGTTCTACAATTTTCATAAGCATTCTACAAAATGTAAATTGATGTGGCAATGTAATAACAATAACGTAATTTTAAGATACATTATCTTAATTTTAAGATAATTTAACATTAAGTGGTTTTATTTTGTACTTTTTCGTCCTGAAAAGCTGTCCTGAAAAACAAATATTAATTTGTGGAATTTTTTTTTTTATTCGCTAATGTTAGTTTATCTTAAGCATTTGCATGTCATCATTTGACACGTTTTTTTCCACTCGTCATTATTTTACAAATCTTTTTAGGTTTTCTAAAAAATGCCAAAAGACTACCAAAAATGTGAATTTTTATAGAATTGTAATAACAGTATTCTAAATGTGAGGGTTTACTTCTAGTTTTTGTCCCCAAACTCCGTTTTAGCAAAAGCATTTTAGCATTTTGCATGATTTTCCCCTTCTAGCCGTCGTCCAGGACCGAGATCTGAAAACAACGTGGGCCATCACAGTGGTCATGTTCGGAGTGGTGATGTTTGATTTCGCAGCAGACTTCATCGACGGACCCATCAAAGCCTATTTGTTTGACGTGTGTTCCCATCGGGATAAAGAGCGAGGTCTTCACTATCACGCGTTACTCACAGGTAAACACAGGCTTACAGCTTCTTGATTTGTTGAAATAGTCACAGAACTTCTGAGCAGATGAAACCGGTTTTAAGGTTTTTAAATATACTGTTATTTTTTATGTCATTTTCTTTGATTTTTAAGCTTGTTTTGATAGTAGATTCTTACTGTGTGTGTGTGTGTGTGTGTGTGTGTGTGTGTGTGTGTGTTCTCTTTTAAGAACTCAAGCCTCAGTCATAAACAGGCCATTCTTTCCTTAAACAGGCCCTTTTTCCTCTTTCTTCATTTCTTTCTTTCTATTTCTGACCCTGCTTGTCAAACATTGACTCTTACTGTCTGTAAGCAATATGCAAGTATTTATTTTTTCCCCATTCTTTTCCATCAATTCATAGCAAATATTCTGTCTTTTTCAGACCATGACTGAAAAGGTTTTGCTATTTCTTGTTTCTTTTCTTCTTTCTTTCTTAATTTCTCATTTCATTCCTTTTTAGACAATGTTTGTCAACTTTCTTTTTTCCCTTTCTTTGCCGAACAATTTCCTTCCTTCTTTCTTTTTTCTTTTCCAGACAATATTTTACACTCTCTTTACTCTCTCTCTCTCTCTCTCTCTCTCTCTCTCTCTCTCTCTCTCTCTCTTCCTTTTTCTATCTCTCATTTTCTCTCTCCCTCTCTCTGCCCCTCCCCCCTCTCTAAAAGATACTTGTAATCAAACTTAATTGAATTACCCATCCCATTGCAATCTTATTTTACCATGTTTGCATTGGTCAAACACTCTTGATCTGTTGTGAAAACTGAAATGGTTCCAGGCCCTAAAAGAGAAATATTTTTCTTGTTGGTCTTGTGTATTTCTGGTTCAATTTGCTGCTGCAGGACTTGCTATAGTCACAGATCTTTGCCATCTGAAGCCGTGTCAAATCGTCGCGCCACAACAACATCCATTTTCTGATTCCGCTCTGCGTCGTGGCTTTGGTGGCGTGTTACTAATTTCCTCCTGCTGCTGAAATGACAGCGTAAAGCCTTCGGGGGGGATTCGTTTGAATTAAGCAGACTTGAGGAAACACCTTTTAATATTCCCATGTTTACCAGCTGACTTCTTCAGAGGATTTAACTATCTCCAGTTCTGTCAAGTCGCAAATTCAGCTACTACCATCAGAATAAATATTTTACAAAAGAACCGGTGATCAAAAGCTGTCAGGGATTTAGGGAGACTGTGTTTCAGTCTGGAACTGTTTGTTTTCTACGGAGATGCTCGACACTGATGTCGAGTCGATATTAACAAATACATCCAAGAGTTCTTAAATTAGGCTAATCTTAAAATAATCTCAAAGGATGGATGTTGCCATCATCTGCTCGTGTGGTTTTTTTTTAGATGTTTCATCTGGTAGGAAAATGTCTTCTGGTTCTCTGATCACTGGTGTGTTCTAATCCAAACATAGCCGGTCATGTGCTGAGATCATGGGTTGAGGCTGAACGCTTCATAGGCACATGACTGGACCAGTGTGCGTGTGTGCGTGCGTGGGTGTGTGCGCGTGAGTGCGTCTGTCTATGTATAAACAATTACTCCTAATGAGCAGCTATTTTCTTGACTGATTGGTTGATAAATGGAATGTGTGATGTGAGACTTTTTTTCCAGAGACTTTTTTTGTTTTATGATGTATTAATTAGCTTCCATAATCGTATATATATATATACACATTTTCTGATTATTAAAATACAGAGTAGCTGCTAGCAGCCACTGTTTGGCCAATTCTCGACAATCATCTGCCAATCAGATTGACTAACTATCAAAAACCAGAAACAGTGAAAACAGAAAAAAAAAGATAATTATCGCAAAAAGTTAAAATCGCGAATAACTCCGCAACGCTATCTCTGATCGGTTCAAATATTGAATCCGGTGTTCTAAAATATTTTATGAAAATAATTTATACCAAAATAAAATGAAGAATTTGAAGATCAAGAATAAAGTTCAATGAAAGTTAATGAAACTTCAACATTTTTAACAAATGTGGTTATGTACAATTTGCGTGATAGTAAAGATATTTCCTGCTCAGTGACTTTAGCCTGAGAGTCTGTAGTTTTCATATGCAGGAGTTTAATCTAGAAATCACGTGTATAAAAGCTGATGAACGCAAGTTTCACTTGTCAAGTCAGAAAACCTAGCATTTCTATCTTAATTGTTAAAACCACTTAAAAGTGTTTTTTCACTTTGAAACTACTTCTATTGTAATCATCATATAAAAAACATAATGATTCAGTTAACGTATATGTAACACCACACTACATGTTTATATTACAAAGATTGTGTGTGTGTGTGTGTGTGTGTGTGTGTGTGTGTGTGTGTGTGTGTGTGTGTGTGTGTGTGTGTGTGTGTGTGTGTGTGTGTCTGCGTGTGTGTGTGTGTGTGAGAGAGAGAGCGAGGGAGAGAGAGTGTGTGAATGTGAGACAGTAGTGTAAGTTGTCTCATTGTTGCAAAGAAACACATTTTTAGCTTCCATTTTGTCTGAAGGGTCAAATTGACCCGAACTAAGACAAGCTGAAGTCTCAAAGTGAAAGTATTTAAGTATTTTTTTTTTCTTTTTTACTTTTAACACAAGTCAATTTGACCCGAACATAATAGAACAGTTAACCTCTATGAAAGCGAAACCCAATTCATACAGTTGATTTCCATTCATCGTTGTCTTCTTACAGGTCTCGGTGGGGCTTTCGGATACCTAATCGGAGCCATGGACTGGGGTCACTCTGCTCTCGGGCTCCTGCTTGGTTCGGAGTATCAAGTCATCTACTTCTTTTCCGCGTTGACCTGGGGCGTCTTCCTCAGCTTTCACCTCTTCAGCATCCCAGAGGTTCCACTGAGCAAAGATCCGTTATCAGACTCCATCCAACACAGCCCTCTGATTCTGGACAGCCAGCACAACGGCTACGGTTCCGTGTCTAAAGAACCAGCGCATGTGCCAGAAATGAGAGAACGTTCTTTTTCTGCCCTCAGCGAAGCCAACGCAGTAACGCCCAGCGCCAAGCAGCCCAGCGGCGAGGTCAGCACTTCCTGCCTCACACCCACCTTCTGCCATTATTCCTTATAAAACCATTCTAATGGTCTGCTTGGTTCTTAATGGCTGTCGTGCTGCTCTCTTTCTTTAGAAGAAAAGACTTGATTAGATTAGAATTACCGTAGATTAGAATAGCCTTTATTGTTGTAAGTCATACACATGTACAATGAAATTATAGCATGTTTCTATTCAGTGCAACATTCATTAATAATAACAGTCCAAACATGTAATATAATATAATACAGACCTAGAACTTTACAGCAGACAAGAGAAATTGCACAGTTGTTTTACAGGGAGAGACGTTGAGAGATATTGCTACTAAATACTGTTAATATACTATATAATATACTATTGCTATTAATATACAGTAGAGAGCCATATATGTTTATAAAGTATATACATGATGGTGAGATTCATGTAGTGATGGCTATAGGAAAAATTTGTTTTATAACCGTATAGACGAGAATTAAAAGCTTTTCCCATTTTAAAAGCTCAAAAACAGGGGGGTGTTTAAATGCGCATATTTCAAATATCCACATGAATATAAGCGGCCTTTTTGCACATTTCAAGTTCACAAATATATGAAAATAAGTCCTCTTTATATAGTTCTGCATTGTGTCATCAAATTTAAAATGTATAAGATACAGATTTGCCTGAATAACAGACAAATAGAAACCAGCAACACTTGGCAGTGGCTACATAACACTGGTAGAAATAAAAATAAACTAAAAACAATAACATCGGAACTCGCCATGTCTCTGACCTTAAACCGGAAAAAGCACATATATACAGTATTGACATAGCATGTAAAAGCATAGCGCCCCTACTGCAGTTTTTTTTTTACTGTTTTTTTTAAGAGTAGTAGTTAGGCAGAATTGTTTTTTTATTTTGTGCCTGAAAAATCAGGGGTGTGCTCATAATATAGTGTAAATGTGGTATTTTAAGTCAAAGTCAGCTTTATTGTCAATTCTGCCATACACACTTGACGTACGGAATCGAAATTGCAATTTTCTACTCTTTTACTCAAAAACACCCAAGTAAACCATGTACACATCAATTGGACATATAACAACAATTTTACAAAAATGTACAACAATGTGCAAATGGTACAATAAGTGTACCCAAACGATGAAAAAAATGAACATTGCAAGGAAAAAATGTGCAAAAATGTCCCCTAATGGCATTAATAAAGTCTATCTTATATAAGATATGTTGGTCATGCCAACCACGTTACCTCTCCATTCAGTTGCATTTATAAATTAGATTTATTTATCCAAAGCGAATTATAGTGCATTTCAGTTCTACAATGAAATCGGACGCTGAGAATCGAACCTATGAAATTGGCGTTTCAAACTGCTGACTGAGCAACAGAAAAGCCGCTCCTCGTAAAACATTTCATCTCAGTCTCTCTTGACAATCAAGTTTGCTATAGTCTGGATTATTTAGGGGATTATTAATCTGTAGATCGGATGTTACTGTAGCTGCCCCTAATAATGAACTACCTATTGAGTTCATTAATGGAATAAAAGCATTTGACCAAATAATGAATGGAGAACTTTTGTGTGCTTCACATTATTGGCTTCTGGTGAATCACTTTCCTGTTTAGTTTTTTTTTATTCATTTCTTTGTTTGTGTTCCAGGTTCAGAAGAGGATGAATCTGAAATCTCTGCTGTCGGCGATGATTAGCATGCCCAGCCATTACCGCTGCTTGTGTGTGAGTCATCTGCTCGGCTGGACGGCCTTCCTGTGCAACATGCTTTTTTTCACCGACTTTATGGGACAGGTGAGTGAGCGAGTGAATGAATGAGTGTTGGCTTTTAACTGAGAAACCTTGAAGTCCGTCTAGACTAACATTCATGCATTCAGCGGCTCTTAGTCCAAGCCCTTTACAGTGAATTACAGTTTTTACGATCTTGTTTCTGTGGGGATTGAACCCGTGACCTTCACAGCAGCTCAAGTGATCGAGCGATAGGAAGGCTATCTAGGTTTTTGTCGTTTCTTATTTACGCCATGAAGAAAGGAAGATATTCATTCATTCTTGTTTAGATGCATTGGGCGTTAATATTAATTAATAACCCAAACAGATTGCTAATTGGTAAAAGAATAGTTTTTTGAATTTTGTCACACTGCTCATTGTAAAAGGATGGAATTATGATGGGAATATATACTTCTTTATTAATTTACTGAAATATTGTGCTATTTCATATTGTTAGTCTTTGGTATGTGTGTATATGATCAATATGTTATAATGTTACCATAATACATTTTGGATTTTCTATTCCTTTTGGGTTCATCAGAACTGTGTTCATAATGCAAAGTAACAAATACATTGTCTTAGTATTTACTGCTTAAAGAATAGCAATGAATTAATCCGCATTTTTGGACTTTGTGTATACGTAGAAGTGTGCGTTTTATATTTGTTTGTTTTTAAGATAGGAAGTTATTTTGTATTTTGCATTTGTTTTTGGGAGGGAAAATATAGATACAGCACACACACACACACACACACACACACACACACACACCACACATGCATATACGTTGTTATTATTATTAATAAAGTTGGTCTCTGTGGTATTTTAAACAGGAGTCGTCTAACAGCGCCCCTGTTGGTGATTTCAGAAATTGCAGAAAAGCCAGTTTTTCTGGAGTATGATCTGGAACCTTCTTACTCCATCTTCATGAACCCAGAAATTGGACTTTTGGTTTTGCTTTCCGGATGAAGTAGAATTTCGTTCCTGATCTTGCTCAACAATGAATTGAGATGGATGAGTCCATTTCTTTAGCAACACCATGAATGTTCACAGAGCTGAGATGCTGGTATTAATGACCCGGGGAATCTTGAAAGAATTGTTGATTTAATAATATTCATGACTAGGAATATTAATATTAGCAATGTCCCCATCAGATTGTTTGGCATCCCAATCTGAGTAATTTAACTTTGATTTTGATTAAAAAAAAAAACAGAATTTAAGTTGTTAAATTCAAAACACACATGCATTATATTTGTGTTTTCATTTAGTTTAGTCACACGTACATTTAAAATGTGTTTTAAAATAATTTTAAATCATCTTTTTTTGTGTTAACTAATTGAATTATATCTATTTTTGTGCTCACACCCACCCACCCACACACACACACACACACCCACACACACACATTTATTAATTTCAAAAAGCAGCATTTACAAAAATCTACATATTTTCTATATACTATATAGTGCTTTGAATGTACGCCCAGGGTGGGACCCCACTATAGTATAAATGTAATGTGTGTGTGTGTGTGTGTGTGTGTGTGTGTGTGTGTGTGTGTGTGTGTGTGTGTGAAGAAAGAGAGATCGGTGCAGACTTGCATCACCTCTTGTATTTTAAATGAGCTTTTGAGAAGACGTGGGTCGGTTTTATAAGCTCTGTGTAGTTTTCCAACCGGCCCGTGTCCGTCTGAACAGAAATTGGGTTCCGCAGACGAGTTCCTTTCATTCTCCATGTGCTATCTGAATAAAACAAGCTTCCTGGTGTTTGAGCTTATTTCAGTCGTGAAATGGAAGCAGACTTTCCCGTGGAGATGTTGAATAGCTTGGTACCCGAGCACTTCACCCGGTCTGACCCGAGCTGTGGATCCCGCGCGGTCTCATGGTGTGATGATGTCATGGTGTGACATGTTCCTACCAGGTGATGACTAAACCTTCCCTAACCTGTTCCTGCAGATCGTGTATAAAGGCGACCCGTACGCCCCGCATAACTCCACGGCCTACGCCACCTACGAGCGAGGGGTTGAGGTGGGCTGCTGGGGTCTGTGCATCAACGCCGTGTCTTCTGCGCTCTATTCATGTGAGTGACATGGCTCGTTCTTCTGACTATGCTGAAAAAAAGATATCCGTCCAATTAGAGCTCAATAATGCAAGGTCCTACCCAATCGCTCAGCTGATGAAATTGGATTTTTTTTTTTAATAGAGTTAGTCGGTACTGATGAGAATTGCTGATTTGTCTTTCTGACTGAGAGTCGTTGTTTGATGGGCTGAAAATTATAAAGGTTTATAAGTCAGGCTAAAACTAAATATTTTTAATATATCCATATTTTATCCATATTTATCTTATGAATGTGGATAAAAATATGGAACAGACTATGATAAGAAAATTGCTCCAGAAAAAAGAAATAAATAAATAAAAATTATTTTGAAATTATTATAATGAAATAAATTGTCCTTAATAAAAATATATCTAGGAAAAATGTTTTTTTTTAATAATAATAATTATTATTATTATTATAAATTATTATTATTATATTATCAATCCATTTTGTATGTAATTTGCTGCTTTCTACAGTCCTGTTAATTGCCCAAAAGTGACAAATAAAGTTTGTTTGATTTTAGATTTTTTTTTTTTATAAATATTAAATAATATAATAGAAAATACATTATTTATAAAATGTATTTATTTTATGTTTTGTACTATATTTATGTAAAAAAAAAAACATGCTAAATACAAATTATATAATTTATAATCTAAAGCATTATGGGATCTGTAGTTTGTATGTCATCAGCTTCATATCGGCAATAATAATTCTTAAACTTACTATAATAATATTATGAAACCAAAAAAATAATTAACATCTTCATAATTAAGGGCATTCATGTGATGTGACCTATGACTTTGACACATACGGCCTGAGACTGAGAGTCATTTGTAACTAAAAAGGCTGACTCGCTAAAGTAGTTTAATCCGTCACGTTATACAGTACTATTGCTTCATACACATTTGTTTTTGTTGGTGAACGTTTTCCACACATCTGTCCAGATGTCCAGCGGCTGCTCCTGCCCTACATAGGCCTGAAGGGACTGTACTTTCTAGGCTACTTCTTGTTCGGCCTGGGAACTGGTTTGATCGGGCTGGTTCCAAACATTGTGGCCACGCTGACCCTGTGCAGTGTGTTTGGAGTCATGTCTAGCACTCTCTACACCATCCCCTTCAACCTCATCTCCGTGTACCACCAGAGGGAGGAGGTCAGTAACGCGGACGTTCGTCTTTTCCAAGTCAAGGCTTTTTGTTATACGGACTAATGCCGAGGCTGATGGGAGACTTTTATTATGTAAAAACCACAACAGCGAAAAGTGGCAAATAGGGACTGGATTTTGTAAAACTGAAAGCAGTGACAGCGTAGTGAGGTAGCGGAGGGGGGCAACCAAACCCATCATTAGGCAAAATAATCAGGATTTAAAATGACAGGGAAATAAAACCGTGAACACAAAAAAACGAATCATGGCTGAATACCAGTCTCATCAACAACTAAAAGCATTAAATAAATATGAACTAATGAGAAAATAAACTAAAATACTATCTAATAAGAAATAAATAATTTTTTTAAGAAATAAAATAATAAGAAATAAAACAGCGCATGTTGCACCTTCAGGGGCTGGATAAAAACCAGACTTTTTGGGTTGATTTTCTAGATATATTTTAATTTTTCTTTAAATTTGTGGGAGGATTAACCATCTCCAAAACACTAGTCACTTCTCAAATATAATAATACAAAATTGTCTTTGTATTTTAAGAAAAAATGTGGAATTTTAATTATAGAACGTCTCTGCCTAGAACATTGTTTTTTTTTTTTTTTTTT
>CM051496.1:21888320-21915714 GCA_028031935.1 Paedocypris micromegethes
TCTCTCTCTCTCTCTCTCTCTCTCTCTCTCTCTCTCTCTCTCTCTCTCTCTCTCTCTCTCTATTTCAGTCTGTCTGACGGATTGTATCTGTCTTGTTGTCTAACATATCATAACACATGTCTGATCAATTTCATACATAATATTTTAACCGCACTTATATGAAAATATACTATTTAGTCAATTTTTTATATTGACTGTTTTTGTATGTTGTGTTTTCTAATACTACCATCTATCGAGAATATTTCCGTCACTAACCGAATGAACACACCTTTGGAACTGTTGGGGCCCCCTGGTGGGCAAAGGCGGAATCCCTAGGAAGAAGTTCAGTTTCTGTTGACCGCTGTGTGACGCAGACAGACAGACAGACAGACAGACAGATAGACCGACAGACACATTTTCTTATTAGGCAGATTACTTTTTTTCAGAGAACCCAAAGACTCTGTGACGGTTGTCGTAGGAACGTTGTCTCTGAGTAAAGGCTCCGATCGTGTTGGCATCCTCAGCTATGAACACCCTAAAACCTTTAATGCCAGAACCAAACAAGACGACATCATGCTCATCAAGGTATGTCTTTCCTTTCTAATGCTTCAACGCTAAGAGTTTTATCATATCCCAACACTGTGTGTCGTTACAGCTGAAGAAAAAAGTTAAAGCGAAACCCAAAAACTTCCCTAAAAAGGAGCAAGAGATTCCTCCTGGAACAAAATGTGCCGTGATGGGATGGGGAACATCTCGGGCCAATGTCATGGAGCCTTCGGACAAATTACAATCGCTGGAGGTGACAGTGATGGACCGAGATCTGTGCAACTGTTACTACAAGGGAGACCCGGTGGTGACGAAAGATATGATGTGTGCCAGTTACAAGCCAGGAAAGAAAGGCACGTGCTTGGTATGTCTGGTTTGATTTCTCTTCCCACCATTGACTTACTCCCAGTGGTGTAAAGAGTACCCGAAAACCATTTTTGAGTAAAAGTACCTTACTGTAAAAATTACTCCATTGCAAGTTACAAGTCACCAATTTCTAAAAGACTTGAGTAAAAGTTATAAAGTGTCCAATTTTGAAAGAACTTTACTTTACTCGCATTGAATTTATGCTAAAAAAAGAAAACACTCAAGAAATGTGAAAAACAAGAAACTATTTATGAGGTTTTATTTCCTAATATAAAAACATTGAATTTAGCACGGAATTCTATGTCCTAGGAAAAAAAAACATTTTTGTAGATGGCGATATCGCCTCATTCAATCAAGTAATTAACCGTCCAAGAAATTGAGACTTGTTACAACGCCCATATACAATGTAGTGGAGTAAAGAGTACAGATACTCCATCACAAAGGTAGAGAGTAAAAGTTACTTACATTTTTTTATACTCAGAACAAGTACAAAGTAGCCAAAAAAGCAGATTAAATAACAAAGTCCATTTACTCAAGTACTTTATACCACTGCTTACACCAACCATCAAAATACCCCCCCCCATCTTGACAATCAAACAGTCCTACAAAGTTATGGGAACCACTTGAAAGTCCCCACAAGTGCCCATAGGGCCCCACTTTAACCTAAATGCCTGTACACACACGCACATACACACATTGGAGCAGTGGGCAGTCTTAACCTGTTCCAGTGCCTTTCTCAAGACAACCTGCTTGTGAAGGATTCAAACCTATGACCTTCTGATCTCAAGGCTAACTCTCTACCTCAAGGCCACAACCAACTTGACATAAAAATGGCTGAAATGACTGATTGAACTTTTCTAGGGGGATTCCGGTGGGCCTCTTCAATGCAAGAAAAATATTGTTGGAGTGGTGTCGGGAGCGAGAGGATGTGGTAATCCCAAGATGCCGACTGTGTACACGTTTCTCTCCAAAAGAAACATCTTCTGGATCAATTCCAAGCTCAAAAAACAATTCAACGACACCACATTTTAGAATGTGCACTTTCTAAATCCGGTGCTTTTTCACAATAAAAGGAACGCGTGCTTGCTGAGCTTGGTTTGAATTGAATTGTGCATTGATTGTTGAAAAAAAAAAAAAAATTCAGATCTGAAAAATAACTTTTCTTTACGTATTATTTACAGTACATATATACAATAAATATAAATATTAATTACACACACACACACACTCTAATATATATTAGAGTTGAGCATAGATCAGTTTTATAAAATCTAGATGAATTCCTTTGTAATCTTGGAAGTACTGTATTTAAAATTAATCTAGAATAATCTAAATGTGTACCTACATCTATGATCATAAGAAGGAGACATTTTCTGAATGAGCTAAGGGATGTTTATTTTAGAAATTATTCTCAGTTAATTTAGAGATTACAGTGACATTATGACAGATTAAAAGGAAAATAATATATGCCTAGAATCTGTTTTTGCCATTCTGTAATCACCACAACAAAAAGCAGAGGTTGAGGCCTGGTCAAGGAACCATTCATTTTTTTTTTACCATAAAAGTAAAATGTCACACACTGAAGCCGATCTGCTTATTCTGTTAGTTGCTTGAGTTGCTAAAAAAATATAAAGCAAAGTAAAGTACATTATACAAGCGTTCTGTTTGACTTTCATTCACATTACAAAAACGTTCAGAAGAACTGGACATGGATTAGAGAGATTGTCTGTTTGACCCTGTTATCACTGTTCAATTAATATAACAGATTGAAACTGTTCCTTACAGCTAGTGTATTTTTATGCATTCAGTTTTCATAAACGGCGAAACTTTTCAACTTTGTAAGCGCTAATCAGTAGAGTTTTGATTCAATTCTCAAGACAACACACTCAGAACTTGCCGAATACTTTAGTCTCAGGTTTGAGTCTCGAGAAGCATTCGCCATTATTTCTTCAACGCATTTGATTCAAGGCCGGCTAGAGAGACAGAAAGATGAAAAAGTAATGGAAAAATACTGTTGTCTGAGAAGTGAAAACCTGAAGATCACACACTTTAGGCTGAGATGGTGGATTTTGGACAGTTGGAGGGGGGTGATGTGACACATTAGCATTTTATTTATATAAGTGGATTTATAAGAGGACTATTGAAAGACGGACATATATACTTCAGACCAGACAAACAGCTAGAGATAGACATGGATGGATGGATAGAGAGAGAGAGACAGATAGATAGACAGAGAGAAAGACAGACAGACATAGATATAATAAAATGTTCAGCAAGACCCAAAAAACAGAAGTTATATAGTAATAGAATAGATAGATAATAATATCTAATAGATAATTTGACACCTCAATATGCATGAAGTGTGTGTGTGTGTGTGTGTGTGTGTGTGTGTGTGTGTGTGTGTNTGTGTGTGTGTGTGTGTGTGTGTGTGTGTGTGTGTGTGTGTGTGTGTGTGTGTGTGTGTGTGTGTGTTTGTTCTGTACGTTCATTGTGCCGTGCGCATTAGTGTGTTTACTGCGCCTTACTTTGTTGTTGAAGTGGATCTTTTTATTCTGGCTCACCTTCACATGTCCTTGTGGAGAACATATTGGTTTATCCTCTCATGCAGTATTGAATCATGGTGCGCTCTGAAGGCAGGCTTAGAGATGACACTGACTTCACTTCAATAACTACAGCCCAAAGTAGATCCAGAGTGGCGCGGGTGGACGGGAACCGCAATATGTCAGAAGTCACTGGGGTGAAAGCAAGATTTTCTTCATCACATTTCTAGGTTCAGAATATTTCCTGACGATTCCATTAGTTTGGAGAGCGAAAGGTGTTTCCTGCAAACATTCATTTTGAGTGTGCCGTGATAATTTATTGTGCATTTTTTAATTTGTGGGATGAAAATGCAATATAGGGTAAGTGTTAAAACAGACAGACTGGTTGATGGATTGATTGATTGATTAATTGATTGATTATTTGATTGATTATTTGATTGATTATTCGATTGATTATTTGATTGATTATTTGATTGATTACTGGATTGATAAATTTGTTGATTAATTAGTTTATTGATTTTTTGATGTATTGATTTAATGACTAATTTTTTGGCTGGTCAATTGATTGATTGATTGATTGATTGATTGGTTGGTTGGTTGATTAATCGATTGATTGGTCGATTGATTGATTGGTTGATTGGTTGATCTGCCCGCTGTCTGTCCGTCATACATGCATCAAAAATGTTAACAACTTAAATTAAAACAAACAACTTAAATTAAAACAACTTTATTTAAAGGAAAATTTCAGTGTACCAGCCAGTAGTACTAAAATAACATAATGCAGCAGAAGCAAAGATAGCTACATAATACAAAAAAAATGATAAAACAAATTAGTGGGCTGATTCGAATATTCGACATTGCATGAGGCCCAAAACACACATGAAGAGCTGGACAGTCTGACTGCTCTGTGAAGAGTCCAGCACAGGACAGAACCCACTATTAATCAGTCTGTCTGACATCCCAAACCACAGCGAAGAAACCCAACGTAATCATAAAACCTACAATCATGCATATTTTCAGAAGCAGGATCAGAAGGATCGGAATGCTCGGCTGGTTCACCATGGTGAGCAGAATAATGCTGCGGTCGTGTTAATGGTGAACTAGTGAATGAATTTGATTGGTTAATCCCGTCTAGCCTGCGGCGCACTTCTGCCGCGCAGCTCAACTCGGATTGTAGGTCAATCACATTTGTCCGGTTGGTTTCAGACCCTCAGGACAGTTTTAACATAGGTCCGTGTGGAAAGTAGGCTGCGCCATATCGGAACATATTTCTAATAATACACACGCGATACCAGTCGTTTAATATAATTTGTTAAAAAGAAAAAAAAAAACAGTTCAGAAAGTCTTGCGTTATCTAAAACGATACATCACGCTTAGAACACAGACCGTTATGTTTTATAAATTTGTGAAATTACCGGTATAATAGATACGTGACAAGGAATTAAAATAAATTTTAATGAATGCATTTTTAATATAACACTTTTAAGTAGTTAATATGGGGGGGGGGCATGATTTAAGTAGTTTGTATTGGGGAAAAAAAGTTTAAAATGTTTAAGATTAAGAGCAGCATGTCCGTTCAAACTGGCTGGGTCACGAGGACACATTAATGTGACGTCACACTATCAGCCCGGGGAACAATCAGAGGCAGCGCGAGCGCCGCTTGAATGGATTGTTTGTCGGCGAGCAAGTTTGCCGCGGGTTTCTCCCCGTTATTCCACGTTCATTGTGAGGTCTGCGTGTCCAAAAGCAGAGATAACGGTCTGTGAAGCCTTTTAACGCCGTTCGGAAGTCCTGTTAGCAACAAACCCCCGAGGTCTGACTGTGAGGCGAAACTTTGGGGTAAGTGCAGAACTCCGATTCATTTCCCTCGCTTGTGTTTCCTCTGAATGTGAAGCCGTTTTTACCCTCCGAACAAAAGTTTGGCCATTTTCGCTCGTGACATTACTATTTCCACGCCAGGTTTGTTTACAGTCGTCATTCCTGTCAGCTAAAGTGAACAATGTTCCTATTGTTCCTCGGCGAATCGCGCGCTCACTCCACTGTTTGCTTTGCTTATCTTTTGGTCGTCTTTCCAAACCTTTCACTTCCCCGTGGAGGCTCCTCGAGAAGCTCGGGCTTTGAACCTCTCCATCTGGAGTTCATGTCCTAAGTGATCTGACATTGTTAAATTTACACCGTGACCGCAGGAAAGATTCATGGTCTGTAAAGCAAGTCCGTAACCTGATCCACCTCAGGGTTTTACCTTCTTTATTTCCCTTGTGAGAAGATGGGAGTTTTTTCTTCTTCTTTAAACTCGTGCAACATGCAACAATTTGCTTCATATTGTCTGCGTGAGTAACTGGAGTTTGTTCTTTGTTTAGGTGTCAGTTGGAATCTGGATGGACTAATATGAAGAGCCTGAAGGCAAAGTTCAGGAAGAGTGATGTGAGTAGAACGTGTGGAGACTGAATGATCTGGCCTTTGTTTGGAATACGTTTCAAGGTTTTTGAACTCATAATGTGAACATACACAACATAAATAATCTGGATCTTCGAAGGGTGGTTGGTTGGTTTGTTGATTGTTGCCGCCTGAGTGATGTCACAATATCGTCAGTTTTCCTATCATCCTCGAGTGTTCTAGGGTGGAGCTGTTAATTCCAGTGTGATGAGTGGATGAATCAGACTTCCTATGATTTTGTTACTGGAAATGTGTGACATGCACACATTCTATAGAACAATTTGCTTCATGTACAGAGTAAAACATCTGCATCATTGCATACTTTGCCTAGGAATTATATATATAGTAAACATGTGACGAAAAATCATCTAAAAGGGAAAAAGAAACGCTAAATAAACTGCAAGATACACTTATTGGTAAAAAAAAAAAAAAGGAATTAGAAGCAGTGCTTGTGACAGTTTATTGATCTTTAGTTTATTGGAAAATATACCGTAACATTTTTTTTTTCTTTTATGAATTCTGCTTTATTGGTTAAAAAAAGTGTATTGTAAGCGTCATTTAATTGCGACGTCATTGCTAACCTACATCTGGTTCCGCTCATCTCCGTAACTCATCATCTTTTTGTCATTTCAGACGTATTCAGAAAATGGACGAATCAAAAGCTTTATTTCTTTCCTGACTGTCTTCTTAATCTCAGATGTTGACTGACTTCTTTCCACTCTTCTCTTTAACTATTTAATTTCTGTATAATTACTTCTTTGTTTCATTTATTTATTTATTTTTTTTAATTTTTCTAAGGTTTACAATAATGTTTTTGTTTTGCATTTTGGAATTTCAGAGAAGTTCTGGAGAGAATGTGCTCGTTACACAGTTGTCTTTCAGGCAAAAAAAAGCATTGAGAAAGACGAGCATTGCCAGTGGTTCAGCCATCCGATGTAACATTTTTAGATCTATAACAAACCAAAATCAACTCATTACTGAAATGTAGGAATGTGCTAGAATAAGAGCTTAGTGGTATTAATAGCATGTTGTGGTTTTCCAAATCATCGCCACTTTGTCCGAGCCAGCGGATGGAGATTATTGCAATTTTCAATCTATTAATCAAACCACAGCGGTGTTTTTTTTCTGCCAGTAGACGGTCACGTTGGCATTTTGAACATTCTTGTGGAATGCTGTTAACCGCCAGCACAACATTGCTGTATTTGCAGCTCATAATATTGATTTTGCCCTTGTATGGAGGCTTCATAACACCTTTTTTCTTCCAACTAAACGGTGAGAGTTTTGTGGTTTTTGGTTGCTTGGAAACAATGCACCAGTATTTTATGTGACCATGCTTATGCAAATGTGGTAAAAGACGTTTTAATGTTGGAGGAAGTGGTTTTAATGTAACTTTCTTCCAGATGCCTTGCATTCCCTTTACTAATCTGGTTTACTCGTGCATATGTTGGCTGCTTTCTTCTATTTTCTCTCCGTTTTAAAAGTTTTAAAGCTTAACCCATTTCTGGATTCAATAAAGTGCTTCGCTGCTTTGCCTTACAAGATGTTTCTTGGAAAAAGATAATCAAGAACATGGTTCTATTTTGGGTTTTGTGTGTCAGTCAAGAACTTTAGAGGAATTCCTAAGCAAGGCCAGGGTTTCATTCTTGAGCGAAACAGGAGATCGGACCTGCCAGGATATATACTCCTATAAAAGCGGCTACAATGCCATGTTCTTGTAGCAGTGATTCGATTCCAACAGCACATAATAGATCCATTTGAACAGACATGATTTACCCACAACACAGTATGTCGTAATGAGGATAGATGCAGTGCTATTATAAAAGCTGACGTTTCTGGCACGTTCCGAAGATTGCTAAAGCATCTTAACTCTTTGTTTAGAGTTGCTTGATGTACCACTTATCTGCAGTTTTGAGTTCCACAGCCATTCCACCACTTGGTGTAAACTGGGTTTATTTCATATCAGCGTTGCAGATCACGTTATTTGACACACCGTTCCTTTAAGATACACAAGTTTGGTCTTTTTCTGGACACAAATCAAGTGTAGGTTGATATTTAGTTTCGCCGCGTTGACGTGTTGTGCGAGCAGACTTTTATCTGCTCGTGGACTCGCAGTCTGCTGAAGTCATTGAGAAAACATTTGGAAAACCACAGCCCCCACTCGGGTGTTTTTTTTCATGTCCCCCCGGCGTGTAAGCAGCTAGACATGAGCTGGCGCTGTTCGGGAGGCTGGCGTTACAGAAACGGCCTCTTAACTTTATGTCGTTATTAATTCCACTTGATTATTGCCTTGGGTTGTGCTTTGCCAGGGCTGAGTAGCATTGATTGTTGTAAAGTGCAATTATTATTACACGGAATTGCTTGTAAAATCATGCATTGTTTCCGATGGCTATCTCAGTTTTATACAGTTTTTTTTTTTTCATGATGTGGCTAGTTTGTAATTATAAAAGTTAACACAAATCATATAATATGTGAGGGACACTTCAAATGGGTTGAATCTACTGAAGCGCATGTATTAAAGTAAGCAAGTCATGTCTTTATGGGTTAAAAGCATCCAAAACTAATTGTTTTCTTAATTGCCCATTGTTAGGCTTCTTGGGAGACGAGAATCATACGAACTGGGACGTGTCCTCGGCTGTTAATCAGTGCTTTTGTTTCTTGGCCTTTTCAACATCATCTGCTGTCTTTAACATGATGGGGCTCTAAGTGAAACTTATCTGGTGATGTCAGGACTCCTTATGATCTTCATGTTAAACTTTAGACCCAGTGTCGTTGTGAATTGACTTTTTGTTTCACTATAGGTCAGCACGTCAATTCCGAGTAGAGTCAGATATTGAATCTTGAGTGTGGAGGTCAAGCAGGGAGGCAGGGCTGTCCGCGTAATGATAACGCTAGCTGTCCGCACAAGTCTTGGAAAGTTTGGAATGACCTCATTGGGAAGATATGACCACCAGGAGAAAAAGAAACCATGTGAGGGCAAAGAATTAGACCATGTTGTTGATTTTTCTAGCCCCAAATGGACAGAAGGACAAACGGTAGGCAGATCGAAATATAGGCCGATATGTAGACTGATTCAGATAGATGGATCAAAATGGACAGAGTGAGACGGATCGATGGACGGACGGACAGACACAGATCGAAAAGGATGGATGGATGGAAGGATTCCTTGCTAACCTTAGACTGGCAGTGGGTCAGTGCATTCTATACATCAATGGCAGCCTCTTTATAGTCTTAAAATACTCACCGGACAGTCCCTTTCGCCTTGCCAATAGTCATTTGCATTATAAATAGCACTTAAACCAGCTGCTCGCTTGCGTATTTGCGTGCCACACGTTAAAGACCATTATTGATCGCCAATGTGTGATCACACCTTATCCACTACAGTTAATTTAATTAAATAAACATTTCAGATCAATACTTGTGTGTGTGGGAGAGGCCAGGATTCAGATCATCAATTAAATAAAGCCAAATCATCTGTTTGTTCAAGGGCCAATCACAGCCGAGCAGTCAAACGGCAGATAAAGCACCCGTTGACCAATCAGAGAGCTCCTGGCAGCATTGTAGTAAAGCGGATGAGACCACAGCAGCAGGTATTCGTATTAAGAAGCGGGTTTCTGCATTAACCCAGACCCAGCTGCCTTTGCTTTTAGAGATTAACATAGCTCGCCCACCGCACCGCTACCCCCCCACCCCCCTTCACCCCAGACGGCGAGTTCATGTCCCTTCTGGTCTACATACAGTAGCATGTGCGCTTGTCACATATCCCACTTCTGTTACTCCGTGGCCTTGTTTGGGTCACGATAAAGGTGAGAATTACATGAAATTGCCCGGTCTCTATTGTCCCGGTTATGTAAGTCAATTTTCCGACCAATCAGATTTGTAGCCTCGATTACATTTCTCTGCAATAAAGTTGCGTAATGTACAATCAGAGACTATAAACCAGTCGGTTCCTGGGCTAGTGGTTTCAGACTAATAACTGCAGATAAAAGCCGCAAGCAAACGCACCTCGTTTTAGATAAGGGTTTATGGTTGTTTTGACGACCGCGGCCCTATTGTATTTTAGTGTTCGTTTAATAGGTAATTTTGTGGCGAATGTTTTTGTTCAGGATTAATTACGCAAAGTAATTTATGGTTCCAACAGTACCTACTTTTCTTTTCCTTGCCCTACTACTATACTCGTTTTGTGTTTTGTTTTTAATTTTTTTTTGTGCATTCCCCCTTTTTCCCCATTTTCATTTTCCCTTTATCTTCCTTTTTTTCTTTCTTTCATTTTTCATCTCCCCCTTTTTCATTTTTTTCTTCTGTGATTTTTTTTTTTTTTTTCCCTCTCCTTTTTGCTTTCCTCTCCTTTTCATTTTTTCCCTTTCCATTAATTTGCTTCATCTCAGTTGTTTTAAACTACATACTTGTCTTGCTGATTGACACAAATAGCAGATTTGTTGTCTGTGTTCACTAGATTAGGACCGGATTAGCAAGTACAAAATGCATTAAACCACTTTAATAGAACACACATTTTACACACATTATTTTTAAGCTGTTATTTACAGAAGATGAATGCATTTACATTTCTGCGTTCATCCGACGCTTTTTTTTTTTTTATCTGAAGCTTCTAGCACTGCATTTTTTTTCCTACTTAAAAATGTTGTGCTTTCACTCAGAATCAAATCAGTTTTAATTAGTGTATCCTTTATTTTCATTCTGGAATTGGTGAAGCTCTTCACCAAGCATTTTTTTTTTTTTTTAAATCTACAGAGTGTTTTTTAATGGTTTAAATGTCATTGGGTGACAGTGAAAGAAATGACGAGAGTTAATTCTAACGCCCCGTGGAAATGTCTTGTTTTGTTAATCAGGTTTTTTTTTTCTTTCCGATGTCATAGATGTTAATCTATAAACCAATTCTTGTAATAACTTTCTGTAATAAAAGTAGAGAATAGTTTGAAGAATTGTGTTGGAGGATGCTTTAAAAAAAATGATCCCATCCTTTGTACAGCTTTCGGGAACAGCAGAATAATTACAAAAGCAGGTGTTCATCTGCATGAACCATTAGCATGAACGTGTCCAAGCTCTATTTTAAATAAGCTTTAAATATTATTTTTTTTGTCAGCATTTTAAATTGCTCTCGTTTGTATTTTGGCTTCGCACCTATTAGCATCTGTAAAGATGCTTTTTTGGGTTCTACTCTAAAATTTGTATTCAGACTGTTCTAATGCTAAAGCCCCGAGTGGATCCAAAGGCTTCCGCCACAATCTCCAAGCTCTTCTCTATTCACTAGGGTTTTATCAATATGCCACATGGCTGGGAATCTAATAAAGAGATTAAGAGGGAGATTATGTCTTTAGTGTACTTTCACCCTCCCGAACTGGCATCGCTGGTAAAGGCTGCTCGGGTAGACAGAAATCACAGACGTCTTGTTTTGTGTTTTCACAATGTATAGTTTTTAAAGAATATTTTCCAGAATTCTCTTCAAAAGGGAACTTTGTGACCCAACTGGAAATACTGTACTTGATTTAAAACCTTTATTTCGTAGTAAAATATTGTCTTTTGACAGCTGTATTGGAACTTTTTTGTCACCAAAAGAACTTGACGGTTTTTTTTCCAATGCATTTTTTCATGATTTTTATTTGATGCCAATCTGACCAAAAGTTATGCCGTTATGTTGTATTACTTGAATCGTGGGCAAATTTTGCTTCCAAGCTTCTCTCGAGGAGTTATGTAATTATCCGTCAAAAAAAGTGTGTTAAATTACTGTGTTGGAGAAATGCCTATTCACGGAAATTTTGTTTTCTGAGATTTTATCAATGCAAATGATTGTAGGAATTCCGTGAAGATGTGTGTTTGTGGTTCAAACGATTGTGCTGAATGCTGTAGTTTAAATGGAGAGCAATACCGGTGTCTGACTTGAATAAAAATCGGTGTGTAATAAGAACATGTGGCATTTGCCATTGCTCACATACATACACATGATGTTTGAATTAATCTCTAGATTAGTTTCTGTTTCTCATTTGAATGAAAAAAACAATTCAATTCATAGCTTGGCAAGAGCATAAAGGATCAAATTGGATGTTTTTCGGAGATTGGACCTGTAAAGATGGTTGCAGGTTTGAGTACTTTTAAGATTTATGGGAAAATAAAGGTGAAGTGAGTGAATAACCAGCTATTTTTTTTATTTATTTTTTTCCCTTTTCTTTTACTCACAAGCTGAAGTTGTGTGTGGTTATAAAGCTCTTGTATCAGTTACAGACTGTCTGAAAGCAGAAAGTGGTGTGTGTGTGTGTGTGTGTGTTCATGTTCACTTCTCCAGAATGGATTCAACGTTGAGCGGCTGTGCGATGGGAAAAAGTGTCATGAAAATGAAGGCTGAATTGCGATTTGTGATTGTGGTTTAAGGACTAAGCGTTCTTAAAGAAACACACAGAGGCTTCTGTTCATTCTGTGAAATGTGTTTCTCAAATCGAAACCAAAATCAACATTGAATAGAAATATTACCTTTTTAAAGCATTTTCTTTCCCTTTGTAAAGTTTACAAAAGGATGTAGCGGTTAGAGAGTACAATAGTGTAGTAGAGTAACAAAATGGATGTTTGGCCCATCACAATTTGAGCTCATCACAATTTGCCACATTACGCTTCTAAATTTGGAGTTTAGGTTTTCTAATTAAATCGCTGCACACTGAAGTGACATAAGGTTTAGCGAATGACCCTTCACTCCACTCGATAATTAACACTATAGTGTCAATGCACAGCCATTTGTTTATTTACAGGGAAGCATTTGACAGATGCAAACTAAAAGCATCCTCAACCTTGGACGTAGACACAACGGAGTATGGAGTTTGCACTGAGATTGCACGTCGACAGTTGTTCAAACCGGCAACTCAATTTAACGTTGGTCCAAATGAAGATGCAAGATGTCCTGACCAAACGCAGGCTCCTGCCCTCACACCCAGTAACTTGCACTTAGTACCTCACTCTTTTACCTTACTCCTAGCACCTCACTCTTTTACCTTACTCCTAGTACCTCACTCTTTTACCTTACTCCTAGTACCTCACTCTTTTACCTTACTCCTAGCACCTCACTCTTTTACCTTACTCCTTGAACCTCACTCTTGAATTACTCATAGTAGCTTACTTTTTCATCTTACTTCCAATAGCTCACTCTTTAACCTTACTCCTAGTACTTACTCCTAGTACTCTTTTTCACTCATTAAATGGGGTTGTGATTTGTGACCAAAAGTTTCATGGGTTCAAATCCCGGACTGTTGGGTTTTACAACCGTTGTGTCTAAAAGAGTTTTCAAGTTTTTGTTTTTGCACGTAAATCTCTTCCGCTTGAGTACAAATTGTTTTGGGACTTTTTTTTTTTGACTCCTCGCTTTGGCCAATTTGGCTCTGATTGGTCAAAGCGAAACCAAAACTGATTGTCGCTGTCCCCGCCCACCACGACAGGTCCTAAAACTAAAGTTGGTTGAAAGATTTTACAGATATAAACAGGTGTTATAAAAAATAGTTTTCTTTACATCATTACTTTTACATGTATTGCTCTTTGCTTTAAATTCAAATAAATATGTGTTATTCTATTGCTGTTTGACAACCTGATGTTCAGGGTTAGATCTTTAAAATGAAAGAGAAGTTCCCAGAATCGTGATGTTTACTCTAAGCAAATAAATCGTGATTCTCATTTTATCCAGAATCGTGCAGCTCTAACACGCAGCATATCAAGTACAATGGGCACAACCTGGCAGCCTGCCGCCATTGTCCGGGTGACTGGTGAGGAAGGAACATGTTCAACTGTTTATTTTGCTGAACGGTGTTTCAGCGTCGGAGCGCTTGAGGTGCTGATGCAACGTCCTTGAGGAAGATGAATTATTCCCATTGATGTGGAAGTTTCAATGCTGAAAACGACAGACTTCTTAATCATGAAGTTGCTTTCGTCTTCGTTTATGACCAGATAACACAAATGATACATGATCTGTGTTTGATCCAGAGCTTTTGTTTTGCCTCGGGCTCTGTAAATGTGGCTGATGAAGTCGACCTTCATCACATATCGAAACGCTGACATGGAATGATGGGCGGAGGTCGTGTTTGTCCCTGCAATTTGCCGTTTCTTCGGTCCAGTGGGACTTTTTCAGATCATTTGAAGTGTTTCCTGTTTTTGCCAAGTACCCGTCAGGATAAAACGGAGATCTCCAGGATGTCGATTGTCACATCAAGATTCTCACATTTTATTATTAGTTTTGTGCTTTTTTTTCGCTTGATGGTTTTTTGGATTGTACTTGGAGGGAAATTTGCCAAGTTCTTCGGCATATTCTGTGTGTGTGTGTGTGTGTGTGTGTGTGTGTGTGTGTGTGTGTGTGCGTGTGTGCGTGCGTGTGTGAATAATTGTCCACTAGCATACACAATATTATTCCAGTGTATATTCTTTTACTCATAATTTAAATTAATTTCTTTATGCAGTTCAAACTAAATGGTCTCAAATTTGAAAAACGTCTAAACAATCACTCAATTTCCACTTATTTTTTTGTTTAGAGTTTAACTAACTGAAAATGATCAAACCCAAAGATTTTTTTCTGTATTGATATGAAAGCTTGTGAAAAGGAGAACTTATTGCAATTTAACATTCAAAATTCTCATTCTAATGGATTCTGTCTATTACATATTGTGAAATTAGAGCAATCTTTACACTACAGAACAAGTCAAAACAAATGATTATAGATTGAACAGGGCAGACAAGGAAAAAAAAAGAACAATATTATTTACAGTTTAAATGCAAACTACACTCTTTTATAAATGATAATCGATAATAAATTGCACAATCTCATACACTAATCATTAGATCATGTTAAGGAAATAAGAAGCAGTATTCTGGAAATGAGGCGAGTGGTGTACTAGGGCGGGGCGTGGTGTAAGCAATGTGTAATCGTGTAATAAAAGATGCAGTATAGTGTAATTAAGGTGTAGTGAAATTTAATTAAGATGCAGTGTAATGTAGACTTTACTTTAGCTTCCATAAAACTACATTAAAACAAATTGCAAAAGTAATCTGACCTTTTGAGAGCTGCAGAGCGTGTCTAAGAACGTTGAAGCGCTCCCTAAAGAGCAGGAAGTTCATACAAGATCTGCGTTTTGGCGACTGGTTGTTTGCTTAACAAATTGGGGTTTTTTTTTCGGTTTCCGTGTTTGCCTTTAAATAGCTGGAGATTTTTGCGGAATCTAGGCTGAAGTGAAGCGAGTTCCCTTAAATAGAACTGGATTTACTATGGGTGGTGTAACGCTACACCGCTTTAGTAAAAATAGTGACACATCACGCCTGAGTCTGAAGGCCTGACCTCTCTTTGAGACGGTGCCACGTCTAGATTTAAAGGGATTGTAGTGGAGTTTGGTGGTATCTTGAGCAACGTTTGAGTTCTGCCGAGTTATTTTTCAAAGCTTAAACTTTGAGGTTTTGTTCTTGTACTTTTTAAAGGCATTCATCAATGTTACACACAGCAGCATTTTTGCATTCAAGTAAATCTCAGTTGGCAATAAATAGGTTCTTTGAAAGAAAAAAAACATCCTTTGTCTGTGTTTATTCAGTTCAAAAGAACTACAATAAAATAATGCTTTTCATACTTTTAACGCTCCTAGAAGTTGATCTTCACAGATCCGAGCTTCTCCTGGTATCACAGCATCACTTTCATTCTGAAAGTTTGAGGGAAGCAATATATCTGTTTATATCTTTTTGCAAGCTTTATTCAAGCGACAAGCTATTTGTCAGTGATTTGTCTGATCTCTTTATCTTTTTTTGCGTTGCCGTTTTTAAAGATCTTCGAAAGATCTCGTCTGTGCGCACAATTGTCTACCGTCTTGTGATTATGTTAGGGTTGGGGTTGAGGAATGGGAACACTGGTTGATGCACCGATGCTGATATCAGCCTTGATAGCACATTTTCTAAAGTACTCCTACTCGTTGTCAGTAGCACGGTCTGAGAAATGTCTATATTTGAGTGGCGTGTATGGGGTTAATTTCAGGTGCCGAGTGCCCGCCCCCTGCCCCGCCCTTCTCGCAGCGAGCTCAGAGCGCAGTGAGAATGCAAGGCGGGACATGTCTCCCGTGTGGAACTGCGTATGTTAAAGGGAATGAATACTAAAAAAACATTAGCAAATAGTGCTCAGCAAAGTTGTAGTTGAGTAATTTAATTTACTCAACAACAAACCAAAACTTAAAAACAAACAGGACAACGAGTACAAAGAGTTTCCTTCAAACCCAACACAACTCACACTGCAGTACACTCTTGCAAGAAGAGAGAAACATGTTGTTAGTTTATTCAAATATTGTGCACTAAATAGCAAGTTTAAGTTTACAGCAAACTGAAAACAAAATACTTGAGTTGCACGGTCATGTTTTTTTTAGTTGCACGGTCACAAAATTATTTTTTTATACGGTAATCTGTTTAAAATACATTTTATTTATTTTGTAATATGTTGCATGCAACATACTTTTCATTTTAAATAAATGTTCTTAATGCCAAAAACAAATCTCTCTCTTTTTTTTTTTTGTAAAATTAAATGACTAATGTTGTTATCTGTAAATTTAAATCACGTTTTTATCAAGTACTCGCGCTCGTTTTACAAAAATGTTGTACAGTAATTCAGTACGCTTGATTTGGGTAAATCATTTTTTCACTGCAAAAGTTTTTTTTAATTTCTTAGCTATACAGGGGAAACGTATTCAGTTTCTTTTTTCAATATGTATTGATACGCCACTTGCATATTGAGTGGCTTTTATACGTGTATAAAAGGTGTTTTTTATAGAACAAAAAAAAGATTTAATTCATGATTCAAAGAAATGTATCAGTCACAAAGGGATATTGTTTGAAAATTTGAACTACTGTTCAAACTATTGTTTGAAATTTCCATATTTTTTCTCTATCTTTGTGTTAAAAAGCAATACTTTTTTGAAACTACGCTTTTCACTTAAAATAATGCAGTCATTTAAATCCTGACACAAAATAATAAAAATTATGTTTATAATGCATATAAAAATGGTATTTTGAAAAATATTGCTGAACTTTTTTTTTTTTTTGTTGCTGTTTTTAAGACCCACGAGTGGAACAAGAATGACGAGCGTCTGCTCAGCGCCGTGGAGCACGGAGAGGTGGAGAAAGTCTCAGCGCTCCTCTCGAAGAAAGGACCGTCTCCCACCAAACTGGACGGCGAGGGAAAGTCTGCGTGAGTAACCGTTGTTCCCCTTTGCTTCGGGGTTTGTGTCTTTTTTCGATTTGTTTGGCTTTCGTGTTGAAATATGACCGTATAAAACACGCGCAAGTGTTTTTCAATCCGTTTCAGATGTGCATGGGGAAAGTTTCTTTGCGGCTGATCACGTAGCCACTTGCAAAAGGACGTATGTTTTGCTCCGTCGCATCTGCTCGTCTAGTGTTGAAATGGAAAGCACAAATAGTCACAATCTTACGCTTTTATTTTGTTAACATTGCCTTTATATCCATCTTGATTTCACCCCTCTTTTCTCATAATGCAGATGATTACGTGTGAATGGGTCGATTTGATTATGGCTGTAGTTACGCAGTTTGGAAGGGGATGATGCTTTTTTAGAAACACTTCCTGGCACGACGGACAATAAACTAAGCACTCAAGAATGTTCAAGCACCAAACTGATGGAGTCGACTCATCTAGCCATTTGTCAACCTTGTGTTGGCTTGATATTTTGAAGCCATCGGAAAGTCTTTCAAGGTTCAGCGTTTCTGTTTTTCTCTTTATTTGACAGCCATAGATCAGATGTGGATAATGTAAGAGAGTGTCACTTTAAATGATTGAGCTAAAGAAATGAGCATTAAACACTCTATCGTCCACAGTGGAGAAATGAAACACGTCCAGAGATTTGATTTATACCGCTGACCTTTACAAATACAACTCTTGAACTTTTTCTGCTCGAAAAAGTGTAGAAGGAAAACTTTACGTAACTTTGACTGTCAAATTCACAAAACCCCTTTCAAATTCATTTTTTGCATAGTTATTTGGCTGTAAAACTGGTTTATTTAAAGGGGGGAAAAAACCCACAAGCCTTAATGCTTCATATGGAAATTGCTCCTGTACAAGTCTAAACGTGATTTTTGTGTTTTCTTTCTTATAATGGTATTTGAGGTACAGTGTCCTTCATTGTACACTAAAAACTTATGGAATTTGAACAGAACCTTTTACATTTCCTGTTACAGAGAACTCATTTACTAGCACCGTAGCAGTAAACTTTACTGAAGTTTGTTAAAATGATTACTGCGTTTAAATTTTGACAATAGGTATATTACTATATTGTAGGTTAATTGTAACAACCTAATATTTTAATGTTTTAGAAATACTTAGTTCCTTTTTGAAAACTGTTTATTGAAAATAAGTGTAAAGAAAAGCATCAGGCTCAAAAATGTGGAAATAAAAAAACTTTTTTTTTTTTTTTACTTTTGTTGCAAGGAATCAAATGGAATGGTCCAAATTTAGCTGTAAATTTAGTTAAAAAACATCCAATCAAATCGAAGCACTCAGTTTAATTAATTACTGTAATTTGTTATGAGGATTTACTTTTATTAAGTACAATTGGGTAAATCATTTTCTCACTGCTGAAAGTTCTAGTAAATTCTGAGTTTTACAGGGGAAACGTATTGAGTGGCTTTTTCAAATGCGTATTGATATAATATTCGCCTATTGAGTGGCTTTTATACGTGGGAAAAAAACATGTTTTTTATTCATTTAATTTTATTCATGATTCAAAGAAATGTATCAAGTACAAAGGTAAATAAAAAACTTTACTTGCAGCTTATTTACTTAAAAATTAAAACTCATCCAACCAAATAAAAAAAAAATAAATTAATAAATAATGTCAACAATTTGCACCAATCTTTTTCCAAGAATGTAAATTTTTTGTGTTTATAGAGTGCTATTGGATGGAGAGACGCCCTTTATGTAGTGAACTGGGATGCTGACCTGAATGGGTTTCTTGTGTTTCGTGTCGGAATGGCTCTCATTGGCTCTCAATAAATCCTTATCTTGCCATTTGAGGCGTTCATTGTGTTGGAGTGCTTGTTCCCGAGAGAGTTCACAAGCCAGAGAGGCACATGCGGAACACAAAGCCACGCTGTCTTTCCGGACCCTCACCGTCACCATGGAGATGTAATTCGTTGATAACGAACGCGGTGAACATGAGACCCCGTGTGATTTGGTAATCATATGCTCTGGTGACCATGTTATTTACCTTGAAAAGGAACGCACAAGGGCCAGTGATGATGCTTATTACAAGACAAAGCTACTCTTTAATATTAATGCGATGGCGGTGAATGGTTGTTACGGTTTGTGCGAAAACTGGACTCATGGAATTTATGATTTTCTGGTTTGATTCGGGGTTTAAAAAGCCTTATTACTATTCTAATGAATCTTTTGTCGGAATGTTCGGAAAGTATATTAATTCATAGTGTGCTGTACAATACTCTTTATTTGTGTGAAATGCTGAGCAATTTCCTGTAAAAAAGTTATTTTTTACGTTTTTCTTTTTGGATATCCACTTTATCTAAAATGCAGCTTCTTTTAATGACACCTTTTAAACAGCTCAACTTGTAAACAGGAAGTTTTTACTCAAAAATTTTTCACGAGATGCTTTTTAAATAATGCATGTTTTGACCTGAACATTATTCTTTTCGTAGGAATCTGTAAAACTTCAGGTTTTTTTTTTAGTTCGACATGCAGATTTCCGGAGTGAAATCATTATCAGGGCATCTCGCTTGGCCTTGGCTGAAAAATGAGATCCTGCTGGATCTGTTCTAATCCTTCAGAAGGATGAACGCCGTTTCTCACGTTAATTAATGCTTTTCCCAGGTTTGTCTGTAAGATGTTGGTTCATGGAGGGATTGTGGAACTCGGAAGTGCCTAATGGCATAAAAACCCAATATTATCAGCCGATTGTTTCCTGACGCACTCAGATTTTCACACCACTGGAGAACTAGTGGGCACCGAGCTGTCAAGAATGTTCTGAGGTTCATGTGAGTAAGCTAAGCAGACTACACGCTAACGTTTTCCTTCCTTCTCTCTCTCACAGTCTTCACGTCGCCGCTTTAAGAGGTCAGGCTGACTGTCTCGCCGTTATCTTGGCTCACGGGGCCGATGCTTCTTTACAGGATGCTTCAGGTTGGTTAGATGGGTTTTTTTTAAAGGATGATCTTGTTGTTTTCAGGGTTCTACGCGCGCTTGAAATCCTTGAAAATTCTTGAATTTCAATGAAGTGTTTTCAAGGCCTTGACAATGCTTCAATTTGAAATAAAGTGCTTGAAAATGCTTGAAAATGTTATTATACAGTGGAAACCGATTGAGTGCACGTCCGAAACGTAAATGACGAAACATTTGCTACTTCTTTAGCTACTACAACTATAGACTATTTCAATCATCAAAACAAAGTCTTCTTTAATACAAAGACAGTTCTTTTGTTCGTTTTTTTGTCAGGTTTGGAGTTATTTTGTCAAGCTGGTGTAATTTTACTTTTTGTTATTTAGAATGTGAAATTCGGCTAGGTTGAACTACTGCCACCGGACTTCTTCTCTGTCCAGACGATTTAAAACGCCTAATTGTTCCACAAGTGATAACGTTTTGGTCGTACGAAATTTCGACGGCAGGATCATACTAAACTTTAATCAACTTGAGATGTGTTCAGATTCAGCAGTGACGGGCATGGTCAAGTGAAGTGGCGACTCAAACTATTGCCACTATATTATCAATATCAATGCACATACAAATTTAATGCATTAACGCAGTGTTTCCCAAACATTTTGTCGTTGCCTGATAGGTCTGATAATTTTACCACGGCCTGGGGGGAGGGCAGTTTTTCAGACTTTAGTATTTAATTTAGTATTTAACATATAATAATATTTGTTTGTATTTAAACATGCATTCAAAATGAAAAACATTTATACCAAAAGACAAACATAAAGTGATTTAACGTTTCAACTCACTGCAACCAATGAAGGCTGTGTTGTGGTATTTGAGGTTTCTTTTTCTATCAAAAATCTAAAAAAGTCTACATTTGTTTTTTGGTTTTAAAATGTCAGACACCTTTTTAAAATTAGACTCCTCGTTTTTACTTTGAACAAAGAAAGTTCTACAGAATGTTCTTCACTTTCTGTAGAACTTGTAAACTAAGCAACCCCTGAAGCTTGATGTTTTAATAAACTTTACATTTGGAGAAAACTTTCCCGCCAAAATGGTAATGTTTCATTTTGATTTAGGCATAGCTGTTATTATATACTGTTATTATGTTTAATAACAGAAATATACTGTTATTATATTTATTACTTATAACAGTATTACTGTTAATATAATTTTAACTGTATGGTGCTGGAAAAACTTGATCATGGGCCGTGAAAGTGCTTGAATTTTATTTTTCAGAAAGTGTAGGAACCCTGTGTTTTTTCAGTTCTGTCTGTGAGTGGTTTGTGATCGCTGCTTGTTTTCTCTCTTCTAAGCAGGATTCACCGCTTTACACATCGCTG
Source organism: Paedocypris micromegethes (assembly GCA_028031935.1). NCBI lineage: Eukaryota > Metazoa > Chordata > Actinopteri > Cypriniformes > Paedocypris > Paedocypris micromegethes. The sequence goes on from CM051496.1 coordinate 21,909,695, forward strand.
CCAAAAACGATCATCTCGATTGTGCCAAAAAGTTACTGCAGGTAATGTGATTTTTATTTTTATTTATTTATTTTTTTTAATGTTTTCATCTTTCATGCATCCTGTCCATTCCTATAAATATTACCAACAACACGCTTCGAACTGAACTTGTGGAATGTGGTCTGTGTTGAAATGTGTGTGGGCAGGTTGGGAGATTTTCGAAGGTCTTGCACAGTCTGGTATTTTTTTCTATTAATCTTCATGCCAATATTACTGACTTATTGTGAAAATGTATTCAGGTCAGAACTTTTTCTTGTCAATTCTATTGTTTTCAAAAGTCCAACTTAAGAAGTCGCTTCTGAAGAAAGAATGTGAAAGATGGTAAAGCATGCGGTCTGCATTGCCAGAGGGGCCTGCCATTAATATTTTGAAAATGGAAAAAAAAAATTATCAAATTTAGAAATGCATCTTTTTGTCTTTATTCTTTGTTTTTAGTTGTAAAAATATTACTATTGTTTTCTTGATTCTATGGATCTTCAACATTGTATATACCGGTATGTTGTTTTTGTTAACTTGATTAGTAACTGGTTATTATACAGTGATATGTTATTAATGATGATTACTTTTTTTTAGTGACTCATTTAAATTAATAAATGCAAGTGAAATGTTTCTCATATTTTACCATAATGTATTGTAATCGTGTCCTTGCCCTGAAAATCATTGAATTTCCTTCACTTAATTGTATATTTTTTCAGACGTAGATTTCATTTTGCCCAGTTGTAAATAAAAAGTAGTTTTATAATTATTGATACATTTTAAAGATTTTTGCCTCTAGCAAAATGGTCTCCGCTACTTTCATGCAGAACAGAAATTTCTGAACATTTTTTATCTAAAGCTCTATACATTTACTAGCATGTTAAAATGTTCCAGCTCCAGCCAGTGTTTCTGTGTCTGAACATGAGAAGTGTTCAATGTTTCTAAAGTATTGACGTTTCTTCTTAACCTCGACAGACTGTTTGGAAGTATATTCAACATTAACTTTTTTTATAAAGCACCTTAAAATCAACACAGTTGGCCAATAGTGATGTGTCTTTTGTGAATGCCTCTAAATGAACGGGGTATCTTGGTGATTACTGTACTACAATTTATTGGTGATTCGTGCAAGCGGATCATTCGTTCTTTGTTCATTTCGTTCACGTGTCACGTGACCACGATCAAGTGACTTGCGCTGTTAAAACAAAGATGCCCGGGCAGATGCAGGACGTAGATCAAGGTTTGTGAAAATGTGTGTATTAAATGTTGTCTGTTGAAGCAAACCGCAATGTCTTTTGTAAATATTGTTTTAGAGCGCGACCAGACACTTTTACATCGCCACCTGCTGTAAATGAACAAAATTAACGAATCACTCAAAGATTCATTCACTTTACTGTTCGAGAATTATAGATCCGAATCGGATAAATATGTCTAATTTCCCATCACTATTGCCAAAGTGCTGTCAAACGTATAAAACACATAAGATATAAACACAAATATAAACCAAAAATACAACGATCAAAACCGTAAAAACCAACATCTCACACCAGGTTAAATCTCCGAAGAAAAGTTGTGGGTTTTCAGAAGAGATTTAAAAACCGGGTGGCAACAACTGAGAAAGCTCGGTCACCTCTGAGTTTCCTCTTAGTCTTAGGTCAGTAGACCACCTACTCCTAGTGTAAGGCTGGAGGAGCTCTGAAAGAAACTTTGGAGCAAGCCGTGTTCATTTTGACAAAGATTATTTATTTAGTTTTTAGTCATAGTGTTTTGATTTTAGTCCCAAATTAGTCATCTTAATTTTTTTTGTTTTAGTCTAATTTTAGTCGACCGAATTACAATATAGATTAAGTCAACAAAAATATAGGTGCTATATATTCTAAATGTTTACTAAAGATCTATGTCTAAGAAATCTGAATACGTAGTGACTATGAACATAAATATATGCAAAGCCCTTACTTAATTGGAAAAAAACATTTATTTTTCCTGAACTTATTATTATGACCTTTTCTTTCAATCCAAATAAATGTATTCTCATAAATGAAACCACAAAAAACAGAAAATTAAATACAATAAAATTAATTATAATTGCACCACATTTATGAGTAACAAGTGGTTGCACGGTGAAAGGAAAAAAATAGTTAAATTTTAAATGTATTAAAATCTCAAAGTGATGGTGTGAAAGAAAAAGTTTTGCTTTGGCCTGCTGTCTTAGGTGAAACAAACTGAGCTTGACCACTGAACTTGTTGGAGCCTCCTGCTCGAGATCGTCATTAGCTGAAGATCGCTGGACATCTGTCAGACCCAGTGAATTAAACTCATATCCACACGTCAGAAACCAGACTTCCTGCTTGACTTTCCGAACACTGCAGAAAGTTCTATGGAAATACTGTAGTACAGCTGCACTCTTTTGGGCGAAATGTCATTCAGAATGTGGTTTCTTTCTCGGTTAAACAAAAAACACATTTCTGATAAAGTTATGTACGTGTTATTTACAGATATAAACCCATTTACAGCAACAATAGAAGTAGAATAATAACAGAAATGCAAATTAATTAAATTAATTTATTGTTGATTATAATAATTATACAAATTTTTTGATTACATAATATAAAATTCACAAATGTTCTTTCAATCAAACAAGTGCCAAAATGGAACGGCAACTGTCAAGAGAAGAATTCAGGGTCTTCAAATGATGTCTTTTGGAATTGGAAGATTGTGGTTCTGCATTCAATGGTATTTTTGGTTCATCATAGTAAAAACGACAGCCAGAATCATGTTAAATCGCAATCTGTTTATTTCTGATTGATGGGGAAATGATATGAATCAAAATGCAGCATGCACTAATAATTAATCTAGCCGCCTTGAATATAGCTCACGAATAAGAACGTTCAAGGCCTGATTCCCGTAGGAGATTTGGAGTCGGAGTGGGTTTTGCGAATGAAGAAAAGCTCATTGAAGATTCAGTGGCTCGTCTTCTCGCCGAGGGATTTGATGTTGAGTTGCTGCCCGTTGCTTTGAATAATCGCAGCATGGATTGAAACTGTTAGTTGTGAAGTCAAGAAAAGCAATTAGACCACGTTTAGGTGCCTTTGGTTGTCACAGTCAGGATTCAGAAGCTGCAGATGACCCCTAAGAAAAGCTCTTCATCCATGAACTCTGAGCAGACCGAGTCGTGAAATGTTTGAAAGTTTGAACGCCTCTGCACAGTTCTAGGTTGTTTTTCCGCTCTGGTTTTCTGTGATGCGGAGGTGGATTAGGACACTCGTGATTGGCTGATTGATGGAAGCAACTAGTTTGATGTGTTTTCCTCCGCAGAGCAAGTGTGTGGTGGATGTGCTGGACGGCTCGGCGAGAACGGCTCTTCATCACGCTGGTAAGAGTTTAACGCTTCTGGTTTGATGGGAGAACATTTCAATCAGATTTGGGCGTAAAATAATCATTCACTACTACTTTTGCGAAAAAGAGAATAGAAAATAGCCATTGCTCTGTCTTTCAACATTTCACTTGGGCACAAATCACACTGTACTTTACACTTTATGATACAGTAGATTGCCAACATAGATCGCCACCAGTTAGTGAGTTCTTCCTTTTTCTTTTATCTCTATCCATCAATAGGTTTTGTTGTCCTAGCCATTGACACCTTTCTGCTTGCCAGCCACAGTAATTGTCTTGGTCATTGTTTTTTATACTCTACATTCTGTTTGCGTTTGTTCGGCTGATTTGAGACATCGTTGGCTGAATAACACGTGAATTGAGCTTGAATTTAAAATCAAACTCATGATTTATACATGTTTGTATACATGTTATCCCTGACTCTTATTTGGTGGTGAGCTCTAATGTGGTTGACTAATATGATCTTGAATGACACTTTCTTTGCTTAAAATATAGAATCATGTCCATGTTTCTGGTTTGAATAGTTGCTCCTAATCTCAACATTACCTTTTCAGCCCATCACATTTTCAGTGGCCAATCACAGTAGACTGCCTGTACAGAAATCCCGCCCCACTAGTTAATTATGCCAGATTACTGAAAGAAAATGTATAATACTCTGTCAGCAAATAAAATCTGTGTTTTGCTATATTTTCGCTATACGAAAGGAGCGTTTTTTACCGTTAGCATTGAATTGAATTGAATTGAAAAATCCTTTAATAGTCCCACAGCGGGGAAATTTCACGTCACAACAGCAACAACATGCATTTAGATGACAGACAAAAAAAAAGCAACTTAAGCAAGTTAGTTTCAGAGGTCTTTCATCCAAAATATATAAAAAGCTTGTATTCTGCCACATTGAAATGACTGCGTCTCTGAAATTGTGACGTTTCGCAAGATTACGGAAATCAGCATAATGTTATTTCACGTTGGCGGAAACGTTGTGATATTGTCCATTACCAATATTTTATGATTTATAATAAAAAATTGTTTGTATTTATGAAGTCATGGCACGGATTATATGGATCTCATGTAAAATGTGGCTCAGGTAACGAATATTTTGGCAAACAAAACAGCTCTCGGCACGGATTAACTTTGAAGCTATTAAATACAGTGGTAGCTCGACAATGTATTTCGATGCCAACAAGAGTCAATCAAGGACAAGACCATGTAATGTTTTTGGACAGAATGTTTGTTTTTATTTTGTGATTTATGGAAGCTATTTGGTGTTCACTCCCAACATTGACCTCGAGAATGACATGTTATTCTTGACCGCCTCCACCAAATTGCTAGGCCTCTCTTGCTCTTTTATGGACAGCACTCAGAGAATTGTAAGGGCATTTATCTTCAAACGTATTTAGAAACACAAGAAAAAATTGGCCACATGTCAGTGGATAACAGTTTCTCTCCAGTTATTGTGCTTTTGTCAGCGCATCGAGATTGGAAATCTTCCCGACGCTGTCTTTTTCAACATCTAAGAGCACAAAAGTCAGACGGGCAGATTTCATTTATCCTGTGGAGGTGATTGAAATGTCTGACATTTTCATGCCGATGACATGCTGAAGGTTGAAGTCCAGCAGCTTTGTAGATTTGTTTTTTTTTTAATGGTTGTTGGAGAATAAGTGGGGTCTGATGCGCAAGGAAGAATTGTTTACAATAATTGTTGGCTGGCCATTTACATCCGTCTTTGTGTCTGCTGTAGCCATAACTTGTTTGGAATAATCATCCCGTCTTTTTTCTTCCTAGCTGCGTCTGGAAACGTTGCCATAGTTGAACTTCTGTGCGAGCACAAGTGTCAAGTCAATCCTAAAGACTCGGTATGTATGAGTTTCTTATTATTCAAATTAGAGATACTTGAACTGCTGAGAAAATGTCTTCTGGCTTTTTTGTTGTTGTTGCTGGCTACATCCCACAGAACCCGTGGTCTTTCTCCATAAGTGTGGTAAACGTTTCCTCCTCAGTTTCACGGGACACTTGAGGTCATCTCGACAGGGATTTTGCTGGTCCGAGATTGTTTTCCCTTATGCTTTTGCTTCTGCAATTTATTCCCTGCCATTCCTTCAAGAATCGCAGACGTTTTTTTTGTTCGTGTCTAGGTGACAACTACAGGAGTTTTTAACAACCGGAGAGATGGTCACCATTGTTGTTATTGTAGATGGGTTTTGTTTGTTCTGGTCCATGTTGTTCCAGAAGAAGCAAACTTACTTTGATTAGAGCAAGATTGAATTTTGCATTTGGCTAAATTAAGTTATAAAATAATACATTTACCTGAAATACTGTAAATAATATAAGATCTATCAGAATTGCGTTTTGGACTATCACTGGTGATGCAGTTTGTTTATAATCAGTTTACAGGGACTTAAATAAAACAGAATATTTCAAAAAAACGTAATGAATACAAGTATACACTTGTAATACATAATTGGATCACCAGGTAACAGCAATTAGTCGCTACATGGTGTTTCCAATGCAGTTACCACTAGGGGAGCAGCTCCAAATTTGGATATATATATATATATATATATATATATATATATATATATATATATATATATATATATATATATATATATATATTT
>CM051496.1:21918505-21956155 GCA_028031935.1 Paedocypris micromegethes
TTTTTTTTTTTTTATAAAGAAAACATAATATGACACCATTTATACATTTATACATTTTCTGATTTACTTTATACTTTTTATAGAAAATGGAACACTTTATTTTATCAATTAGTCATTACAGTTTATTGCAGCATTCCTGTTGCCAAGTTATATTTTTATATAAATATTAAATTAACATTATATACGTTGCCAATTGTATACGTTGCCAAATATATACTTTTTATACGTTGCCAAATGTATACGTTGGCGTGTGTGTGTGTGTGTGTGTATAATTAGATAGATAGAATTTACAATTTTCTCAGTTCTTAATGCCTGAGATGGTCTGGAAGAAGTTAGTTTTATAGGGCATTTGTGGACTTTGCAGCACCTTATAAAATGATTCATTAGGAACCACAGTGGTTTCATAAACTCAGTTTATAAAGACAAATTTTACGTTCTTTTTCTTTAGGTAAACAAAATTAATCATACACATGCTTATTTTTCTCGACTATTTACAGCTAATTGCTTCTGGATTTAATTTCAGCTTGTAAACGTGGTGAAATGCTGATTTATAGTAATCATTAATACTAATTAGAATACATTTGAGTTGTGGAAAATACTGTACTATAGTCACAAGACTTGTTTCGCTGGATTTGTTCTAGGAGGCCTTGGCGAAATAAAAAAAATGTGTTTAAGTCTTTGACTTCAAACAAAACATTAATTTCTGCATTTGTTCCATAAGATCTGTAACATCGGTTTATGAGAATTGACACCATGTTGCGAGTTGTTATGCAGAAATGTTATAGACCTGTCGGTGTGAAAACCAAACAACCTGTGTAATTGACTTTTGTATTTTGCAGCGCATCACTATGAATTATTCAAGGAGAGTTCTGAAAGCATGTAAAGAATTGCAAAGCTTTAATGCGGTGTTATAAAGGCATTTTTTTATGAATTCTGCTGCACGCACGTCAATACCACACGTTCTGTAGTGGTTTTTAATAGATTGTAAGTCTATAGAGAATAGAAACGCTGTCGTCCACTGCTTTCTGAATCACCAGGGCTTCGTTTTACGCTCTCCACTGTTATTCATCCATCTTTTGGCCTGTGGGCATGCTGGTGGGCTGCATTTCACTATCCCCATTTAGAATTTTTCATAAGTTTCCCCAAGGAAATAAAAATATGCTTCACATTTAGACATTACTGTACCAGATTGTGCAAACTTGGTCAGAATCTGTAGCTAAACTACTTCTAAATGTTGTAGAACGTTCTTCATGGCAGCTGTGAAGAAGTTGGTCTCGGAGATGGAGATTTAACACGTTTATTATGGAGTTTATTTCTTATTTTGTGTGTGTTTTAGGATGGCTACACACCTCTGCTGTTGGCAGCCAGACATGCGCACAAAGATGTCTGCCAAAGTTTACTGGACCGAGGTGCCAACCCCAATGCCAGTGATAAAAATGGCAGGTATGTCTTGGTCATCAATCTTTAATAGGGCATCGATAATAACTTCACGGTACCATATGTATCACAATAAATATGTGAAAGTAATATTAATTTAAAAAACTGATCTTTTATTAATAATTTCTTTTTAATATTTTTTTTTAATTTCATTTAATTTATTTTTGCGCTTTGAGACTTTGTAACTGTAACTTTGTAACTGTGAAAAGCGCCTCACAAATGCACTGAACTTGAACTTAATTTCAAAAATGTCTTTTTTGTTGCACTTGCATCTGAATAAAAGATGTACACATTTTTTACACCGCTCCTCAATTTAACAATGGTGAAGACCTAATCACCAGCCAGACCATGTAGGGCATTGAGGGTCTTGAAAGGTGCCTTCATAATAAGATGTATTATTATTAAATATTTTGAAGGGATTTGAAAATGAGGGAGTACAGTTAGAGAAAAAGATCAAATTTCTGGGAATTCTCAACATGGTCTCTGAACATTTCCTGTACACAACCTGAAAGCTCAAGAAACCCTCAAAAAAGGGTCCGACAATCCCCTCGAGGACTCGTCATCTTCCACAGAACCATATTAGATGGTTTCCTGTGTCTGAAGGTGATGGTGGTTTTGGAGTTGCTCTCCCGAGAACAGAAGAGACTTAAGTTCTACAGTAGGATTCTTTCTCCCAGGTTCTGATCAGTAGATGCATTGATCCGGAGTCTGGACCCCTACCATCCGGGAAAAGGACCGTTTGAGCCGCTCTACTTTCACAAACTGAACAAAAACATCAAGCCAAAAGCAAAGAGACTGAGAGACAGCTTCCTCCCTAGAGCTGTAAAGCTCAGCTCCTCTTCTCAGACCCATTAAAACACGTTCTTCCTCCCCAAAGCCCTTGTTTACCTGGTATTTTATTTTTCAGTTCCAGATCTTGAGTTAGGTTCTCTGGAGTATGAGACAATAAGCTATTCTGAAGAAGTTGTAAAAAATTCACACTGCTTTAAGGTTTATTTTACCGCCAGTGTTTATTCAAGATGCAGTGTGTGTGAATCATTTATAGCACCGTCACAACTGCTTCTACTGAGCAGGAAGTATAGACCTTGGGTTGTCTAGCAAGTGTAAAGAACTTGAATTTCGGAATTTCTTGCATTACAAAACTGTAATGCGTTTTTGATGTTTTTTGACTGTTTGCCTGCAGCCAAGCATGGATCGGGAACCTGTGGCTCGCGGGCCAGATGAGGCTCTGTTGACAATGGCAACTGGCTCTCGGGAAAATCCCAACCAATAGCTCCACTTAACTTCAAGCAAAACAATACACATTAGTGTTAAAAACAATTCAAAGTTGTTCATTGTAAAATAATGCGGTTTATTTTTGCGGCTTTGCGGGAGCCGATCTCACATGCTTTGGTAAATGGGAACCTGACAGCTCTATTTTTTAAATGACTAAATGCAGTAGCCTACGAGAGTCACTGAGGTGAAAATTCTAATTCATAAGAATTAATTTTAGCTTTTGCAGATAATTCTGCCCGTGTTAATCCGTGTCAATTGATAATACGGACTGTTTAACGCAGACGTTTTGTGCTTCAGCTGTATTTTCCCAACATTGTGCTCACACTGCGGTTTCTGGATTTGCTCTCATACTTTATTATTTCTTCACCGCGATAAAACGGCACTTTAATGCTGGGATAGTTGCCCGAGGCACCAGTGGTTTGTTCAGGGATGGAAAAAGGTAATGAAGAGAAAGACTCTGAGGTTTGACAGTGAAGTCTCTGCATTTACTGTAATTGTATTAAAAGTTTTAAAACTTAAAAGTAAAATGTTTTGCTCTCACAAAATTACATTTTCAAACATTTGCTTTTTTTGAGCACCAGCTCTGTAGTAGAGGGAGGAAGAGCGCAGGTCTTCCTCAGTTTCAGTCTGCGGTGAAAGGAATGTTCAATGAGTTTGATTTATGAGTTTTGAATTATGCACATTACATTTTTGTTTCATTTATAATTGTTTATTCATAATTGTCTATTTAAACTGATAATAAATGCTTTAAATTAACTGATTGTTGTGGTATGTTAAATTATATGACATTATAAATACTCTATATTGTAACTGTTCTACTGAGAAGCGTCAATACAGTATATCATTATTGCTTTTAACCGATGTATCATTAAAACTCATATATTTATTGATTTATAGATATGTTTTATGTGTATTCTCTCTTTTCTGCCATTCTCTCTCTTTTTCTGTTTTTTTGTATGGTGTGATTTTCCCACTGAGGGACTAATAAAGGCATTGCAATTCAAATTCAATTCAGGTCTTAGCTCTAACACATTTTTAATGATGCATATATTTTTTATTTATTTATTTAATATTTATTTATCATTATCAGGTCTTTTGCTCTAACACATTTTAATTATGCATGTTTTTATTAATTTATTTATAATTATGTATTTAAATTATTGTCAGAAATGTTTTAAAGTAAATAATTTTTACGGTATATTAAATTTAATGACATTATTAAAACTCTATACTACAAATTGTAACTGTTCTACTGAAAAGCATCAATTTATCAGTATCACTTTTAACCGATGTGTCATGTTGTTTTATAGCGGTGTTTTTATCTATATTCTCTCTTTTCTGCCGTTCTCTAAATGTTTATGTTGTTGTAAGCTGCAATTTCCTCACTGCGGGACTAAAGGTGGCATTTCAATTCAAATTCAATCTTTGATATTACTTGCACTTTATGACAATGGTAATTATCACAATGGTAATACACATTTTAAATGATGCATATTTTTAATTATCTATTTTTAATTTTTTTCATGATAATTTCCAGGTCTCATGCTCTAACACATTATTTGTAATGATGCATTTAAATTATTATCATACATTTTTTAATTTAAATTATTTTTGCGATATATTAAATTGAATGACATTATTAATACTATAAACTACAAATCGTAACTGTTCTACTGAGAAGCATCAATATATCGGTGCTTCTCAGTATATTATGAATAGGGCCGATGTGTCATTTTTTTTATTTATAAGGTGTTTTTATGTATATTCTCTCTTTTCTGCCATTCTCTCAATCTTTCTGTTGTTGTAAGATGCAATTTCCTCACTGCGGGACTAAAACAGGCATTTCAATTCAAATTCAATCTTTGATATTACTCGCACTCTATGACAATGGTAATTCTCCTACAGGTGAAGTCATCTCTTAGCGGTGTCTTACATGTGCACTGCTTTTCCTCTCAGGACTGCTGTGATGTTGGCGAGTGAGGGCTGCTGCCCGGTTACTGCCCAGCTACTGGTGCAAAGAGGAGCCCACCTCAACACTGTGGACTCGCTCGGCCATGACGTCTTCTACTACGCCAAGCTGTCAGGCAGCAGCGAACTCCGCTCTGTTCTCAACGCAGCGCTCCACAGACAGCCGGCTTCTGGTAAGACTCATGGAAGTAGAAGGAAAAAGTTTAATATAGGATTATAACTGTGATATTTTAAATAGTAATTAGTACAAGTATGTTTTTGGTAATATTTTAGAGTAATAATATGTTTTGTAAGTGGCGTACGACAGAGTCAAGTTCCTTGGTTGTCCAGAACAAACTTTAGCTGAATAAAATCTGATTTACAGTGTTTTATCATAAGTTATAGATTGACTCTCCTATTATGTTTGGGCCAAATTGACCCGTTTGCAAAGTTTCAAAATATTTTAAGAATATTTAAGTATTTTTTCCACTTTGAAACTTATTTGGTATAATCGTCATATAAAAAAATGTAATGATTCAGTTCAGACACGCTAAATGTTTCAACATTACAAAAAATATTTACAAATCAAATTAACCCGTGTTAAGTTTAACAAAATACATAAATAGTAAAAGTATATTTCTCCAGCTCGTCTTAGTTAGTGTAATCTACATATAATCAAAAATGGTTCAGTTCACACATTTGTAACACCCGAAGATAATGTTTGTTTCAATTTGTCCCTTTTCAGACAATAATACACCGCTGTGTCAGACTCACACACTCTCTCTCATACACACACACTGTTTTGGGGAACTTTTGGTTTCTGACACTTAAATGCATCACAACATTTGTGATGTTCCTCTGAAACGAACAGAATAGGAGGCTTAACAAAACACATTTAAAAGGTTTGAAATCTGTTATTTATATATTTATAAATCAGCAGCATATAGATTACCAGGGCATTTCAGAGGGCGGCAATAAATATAAATGAATATGCAAATGAGCAATTAAACCTTCACATGCTGAGATGTGTGAAACCACTGGACATCTTGAGCTAGTTATCAAGTCCATCCAGTTAGTTGTTCCTCAACATCTGGCTCTTCAAACGTTAAAACTTAAGATGATTATTAGCTCACTACTGCCACCTACTGGCATCTTCAAAATTTGAGATCTTGTCCGGACTTTTGATTAAATCGTGCTTTTTTCCCGCATCTTTTAGATGTGCTTTTGAAATGAAAAAGAGAAAGATTAGGCCATGACATTTTCTTTTCTTCCCCCATAACCCCACTTCACATTTTTCTCTTCTTTATCTTCCTGTGAGCAGATAAGACCCCAGCCAAATCTCCTCAGGTAAGCGCTTTTGTTTTCATTCACTCTCGTTCCTTTTCTCCCCGTGTTTGTGATTGACAGAACCTGTAATTGACTGCTATCAGTAGGGACTTCAGAACTTCACGAAGGAATTGTGTGCCCAGATACCGTATTATTCTGTTGAGATTTGATTAGATTTTTTTTTTTTTTATGGCTCTAATTATCTCAATACACGTTTAGAAGATTTTATGCCTCACCATGTAGATAGACCTTTCTTTCTAAAAAAAATATAGATTGACAACTAAGTGTAAATTGTCTAAATCACTAACCACTTAAATGCTTTGCTTGGTCTTCCTCTCTCTGCCACTTTCCTCATCACGCTCAATCTCAGCACGGTCAAATGGCCACAAAGTTAAATGAGGACAGAAGCTCCACCCCCAAAAAGAGAAAAGCTCCTCCTCCTCCCATTAGTCCAATCCAGGTAAAGGCCTATCTGCAATAACAGTCGCACTCTGGTAATATTTCTAATCTCTGACATGATTACGTATGGAAGTGTATTAATCTACTTTAGTGGTTATGAAGTATTGCTCTATTATGTTTGTTTGTTTGTTTATTTGTTTATGTTCACATGTGCTATTAATAGTTATTCTTTTATTTATTTTAGTTTTCTGGCTCTGTGTCGCCACCTTTTTCTACTCCTGCTGCAACTCCTTTGTCAGGAAAAAGCGATTCATTTAATAGATTCAGTTACAAGGTATGTCAATTTACTCTCTGTCTTGTTTTTTTTTTTATTCACATATTTCATAACTTTTACATTTTTGCTATTGCATTACGCATTTAGCAGATGCTTTTTATTAATGTGCCGTAAATTACGTTTACTGTCAAACAATAAACCTACTTTGATCCTCTGGGAATCAAACCCACAACTGCTTGCAACCACCAGGTGCAACAATTGAGCCATGGGAAAGTTTTTTCACATTTTTAATAAAAAGTGACATAATTTTTCAAACCATTTATACATTTAGATAATTATTTTTAAATCCATACATTGAGTCTTTTTAAAAAATCTGTGGTTTTCTCAATATTTTAATATTTCGTTCCTAGCCATTATTGTATTGCTGCTTTTTTTTTTTCATAGCGTTGTTCAATGACGTGAACTTGCAGCATAACCTGGGTGTTCTTCTGTTTCTGTGTTTTTTTTTTTTTTTTTGTAAGGACATGGAGGTGAAAAGTGCCGTTCTGAGAGAAGAGGCAGAAAAACTGCAGAGGGAAAAGAGCAAGCTGCTTGAGACCATTGAAGATCTGAAGCAAATTATGGCGCAGACTGAGCCCAAGGCGAGTACAGCACAGCCCTTTAATATTCCTTCATGTGGCAGCTGCTTTGATCTTCAGCCACTTTTGCTCTCTGGAACCCATTTTAACAGCTGCATTTTTACTGGTTCTGGCCAGGTGAAGGACCTTGCTTTAGGGGACACAAACGTACAGCTACCGGTCTGGTGGCCTCCACTGTGCCATTCGGCTTTAGGTTTAGTGTAGCGTTTGGAATTCCAGTGAAGCAAACTCTTCTTGTAGCTTTTTTTTTTTTATACTTAATACGCCTTCACTGAACTCCCAAAACCCCAAAGTCGAGAGTAATTGTATTTAGCTTTTCATTCAAACAGACTGTCATGTTCTACAGTGGCGTCCATGGTTTGTCTCTGTAGAAAACCATTGCATGAATTAGTCTGAAGGCGCCAAGCAAGGTTTCAGTGTCTGTAACATAATAAAAATGATGTTTTGAAGTGCCGTCTTGTTGTCCTCTTCTTTTAAACCAGGCTGAGCACTCTGGGACTGCCGTCTCCACATTGATCGCAAATCTGCAAGCAAAAATCACCTCTCTGTCTCTGGAAAACCAGCAGCTCTCACAAATTTTAAAGGTAACTTATATTTCTTTTTTATTATTATTATTATTAATGTATTTACGCAAATATAAGCAACCAGTATTTTCCAATTTTAGCGGCTCAAAAACTTTATAATGTTGCTTTATAATTGCCGATTTCAAATATTCATGGAAATATAAGCGCTAATTTCTTTAAATAATGGTTCTTGAGGCAGATGTGCATATGTGTTTTTTTTTTTAGCTCATTAACAGAAATAAAGAAATGTTGTGACTTTTAAAACGAAAAAAATATCAGTGGAAGAAGTAAGATTAAATGAAAAACAATCATTAATATTTGAACAGACAGACCATATTGCATCCAGTAGATCGCCGTGCTAAAGGCTAACAGGCTAGCAATTGTAAACGAGACCAGCACGCTGCAAAAGCTTCGGAGCAAACGGAAAACGGTTCAAAACGAAAAACACCGGAGTCAAACACAATCAAATCATTCTGTCTGCTACACAGAGGAAAAATGCGACTATTCCAATTTTTACATCTAACAAAATCTGAGCTCAGTCAGCTTTACTCTATGCTCTTTTAGCGCAAAGGCTCATGGGAACGAGTAAGCAGCAAAGCATGATGGGAGGTGTAGTTTCGACTGCTAGAATAGAGTATTGTTTTGTTATTTTTCAGTAAAACAACATTGAAGTGATACGAGTCACAAGTTAGGTTTGTTAGATAAAGGAAACATAGTATTTTAAGAAGGAAATTAATGTAATTTAGCCAGAAACAACAAAACGTTTATACATTTTTATTTTGTGCCGGCAAAATCAGAGGGTGCTTATATTTGCGTAAATACGGGATTAATAGTTAGTTTTTTTTTTTTTTTTTTTTTTTTTGTGGGACCACATTGAAATCATTTTTGTGTTTAGACAAATACTAAAACTCTTACATTTTCAACTAAATGAAAAACTGGCTTCATTTTCTTTTACTTGTATATTTTTTTTGCAGAAACGTCCAGCTCCTCAAGGAGAGGAAGGCCAGGCAGGGTCTCGCCCAAACAGTTTTGAATCCAACGCTTCGTTCCACTCAACTCGGGCCGACTTTGAACTCTCCAGTGACATGAACATCCACACTGGTGATGAAGAAAGCCCGTCAGAAATGTCTGCAGTGGACAAGAGCAGCTTCTCAGTCAGGTTTGAGATGGACGAGGACTTGAAATTGAGAATGGAAAAGGAAGTCAGGATTCTGCGAGAGGCACTTGAAACTCTACAAGCCAAACTCCTTGAGTCCAGACTGGAGAATCGCACCCTCCAGGAAAGGCTCTCTGCTGAGCCTCAAACAATGGAAATTTCGTCTGGAGTTGTTCTGGAAAATGTTCCAGAAATCCAGAAGCTCGGGAAAGAATCTCCAGGTGAAGATGACAGCGTTTTATACCAGTTCCAGTATTTGAAGGGTTGCTTGGAGAAAGAAGTCAAAGAGTTGAAGGAAAAGTTGTTCAAGGCTGAAGAGGAACGCCAGCGTGATGTTTGTTTGATTAAAGATCTTCAGAGACAGATCCAGAGTCGATCTCTGTCAGAAGATGTAGACGAAATTAAGAGCTATACTGCTTTGTTAGAGAACATTAATCAGGAGAAGGCGCTACTAATCGAAAAGTACAAAGAGTCTCAAGAGGAGATTAGGATGCTCCAGGAAGCTCTTCTCGGCACCGTGCCTGTGGAGGCTGCTGCCAAAGACTTTGAGGAGATGAAGGCCGAACTGGGACAGATTATCGATGGGCTACAGAGACGGCTTTTGGAGCTCTCCAAGTCATACAGCGAGGCCAAAAGTGAGCTTAGTGCAGCCCGCAACCAGCTGCAGGCCAAAGCTTCAGACCTCCAGGACAAGACGGATGCTGTCGCAAAGGATGAGCATGAGCAGAAAATTCAAGAGGTATTGATGAAGATGAAGGATATTCAGAATACGTTAAAGGACACGGAGTCTAAGCATCAGGCAGCTCTTGAAGAGTTATTTCGCATTAAACAAGATGCTGAAAACCAGGCCCAGGCTTCTGTCAGCCTCACAGACCACACTCAGGTTGTTGCATCCTTGGGCAATGCCATTAAGGACCTGGAGACAAAGGTTGACCACCTTAAAGAGCAACTTGCTCAGAAGAGCCTTCAGGTCGATGCCCTACAGAACAGGTTGACAGTGGAGAAGGACGTGACTCCAGATGATTCGTTTTCCCGACTGGAATATGAGCAGATGAGAGAGACACTGGAGACTGAGTTGAGTCAGTTGAAGCAGCAGCTCAAGGATGCTCTGAGGAAGCAGGACGAGATGGCACTGGAGGTGGAGGCAGCTTGGCAGGAAGTTAAAGACAACAGACGTGAGTTGGAGCTGGCACAGGAGCTGGCCGTGTGCAGGGAACGGGAATGTTGTACAGTAAATACCAAGTATAAGGAGGCGCAGGACGGCGTCGTCCAGCTGCAGAAACAGATGGAGAACCATGTGATCTCTGAGAGGGATAAAAACAAAAAGGTGATCATTCTTCACAATACAATGGTACCACAACTTACGAGCATTACAAATTGTACAAATTTTCAATGCAAGTTACGACTCTCAAGGATTTAGCAAACTAAACAACTGTTATGTAACATGCTTTTATTACATTTATTACCAATATTTTATCATTTAAAGAACGGTTGTCTGTTTTACGGAGGCTTGGATCGGATTAGGGCATTTACATGTTGATTGCATCCCGATTTACAAATTTTTTTGACTTACGAAACTGTTCTTGGCATGATTTAATTTTTGTAAGTCGGGGTACCACAGTACTGTAAAAGTTGTAAAAATGGATCAAATACTATGGGGATTTTTTTGTGTTTAGATTGAGGAGTTGTCGAAGGAGGTTATCAAGCTGAAGGACGCTTTGAATAGCCTCTCGCAGCTTTCCTACACCACGAGCACTCCTAAAAGACAGCAGAATCAGCAGCAGGACTCTCTCCAGCAGCAGATAAAGCAACTACAATATCAACTCGCTGTAAGTCCGTCGTTATGGAGCAATATTACGGACAAAAATCCAAGATGTTGTCGAATTGCTTTGTGACTTCAAAATCAGCCCATTCATTCACAAAGGACACTCCCACTTATGCTAATTCGTAGGTTCGAATTGCGAATTGCTTTGCGTATTGAATTTCTGTTTGAGTTTAGTTCAATTCCATCCAAAATGATCGCAAAGTGTCGTAGGCGTCTGAATTTTGCCACTTTTAGTACGCAATGCAGTTCGACAACTTTTTCGATTTTTGTCTAGAGTGTTGCTCATTTCAATGGGCCACATTAAAATTGACCAAGCAATGGCTGTGGTCTCTAACTTTTGGCTAAGGTTTTTTTTGTCTTCCAGGAAGCACAGAAACAGCACAATGAAATTGTGTCTGTTTACAGGATGCATCTTCTGTATGCTGTTCAGGTTGGTGTTTTTTTTTTTTTTTTTTTTTTTTTTTTTTTTTTTAGAATTTTTGATTACTGTAACTCCTTGTAATTCATACAGCTGATACCAAAAGGTTGCAGGTTCTAATCCTTGGCCTGGTGGTTCCACAACAGAACAGTCCAAACAATTGAAACCTTTTAAACCTCTTTTTCAGGGTCAGATGGATGAAGACGTGCAGAAGGCTTTGAAACAGATACTTGTGATGTGCAAAATGCCAACCGATGCCGAGTGAAGGAGCCAACAAGTTTTCCGCCAGCTGCCAAAAAAAGAATGATCCAAGAGAGTTTAATTCTTGAGTTTTTGATCTCTGCGAGTTTCATCGTTTAGTACAACTGAAATAAAATCCCTGATGTTTTATAAGACTTGAGTGTAGCAAGAACGTTTCAAAAATGTTCAATTGTTGGACAACGCCACTGTTGCTTTCTCAATTTCCTACAATGTTTTTTTTTTTTTTTTTTAGGAATTGCGGTGCCATTTTTGAACATTGTCGGCAAAAATTATACATATTTGATCCACATTTGTCAGCCATTTTTAGTTGATACATTTCTACAATGCGTTAGAATGTGTTGTGTAGCTTCCAAAGTATTGAGTATTTTCCCAAAATACAGCCACTTTAACAGCAACATTTCCTTTCCTTTGCAGTTGTAGTGTTGGAGTTTCTAGTGTGTGCATGCAGATGACAGCGACGAGGTTTACTCTAGGCCGCAGAAGCTTACGTAGTGTCCAATTCCTCCCCGTCTCAGGGTATGTGTGTTTGACAGAAGGCCCACGCACCACATGCACATATTTCGGAGAATAGTCTCTCTTTTTTTCTCTTGCCAGCCTTTACCTGCCGTTTCCAGGACACCTGATGAATTGTGTCCATGTGCCTCGGTCTTTTTCACCATGGTAATGATCTTGTTCATTGCTAGAGCCGCACTATATTTCTTTTTCGTTTTGTTTGGTCCAAGCAAGTTCAGCACTGCAGCTCATTTAGCCAAGATGGGGTTTTTTTTGTGAATCTGTTATACTTTAGTAGTAAAGTGTTAGTGAAGGGTGAGTTAAGCCTAGCACTTCAGCGTAGTTGTAGTTTTACAACAAATGATGCTCGGAAAAGTACAACATTGGTTCATTATACGAAACAAATGTGTTTGGGAATATACAGTAGCACTCAAATGCAACGTTCAGTGTGTGAATATTGTGTTTTTAACATTTCTTGCACTTATTGTGTGGCTTGTTAACTCTTTGTACACTAGTTCAAGACGATATCTGACTGTGATTGACGATTCCGCTCTGTTTTGTATCAAATATCAATTCCGTGCCATATTTCTATCATTTGTTTTGTAATTGTTTCAAAGCCATTTCAATGAGGAGAAAAGTAATTAAAATTAGTCACATACTCTACTTCATTTCGATCTGACTTGAATTTTCAACAAAAAAATGGAAACGTTCTGCTCTTAGAAACAAACGTGTGTCAAATGTCGTTTTCTGTTTGTTTGTGACTTTTTTTGCCTTTTAACCCAAATACATGTTTTTGCAAAAGGTTATCGTTTTGTAGTTATTCGACGTTCGGAATTTGTTTCTTTCAGTGAAGAGCCTAATGTGTTTACAGTGGAACAAAGGTGGATTTGTTTGAAGAGTGTTAAGAGACGATTTCACTCTTATCTTTGAACTTATCTTTCATTCCACAGCTAATGAGATCTCTGTGGGTTCTTCTATAAATGTATTTGAACTTTAATTACATTTTAATTTTGGACAGAGACAACTTTGGCTTTTACTATTTCTTTGATTAATTAATCAATTTAATATTTACTATTTCTAATAATTGGAACATTTGCCACTTGGGTTTTTCTACTAATTGATTAATTCATTGGAGTTATCAAGTTGAAATGTTCCACTTTATTTTCACCATTCTATTTAGAAGCTGTTAAATTATGGTAAAGCACAAGTTTGATAATAGCTACTAAAGTTATAATGCGACTTCTTTTCAAAGCAAACCATTTGTCTTGGCATTTTTCGTTTATAATTGGGACAATGGCCACGTGGGTTTTTAACTAAATGATTAATTCATTTGAGTTATCAATTTGAAATGTTCACATTATTTTCATCGTTTTATTTCAGAAGCTGTTGTATTTATGGTAAAACGCAACTACTAAAATTATAATGCTACTACTTTTTCTGTTTCAACTATTAAAGCAAACTATTTGTTTGGCATTGTTCTTTTTGTTTTTTACTTTGGGGGAAAGAATAAAAGGCAAAACTCGAGTCATGACATTTTTGTTCAGTGATTATTTTCTTGTTTTCCTTCAATTTGCATTTTTCTTTCTCTTGCACTTTTACTTGAAGCCACAACGTGTTTATTGACCAAATATTATCCATCCAATAGTGTATTTTTTCCCTGGCTGCTATTTTTTTTTTTTTTTTGGCCACAACATTTTTTTTGCATTAACATTATTTGATTTATAATTTCCCCCACCATAAAAAAAAAAAAAAAAGTTCTGAGACATTAATTTCTCTTCTGCTGAAGAACTGTCTGTGTTGATTAACTGTTGTGACTGTAAGACAATAGACCGTCTCCAGCCGGAGCAGAATGTTCTACTTGGTGCTGTTAGATTTCTTGCCAACTGAATTCTGGGTAATGTCACCACTTTCCCCAGTAGCTTGACCCCTCTGTTCGTTTGTCTCCAGGCAAAAATATCATCCATTTCCATCAAGTGGGTTTTACAGTGAAGCCATTAGCACAAGAATGTACGACGTGTTTACAGTGAGTTATGTACATTAGCGTTAAATACCATCCGCTCACAAAGATATTTTTGATGATATTTCTATAAATAAATGCGCTTACCCATAATTGAATTAGTTTTAAACCTCTTAGGCAACCAAAATAATGTCTCTCTTACCTATAGATGGAGCTGTAGACTAACGTTCTTACCGCTTTCTTCATCAAGGTTCCAAGGCCTTTATTCATTTTATTTGTTTAATATAATTCACTTCCGCATGAATTAGACTGGGTTATAAAAGAGTTGATTTGATACTTTTTGAAGGTTAAAGAACACGGAGACCTCCAAATAAAAGCTAAATTTGATCTGTTTAGATTAAACCGGCACTTTATTAGGCAAAGCTTTATTAGATTTAAATCTCTTAAATTGCCGACAACATTGTTGACCTAATGGTTTCGGAAATGATTAAATTCCTTAGTTTATTTATACGAAAAGTGACATGATAAGGACGGTCATTGTGGGAAAGGGAGGAAGCCAACTTTTCATTTTCTATCTCACTAGCCCAAAATCAACTGTACTTTGAATTTGTATTCCACATTTAATCAATTCAACCGCTAAAGTGTCTAAATACCAGAAGTGTAAAGAGTACCTTGGAGCCATACTTGAGTAAAAGTACAGATACTGTACAAATTACTAGTTACAGGTCACCAATTCCAAGAAACATTGAGTAAAAGTCATAAAGTACCCGATTAAAAAAAAAAAACATACGTTTTTTACTAGTACTGAGTGTAGGCAAATAAAAAACCACCCAAGAAATGTGAATAACATAAAGCTCGTCATTTATGAAGTTGTATGTTGCAAAATTAATAGATAAATCAAACAAAAAGTAAGTCTTAGTCGGTTCCAAATGTGCAAAAAAGTGAAACCGCTAATTTTTGTTCTTGTGATTTAGCTGATAAATGGCCTCTAGTACCTTTAGCATTGTGCAGATGGCAATATCACCTCCTCCGCCCAAGAAATTAACTGTGGTAGAAAAAGATGCCCGTTACATTGTGTAAAAGATCACAATGTAACAAGTAACGGTCCAACCAAATGTAGTGGAGAAAAGAGTACAGATAATCAAAAATGTAGTCAAGTAGACTGTAAAAGTTACTTATATTTTTGATACTCTGTGCAAGTGCACTTTGAGACACACTTTTTTACATATGCTCAGAACTTGAATTACAAGTATGGAGAAGCCACAAAATACTCAAGTAAAATGTCAATTACTTCACACTAATAAATACTAATAAACACACACCAGCCTGGAGCAGTGGGCAATCTTAAGTTGTGATAATATTGGAGCAGATGGAGGTCACGGTCTTGCTCAAACTTCAGTTTAGCAACCTGCTGTCATGGGATTCAAACCTATAGCCCTTCTCTACCACTGATGCCACAACCTTCCATAAAAATGGTTAAGAGCTTCCTGTTCAACACAAGTGTGGTTAAATTGTTTCAATTTATTTTTGGGACCCTCGTACAATCCGTCTTTCAGAGATTACGACCTTGCATGTAACAATTACAACCGCCGGAGAGGCTATCCATAAATCGAAATGCTTTTCTTTTTTGCCCACACAACGCCACACATGTCGTCTCGAAAACCTCGAGGCATGGCCATCAGCGTCTGATCCACCTAAGCGAAGCCAGATGTGTAATTGCATATGCAAACAGACAGGATAATGGCATTAATGACATCATTCCCAGATCCCCTGTCCTTCTCTTTATAGATCCCGCTTGAAATAGCAGGACACAATGAACTACTAAGGAACCGGCCTAATGCAGCCTTGGGACTTTAGCGGCTCTGAAGTCTCCCCTCTAATGGCTTCTTTTATATTCACTCACACCTGACTCATTGAGAATCAAAGCTTGGAGGCCCCTTTCCCAACTTCGGGAGAATCGACCTGGGATGGGGGATGGGAAGGTGACCGTGTTTGCAGCAAAGTGACAGGGAATTTATGGGAGCACTTAGGCTTCTCGGGAAACAAGTACGAAAGAGAGAGCAAGTCAAAGAGGCAAACACTTGTCTATGAGTGGCTTATTAAAAAGGTGAGAAGTGAGTGTACTGTCTGGAAAAGCGGAATAATTGTGCTCTTAAAAGGGACTTCAAAAGGCAGGTCGTGTCGGTGGAAAACCGTTAGCAGCATGTGAAGGAAACCCTGGGAGGAAATGATTCGCCAGGGCTGAATGAACCATCGGCATGTGGCGGATCAAACCGTCTGGTCTGGTGGAGGGATGGAGGACCCTCAGACACCATCTGTCCCACTGTCCTGTTCGTCTTTTGTGTTTAGCTCTTCGGCCACATTTGTCTTCCCGATGTGGAGTGGCGTTTTAGGGTCGATTGAGGCCTATTGGAGCGAAAAACCAGTATGGTTTGGTCGAGTGTTGTAGACTAGAACAAGCAGGGTTTTAATTCTAGGAACATTGAGTTTTATTGCGTACTAGGACCTGTTATTACTAGAACCTCCGAGGCCTGTTTTGCTCTTCATTCTAGTTATCTGATGAAGTAAGGATTAGATGTTCTCCGCGAGTTTATAAAAACTGTGAAGTTGTCTTACAAACAGGCCGTGAAACAATGGAAGTTTTATTTGCAAAAATCACGCAGGATTATGCGGTGATATTAAATTTATACCTGCCATTAAGCTAATACCAGCAACTCCAGATGTGTTTTCTGAATGCAGACGTCACTTTGTATGATGTAGAGCGATTGCGTGCCATTTCTGTGGGGGTCTTATCCATGGAACTCGTATAGCTCTGTAATTGTGCAGTTCACATAGACTATTAAGTATTATACGACTGTATTTTTTGGAAGCTGAAATTGTACAACCTGTTGATCCTGTCATTCCCAAGTTCGCAAATTGAACCTAGGAGTTTTGTTTAATTAGCTAGAAGGTGCGTACTTATGATTGACCACGCCTGCGTTAAAGAAATCAACCTCAAGAATTTGGTGCAATCCACTTGGTATTCTGATCTTCTGGTCCTGGTAAGAGGAACATAGCACAGGAGTACGACTTGCGCCCGCCGAAAGATTTGTGAGAACCCAAAACGATCCAAGTACGATCTTCCCTGGTTTACTGAGAATCTCTTGCTCAAATCGTTTCAGAGAAAGATCTGGACGTCTCCCGTAAAGCCAAATGCAAGAAACTTCAGACCCTGCGCGATTCATGACTTGATTAACGAATAAATCTTGAACCCAGAAGGTTCTGGGAAAATATGTGCACTTAACTGGGACGCATCTATAAGCAAAAAGATGCTCAATTAGTGCATATACTGTTCAGAATAATTCTACTGAAAAGCGAGAATATGATAAAACACTTGTGATTTTTGTGATTTTATACATTTTTGTCCCAAATCAGGATTTTTGGTCCCAAATTCACAAGCTGGTCCACACCAAACATCATCCACCATTAGTTAGGCTCTAACCAGTCTGAGGAGATGAGATTTAAAAGTGCTCATTTGTAACATCGGTTCTGGTCTGCGCGAAAGTGGTTCTTCAAAGGGAATGACAGAGAAAATGGATTACGGAGGAATAGTTGGGAATGCGGATAAGAGTAGGGGTCAGTCGGAATGAGATACTGTTGGACTTACACGCAGAGCGGAATTATGATCTTGACAGTCACTAATTTATGGGTTTGCATTGGCAAAAACGCTAAAAAAGTCATAGTTTAGGTTTAAAAGTACTCAACCATCACGTCCTCGTCTACTAATAGCTAATATCATTACTGCTGAAACGCTTTAGGCTTAAAGCTCTGATTCCCCCACGGATCTCCTTTCACCGACTTGAACTTCGTTTCACCCATCCAGTCTCGACATTCATGCCAGCGCTTTAATATTGGCGGTTATTTTTGTTCTTCATCCTCAAATGCCTTGTGAGATCACCTGTTTCCTCACGTTTCCCCACAGGTGTTGCTGAAGGTTTAGTCGCTGGTTTTTGAAGGAAATCCCACATCCTGCTTCCCTCCAGGCCGAGGTACGAACCGCAGATGTTCACAGTAGCACTGAATCTATAACACATGCTTTTTAATCCACAGCCATTCAGCTGTGCAACCAAGGCACGTTTTATTTAAGGGGATGTTACGGGTTTAGGGGATGTTAAACACTTCTGGCGGCTTTTCAGGGGGATGGTCAAGAAATGCATATGGTGAGAGTCGTTTTTTTTTGTGTTCCTACTCATTTGGTCTTGAAATGGATGTTATATTCACACTTTCACCGTACTTTTCTGCACTGCTCTTCAATTAGTTTCATTCAAGGTCAAGTGAAACACTGTTTTGAATAAATCAGTGCAATTGAATATAATGAGCAGATGATACCGCAGGAATAAATCGAGCCCAATCAGGTCCATTAAACATCTGAGACGCCAAAAAAGGCCATAACAGCCCCGAGAGTCTGGAATCCTGCAGACGAGACCATTAGTGCGAAATGTTAGTACGAGCTTGGATGGGACGTCTGCGGCAGAAACTCAAGAAGAAGAGAAATGAGTAATCGGCGGGCTTCGGGTGTTTTTACGCAAAGATAAATTGAATGAAGCGGTGTCAAGCCTCGTTACTAAATGATTAATCAGGTCGAAAATTTAGCAGAAATGACCTGGAGCGCTTTCCTGGAAAATCTTGACATCATTTACACAGCTGCTCGTGTAAACGGATCATCCCGAGCTTTTATTACACTTGAGAGCTGCTTGGTGTAGTTTCCTACAAGTGGTTAGGTTTTACCTTCGGATCCATCAGCGAGATGAAGACCTCCCACTGCTGTCTGGGTAGAAATGGACCAAAGATGGACACGACTGGGTCGAAAACGGTCCTTTAATGACATTAAGCCATGCTCCTAAGTGCTGGATGTGTTTTTGTCATTACAATTTGGATTATGTAGCTTTTATTGGGTTTATTAGGATTCAACTCCACCATGCGCTTTTCCCATCAGACCTTTGCGTGTGTTTTGGGAAAGTCGTTTAAAAAGAGCAGAGCCGTCTATTTGCTCAAGGCTTGATGTGTCTAGTGTGTTGACAGGTTGAAAAAGAGAGCTTTGATTAAAACAAGAAAGTGCTGGAGCGACTCAAGAGCTCATCCGTGGATTATTCCGTCTGCCTGACATGATATCGCTCACCGAAAACCGATACTGATGACTCTTCTGGCCCTTCGTGAATATTTTACACTCTCCCACTCACGCTGACAATGTTAAAAAACATCCTCGTTACGGAACAGTTTGGCTTTTGCCGTCTTCGAGCACTAAGTTCTTCACGATGTGAAGACGTTTCCGTAGCTCCTGTCAACAAACTAATCTGTGTGATAGAGGCTGGTTACTTCGTTAAAGATGGAGATAAGACGCCTGAGAGAAGAACATGGCCACTTCAAGTAAAAATTGATCTGTTATTTTGTTGTCTTGTGTGATATAAGTAATACTGTACTAATAAAAATGACTATTTAATAGTGTCATAGGATGATTGTTCAAATTAATTTTCTTATTAAAAAATCAAATTAAATTAAAATTCGTTTTTAGAATTACTAATGACTTATTTGTATTTTATTAACTATTAACTAATATTTTCTTGTGGGGACTGTTTGCATCTGGAAAATCGCCCCGGTGTGTGAATACGTGCCACTCTGTGATTGGTTGGCCAATCCAGGTTGTGCTTCGCCTTCAAGCTCTAGCTCCCTGTAACCCAGAAATGGAAATGCTGTTTAAAAAAAAGGATGTGCGTATGTTACAAAGTCGCTTGTAATTTACAGCATTTGACAACTAAAACAAATGTCTCCTGTTTTTTCCTACTGTACCTGAAATGATATTTGCAATGATTTTCTATGGGCTGTGTTTTAAAAACATTTCAATCTAGATTTACCAATTTTATTATTTTTTTAAATAAGCTTGCGGTTGCGAGTAACTGCACACATGTGTTTGTCATGCCTGCGCTGTATTACGCCACGTATTTATTTGTGTGATCTTTCTTGCAGGTCATTGGATGCTTTCTGACCGCACTGAGAGATGAGATCAAGACTGTGTGGCTTTGAAATATTAATACCAAAGTTCACATGTTTTTTTATGCTGTAAGTATGCCATGCTTTTTTTTTCTTTTGGAGTTTTCTTACCGCTTTGCCCAGGAATTTGGAAAACATTGCTGGAATCACAGACTGTATTATGACAGTGTAAGTCAAAAAACATGTCCAGCAAGCACTTATTGTCAGACTGACTGTAATCCTGTTTTGGAGATGTTTTAACTTTAGTTCATTGTTTGTTTCTCAGACCATGCTAAATTCTTTAAAGGGGTCGAGATCTTTTCGTGGCTGGCAATCGGTTTACACGTATTTGACATTTTAGTGGAAGAACATGATAATGCGTTTTTGACATGGTGTTAAAAAAAATGTTGGTCCTATTTCCCTTGGAATATTTTTTGTTGACTCAAATATTGTAATTTTCAGTTCAAACAACTGAAAAATAACTGTTGAATTTACATGAAAATATGTAGTTTTGGCTTAAAAGTTTTAATCTTACTTTAGTTTGTTTTTCTTTAGTTTCTCTTGCTTTAGTTACACAAACTTAATATTTGTTTCAATACATTATCT
Source organism: Paedocypris micromegethes (assembly GCA_028031935.1). Taxonomy (NCBI): domain Eukaryota; kingdom Metazoa; phylum Chordata; class Actinopteri; order Cypriniformes; genus Paedocypris; species Paedocypris micromegethes. The sequence continues at coordinate 21,939,086 of CM051496.1, forward strand.
ATCTATCTATCCATCCATCCATGCATCCGCCCATACATGCATACATTTATTTTTTTTTATTTTCCTGTCTCTTAACTAAAATTATTTGGTACCAATTTTCTTGGACAAACGAGGTAATTTCTGGGTGGGGGGGATTAGCTCGGAGAATAAACATATATTTAAAGATATAAATGCATTACAGCGACAGTACCACATTCTGGAAAAAAACAAAATGCTACAAACTTAAGGCATTTTGATCCCAACCATTGACATTTACAGCATGCAGTGAAAAGAGTAAATTCTAGTCCTTGTGTTCCGTCCAAATATAATCAACTGCCTTTCCAAAAAGCGTCAAAAGCGATTCGATGAGCTCAGCTCTCTAGAGCAAGAACAGGAACGCTCTTCAGTCGGTAGGATGTCGTTACAATTGCATGTGTGGCCCCAACAGAAGATCTGTAAGAATTTATCTCCGTGGTGGCAACAGGTCAGAGGAGCCATAAACCTTTAGCATTGTAAAGGGGAAGAACAAATTTGCGTTGAGAGGTTGTGGGCCGGGTGTCCTGCTGCGGAGATGAACCTGGCTTTCTATGGAGATCTGCAAGTCCATCAGCTGATGCTCTCGTGAAGTTCTCGTCAACAGTGGTGTGGTATGAGTGGCGAGCGTGTCAACACGGCGAAGGATGAGATGGAGGGAGCCTCTCTAGAGTAATGTGCACAGTGGTAGAGGAGTAGGAGCCTGTCGGAATGACTAACAGTCGTGTCTGTCTGAGACTGTCCAGCAGCCCCTCCATCAACAGCCAGAATTCTGCTGTTTTTCCCAAAACTCAGCTCCGTGTTTCACAGCACTAGACGTTATGGTTCCACTTTAGGTCAAAGCAGCTGGCACTCACTCTGTCGTATGGGTACGGAGCGTCCTCTGGTTGTGATTACGCAGTCATACGAGTGTGCTGTAATGTAGTATGTCAAAACATCTGACATGCCTTCTTTGGTTCAGTGGCAGTTCAATGTCTCCATGTAGTTTAACACATTTAACAAATGACGGTGGATATTCCTTTAGTCTTTGTTCTTGCGTTTTATCAGTCCCAGAGCCTTGGTTTTAGAGAACTCCGAAAGCAATTTCATACATAACGTAAAATAAAATCAACAGTTTTTACTTGTGTCAGGCATCAAGTGACCTATGTGGCACAATTGTTCCTGAGTGAAGAGTAAAAGTCATTTGTAAAAAAAAAAGTAATTGTCAAAATAAAACTGTATAATGTAAGTACAATTCAGACATTTTAAGAAAACCAATGTGTAAAAGTAATTTGTAAAAAAAAAATGTGTAAGAAGTGAAGAGTAAAAGTAATTTGGAATATGCATGCAAAGAGTAAACGTAATGTGTAAAAATAATTGTTATGTGGGAAAATAATTTGTAAAAATGTATGTAAAGAGTAAAGGTAATTTGCAAAAATACATGTATAGAACGAAATTAATTTGTAAAAATAAATGTAAAGAGTGAAAGTAACTTGTAAAAAAAATGAAAAGTGAAACATCATATAACAATAAAAAATGTTTAAAAAATAATATAAAAATCAATGGAAAGTAACAGTAACTTGTAAAAAAAATTAAATGTAAAGTGTGAAAATAACTTGTAAAAAAATAAAAAAATAAAAAAATAAATAAATATTATCAGTGATCAGATCATCAGTTGGCCTTCTCTGTTGTGAGACACCAATCTTTTATCAAGCAGACATTTAATAATCAACATTTCTTGAGAATGAATGTGTGAAATATGTCAAAAGATTGGACTCAAATGTTGTAATATTTCTGTTACCTTCGTTTTATTGTATTGTTATCCCAGGCATCTAAATCTCCCGAACATGCTGTTAAAGACACATGAGGCATGAGAGGAATCCAGAACAATACTTTGAAACTGTTGGTGTGACTAAAGCGTCCGTCATGGCTGTTTCCTTCACTTCTGCTGAATCCAGGGCAGAAATATAACCAATAAGGTATGAAAAGAAGAATCCACACACGATATGATAACTTTGTTCCCTATGAAAGACAAATGTCTTTGTTACAAAGAAGTCGTTAAAAAATCGTTTAAATTGTTCTAAGTAAAGTAAGTAAATGAATCAACGCAATCATTTTAATGCTCTATAAATGTGTAGTTAATTTATACACACTAGAGCATATATTCTGGAAATTCCACGATTCTGGATAAAATGAGAATCACATTTTTTTTTTTTCATGATTCAAGATCACAATTCTGGATATTTTATTAATTTTAAATATCGAACCTTGAAAGTCAAGTTGTCAAACAGCAAAATAATAATTACTCTTTGCTTTAAATTTAAATATCTGGAATGAAAAAACGTTATAATGTAATGTAATGAAAAAGTAATGTTGTAAAGAAAATACAATCCTTATTAAACGTAATAAAATAAACAGTATAATGTACAGTCCACATGCACATACTCAAATGTCTGACGTTAGCAACGGTTGCAGCATCACGTCATGATTGATTTGTGAGGGACGTGTCTGTTTACTTGAAGATTGATGATGAAATTCGTCGTTTTAAATTAATCTTCTGGTTCTTCTGTGGCTTGGCGAGGCGGCGGCGCTTCCTCGCTATGAAGATCAGGCGCCTGCTTTTGTAATGGACACGTGCTGGTGTCTCCTTCACAATCATTATGGTTTCAAAGAACCAGTTTGTGTTTCCTTTCTGGCCTGTATCTGCTGTTTGAAACCGCAGTGACATGTGGCACACGTATGGCTTTCAAAGGATATTTCTGCCATATGGAGAATTTGTGCTCTTCTTATCAGTCCCATTGCATGAAGATATATTCAGTGAGGATGTGTGCGGTCTGATAAGCTATTTTTTGCATGAAATCAAATTAATTGGCAGACCGGATAAAGTGAAACCTCACTTCAACTCTGGCATATAAGATAAATCAGATCGGTTGTTAGATTCACATTAACTCTGTTTTTTCCACAAATTATGAAAACAATAGAAGCAAAGCATTTAAACAAGTTCGCCGAGGATGGAAAGTGACCCTCCAGATCAGGAATTGCTCGGGCTCGCCACATGTTGACCAGGCAGTGTCTGATCATTTACTTTGTAGTTAGTTGAATTAATTTTTTCTTGAATTTGGAGAGCCAAATTTGCTAAATGCTAAAATTACAAAATAATGCATGGGACATTGGCCATGTGCCTTGGCCAAAGCCAGAAACTGCTGACCAGATTGAGAGTCATCCAAAAACTGGGTTTTGGCCGTAACTTGTTCCTAACCATATCTCTTTATTTAATCGTATTACATTTTCTGGATGGCAGTGTAGTACAGTAATATTGTGAGCCAATAAGATTTTCTGGTTACATTCTGAAAACCATTGTGGAACAAGAATTGGAAAGTTGCTTAAAAAAATGGACACAACAAAACAAAAAAAGAAAACAATATATATATATATATATATATATATATATATATATATATATATATATATATATATATATACATACACATGTATACATGCTCTCAAAGTAATATAACATTTTTATAATCACATCAGCCAGGAGCGAGGAGAGCTCGGCCCTTTACCTGTGTATCGTTTTATAGAAAACCAATGGCACATGCTCGCTGATCGCAAACCATATGTTTTTGGTGTTTTAGTTCAGATCAAGGGGAAGAACATGTGTCCGTTTGCCTGTAGTAACAATCAGTAACCTGAGGCGGTCATTGATGGAGTGATCCAGCGCACATTGACACCAGTTCAAGTGTGACATTCAACCTCCCGCTTGGAAGGGCAAAGGTAGTGCTGGTGTCATCCTGTCCATCAGCTGGTGTCACCCGTGTGACCTCAGGGTGACTGGAAAGTTTGCACTCCCTCGCTTCTTCCCAGAACTATTATTACGACGTCTACGTATTGCCTAAACACCTTGAAAAGCGAAAATCGTTTAAAAGTAGAGGTTCATTTCAAGTACTTGCAAAATAAGTTCTCGTAAGAGGGTCGTTGAGTTGAACTGGCGGGAGATTGCGGCGTCTTAAAGGGCCTGGGAAGATTTTGTCCTAATCGTCTTCAGTCTCCTCCCACTTAAAGCCACATGGCCTTCATTTCCTCACTTCCTCTCCTTACACTTCATATCTCTCACGGCGTTAAACACCCTGATAAAACGTCCTGCCGACACCCGGGGCAAAACAAATCGTTCTTTCTCTTATTCGAAAGCACAAGATTGCTTTATATCAAATTCAGTGATTCAAGAATGAAATGGACTAAAAGCTTTTGGCTTTGTAGTTATTTAGTTGACATGCGTAAATGACTCACAGAATGACAAGATTGGAATCAGTGTATTGAGTGTATCCAACAGGTAAGAGATTCAAATTGGTCACAAAACCAACTATTTAACTAACCACTAGTCCGCAATTGTCCAATTTTTGAGTCTTTGAATATTTTGGAATTCTGTGTATGTTTGGTTGAAACCCAACTCTAAAGTCCAACTTTGTTCTCTCGAAGACGTATATTCTTTTAAATATGTCGTTTCTATAAATGAATGAATGATTGATTGAATTCCTTTTTATTACATTTAAATAAGCACACATCAATAAATGAAAACATAAATGAATAAATAACATAAGCATAAAATAACAGCACACGTCTAAGCATTTTGCCAAAAAACGAAGTAAATATGGACACCAATTTAGATCAATAAGAAGCAGAACTGTTGACCTGAAGCGGAATCCTCCCATCATTTATTCATCCGTGTTGATCCTTGAAATTAGAACTAATCTAGCCACTACATTATTTACTCCTAGTGAACACTCGCCTAATGTATATTTCAACACCGGGCAGCTGGAGTCTTTGTTCTGGAGGTGGCGATCGCTTTAGCTCTATTGCTTGAGCTTGGGGTTGGTGAACGGGTCACAGTTTCAAGTGACTAAAGGTCAAGGATGCTCACAAGCTGATGGACCGTTGTGTATCTCTCTTAATTCAAAAATGTGTAAGTAAAAAAAAAAAAAAAAAGTAGTGATTTAGCGAATAAAAAGAAAATCAACACATTAGCCTGATTTGTAGCGGTTACGCGATGCTGGCGCGTCTTCTGCGGTGCGGCGTGCAAATGAAGTCAGCTTTGTTGTTTAGCATGTTGAAAGCTTGTAGGAAATTGAACCAAATTACTCCCACATTGAGCATTAAGGATGTAAACAGTTCCCACTGTAGAGTTTCTCTCACACAGACGCACGTCTGTGAGTTTACTTCGTTGTAGCGATTTTCTCACCTGTGGTGATTTAGTAATTAGTGATGAAATTGACCTTTAATGGTTTTAACTTATCTAGCCCCAAGAACTCGCTGCTGAGCTCAACGCCTCACATATTTATGTGTAGATTTTCCTCAGCGATGAAACGATTGACCTTTGGGGATTAGCAATGAATTGACTCAACATTCCCTTACAAATACTCTGTAGAGTTACTCTCGGACAGATGTATCTCTGAGACTTTACCTGTAGTAGAAATTGCCTCATCTGTAGCAATTTAGCATTTAGCAACAAAATTGATTTACCTTTAGCAATTAGCAACAAAAATACATGTACAGAAGTGAACAGGTAATTCTCATTTGCAGCGATTTAGAATTTAGCGATGAGAGCTCAACATTCCCCTAAATATGTCTGTGTAGAATTCATTTCACACAATGCACGTCTCTGTTTTTGTTGTAGCATTAGCACTGCTACCTGTTAGTATTGGATTTTATTGACAGTTAATTGAATTGAACTGTATTTTAATCACTTCCATCACAATTATCAATACAATATAACTAGCTATATAGCACTAAGAACTCTGTGCTGAGCTCAACATTCCCCTGAATATTTCTGTGTAGAATTCATCTCAAACAATGCACATCTCGGTTTTTGTTGTTGCATTGTTACTACTAGCAATTAGCATTGGAATTAATTGGCCATTAGCGACATTTTAAAATCTTCTAGCACGCATTCCTACGTTGAATTCCTGTGAAATAGAATCACGTCTGTGAGCTTAGTAGCGATTGTCTCACCTTTAGCAATTAGCAATAAAAGTCAATGGACCTTTGCGAATTTAACTCTTCTTTCACCAACTCGAGCCCAACATTCCGCCACATATTTCTACGCGGGACTGGTGTTGGCGTTTCCTCGTAAATATTTTTGTTGGCTGGCAAATTAATCATTAAAAAAATGTTGGATTAAACGCAAGCGAGATAAATGTTGGCTTTGAATCTGGCCGGTATATTTACTCATATTTAACTTTCAACACAGAGTTTAGGAACAAACAGTCCTTTGGAAATGTGCTGCCTGAAACCCTCTCTTTAAGCTTTCAGAGGGACACACCTGAGAGCGAGAGAGACCAGGCAAAAGTCCTCGGCGCAAGAAAGGTAGAATTTCACCTCTTTGAAGTAACAGAGAAGGATTCAGGCCCCTCATTAACCAGATAGAATCTACACTCAGACATGTAAGTTAGCGATTCAAATCTATTGGGACAGATTGAATTCCGTTAAATAGTGCCGTTCCCCCCCCCGTTTTCTCAGGCTCTTTTGGCTATCTCTTATGAGGAAGCAAACAATGAGAAACACTGCAGGACATTCAGTGGCAGAGGCTGGCTGGGAAAAATCCTCTGGCTGTCTCATATTCGCCCCTTTCACAAATCCCCAGGTTATCTTTGTGAATGGCCGTCTGTAGCCTCCAAGTCTCTACTTAAAAAGAAACATGAAAACTTTTCTAATATATGTTTATATCTACAGTGTACATAATATATTATATTAATAATTTGCATATATGTCTGTGTGTACAGAACAATGTAAATATTTAATTGCCTATATTTATGCATAAACCGCATTACTGTTGGGTTTATTGAATTATAATTTATGATTATTTAAAAACAAACGTCCATACTTATTTTATGGGTCAATTGATTCTTGTTTTCTTGTTGTTTTTATTTTTTCTTTTTGTTTTTTTTTTGCTGCGCAGTTTAGGTCTAAATATGTCATGCAATTTACATGTATCTCAATTATGAAATTGCCTCCTCATTATAGTAATAAAGGATTAACGCAATGACTTTGGAATGAAATTTAAATTAAAAACTCATATAGTTTTTCTATCTATTTTGTCTTTGGCAATGCTGGTCCATTTTGACAATGCATTCTCCTGAAATCAGAACACCCAGTTCCTCAATAAAACTTCATCAAGTGTGACCCAATAATCAGTAATCCCAGCGTTCTCCTCCTCCTGATTGGTTCCTGGATTTTAGTGCTGGCAGGAAACGTCTGAGAGAAGTATGTGGGACCAAGGTGTTTGCTGGGACGTGAGATTAAGTGCTTAGTTGACAACTCTGTAGGACCGGCGCTTAAACCAGTGAGCGGGTTACCTGCAGACGGAAACAAGCTCCATCCTCAAACAGGAGCTTTGGTAGAAGATTAGCTCTAGGTTTCATCTTTTCCCCATCTGTTGTTAAGCTTTGGCTCACTAGAGGGACTCAGTGAAGTTTCCTTTCGACTGTGTGGAGCCCTCCACATCTTTGTTGCTTCACAATGTTTCTAGATTCTGGAAAGCGTCAAAGCCTTCAACGCAAAGAATCTTGACCGATTGCACAATGCCAAACAATAGACGTCCATTGTTTAGGTTGAATCTATACAGGTTTCTGGACCAAGTCAAATCGAGATGTCACTGCAATCAAAGACCCAGGACACTGTTTAGTCGTAATGGCACATGCTAAGTTTGCAGCCCTTCCCCCTCCACTAACCCAGCGAGAATAAATGTTTTCCTTAGTAAGTGGTTGATTACCGCGGCGTTTGCCTGGTAAAGTACTCTCAAGCCGTTTTTATGGACTGACATGTCCGTCATGAAGACTAATCATTTATCCAGATTTCAAGATCAACATGTAACACTTTTTCCCGCTGACACAATCTCGACAACCACAAGTGGAATTTGTGCCAACAGACCTTATGTATGATATTTATTGTTTTTGTGTGTCTGCTTGAGAGACTGAGGAGAATCCAAACTGGGAAGAATAACCGGAGATGTGGAATCTGTCAGACATTATCGGGAGGAAATGAAACCAAACCCGGGATTTGACAAATGTATTGTCCTTTAATATTTGTGTCAGGGAACAAACAGTTTGCAGATCCAGGGCTAAAACCGACCCGGCTTCATGGCCTCTGATGCAACTTGTTTTTGGTCGTTTTTTTTTTCCTCCCTCCAATGGCCTGCATGAAAGAGTGATGAGGACAATGCTTGAGTGCTGTGGGTAAATGAGGGGAAAAGCGGCAATCAGTTCCAGGTGCTTCTGATAAGCCTCACATGCCACGGGGGGCTGCGGCAGTTAGCTGGAGGAAACCTGTACTGGGCAGCCCGAGTGGGAGGGGACAAGGTGGGAGGGGCAGTGCAAGAGAGGGAGACACCGAGAGTGGGTGAGGCAATTGGGAGAAATCGAGTGAGGCAAATAGAAGAGGGGTAAGAAAAAAAATCGCCCCTCTCTTGTTCCGACGCACGCATACAAGCAAAACATGCACACGCATGATCTTCAAAGCCAACTGCTTTCCATAGACTCCCTATTAGCTGAGGAGATTACATCTGGGGGCCTGCACCAAATAAATGAGGTGAGAGGAGTGTCAGAGCTCACTCGTTTCAGAGGGGCAGCACCTTAAGATCCTCTCAGAGCAGAGAGGAAGCAGAGTCTCAGTCAGGAGGGTGCGGAGAGAGAAGCAGAGAAAGCCACTCACTCTCGCTTCCAGAGTTCACCAGAGAGAGCTGGACCCAGCAGGAATTACACGTTTTTTTTTTTTCTTCCTTCCTACTGTGGATTCCTCTCGGTTCATCAAGAACAGATTTCGCCGCTCGCTTCCATTGGGGTTGTTTTCTCCGGGACAGTTCTTTTTTTTTTTTGGTGTCATTGTGGTGCTTCTCGTTCCAAGAAGGGGATCTTCAGTGGATTGTACGCGGGAGAGACGAGGAGGTGAAAGCCGTCCCCCCCGCAGAGGTGTTTTGAGTTATGGATGTTGACACATTCCTTTCGGACACGAGGGGAACCGGATCCAGCCTGAGCAGTGCTACAAGAAGCAACCGTGGACTTTTGGGGCTTCACCTCCAGGGATCACCCTTTCTCCCATCCATCCCTTCAGCATGTACCTTTTTGTGAGGCTCTTCCCAGTCTTCCCAGCTCCAGTACAATGTGCAAATGGAAAGTGACTAAGGGTGCCTCAGCCTGGTTTCGTCTGTCCTGCCTCTCCCTGCTGCTGCTCCTGTGTTCGGCTCTGCCTGTGGCCTGCCATGACACCCACAAGGCCAATCGGACCCCGAGGGGCGCCAATTCCTCCTCGTCCATGGTGGTGGGACGCCATGTGCGCAGCTACAATCACCTCATGGGTGACGTGCACAGGAGGAAACTCTACTCCTACCAGAAGTACTTTCTCAGGATCGATAAAAATGGAAAAGTCAACGGGACCAAAAGCAAAGATGACCCATACAGTAAGTACCTTTTTGCCCCCATGTGAGTAGCGTTGATGATACTGCACGACTTCTTTCCCGCCTCCTCTGGTTTAGAGTCCGACAGGTCAATGCAAACCGCACTTTTTGTTGGTGGACTCGTGCTCCGCATGGGTTTCTGTGAGCTAGCAACCTCGTGTGTTTGTCCTCAGATTTCAGAGCCCAGATTTATTCGCAGCAGGTTTCCTGGAACCGATTTGAAATTATCAAGGGAGTCTTGCGTATTTTCCTTTCTGTGAGATACGCAAACCGTTACTCGCAAACAGCCGTGTATTTGAGTCATGCTCATCACTCCCGCTGTAGCTCTCACCGTCCTAACATGTTTATTTATAAGCCTTCCTTGGAATCACATGACAGGTGGTCTTTCTTGAAAGTATGAGTTGGTATTTAAATGGTGTAAAGATGTGATGCATTTCAACTGATCTGGGACTCGTGCAAAGTCCAGACTCCCTCCGAATAGCTCAAAGCACCTGGCTGTTGCAAGCCAGAAACTTCTCTCCGCTGCACACACACTTTGCCGCTAATATAAAAAGTCTTTGACATATGGGTCCCATGTGCACCGTGTTTCAATTTTTTTTTCTAAAGTGTGCGCTGGAACTCCACAAGACATGTGAGGCTGTGGGTATTTCAATTAGCGCGACTGCCTCCTAAATGTGTTGCACAGAGACCCTCTTAATAAATCCAAGGCTTGGCTTGAAGATCAGTCTGGAAACCCCGAAGCCGCCATCAAAGAGGCGTCCAGAGAACTGGACGCTCCAGTTTCGAAGACCGTTTGGAAATTGCGAGCATTTTAAATGCACACGTCGACTAAACGCCAATCATCTCAGGGCAAATTTTTCAGGACGGACCATCCACACGCTTCCCACATGTGCTGTCAATGTTTGCTCCCACCACCAGCCCAAAGTACGAGTAATGTTTCATCCATATGCGTTGAGTTTCACAGGGGTTCACGTCTTGTTTTAAGGCTGTTTTATCTGAAGTATGGGCTGGGATGTCTGCGGGAGGCAAAGTAAAGGGGAACCACTTGGTGCTGAATGGATCATTTCTCCAAAAAAGATTGGACCTCCGCCATCCCGCCGCCATCCTGATCCTTCATATTTTGGGACGGTTTAATTGAGTTCATAGCTGCCCACAAGGTAGCAGTAGTGCTCCCCGTGTAAACTGGGCCGCAGTCAGAGCCGCATTACAACCAGCGTGTTTGCTTGATTTATTCTGTAATCAGAAACTATTGTTGTCGCTGCAATTGCGCATAAAAAACGGGCGAAACGAGGGCCTGCACATGTCGTATATCATCATGCATTTAAAACATCAAAACATCCTTAAACGATTTTACTCCAGCCGGAGCCACTGGCATTTTGGGAAAGGAACCAGCCTGTGGTGTAATATTTCTCTCGCGTTAACACAGAAAATATTCCCATGAACTGCGCAGTGATATTTTATACAGCCTGACGTCATGTCAGCGATTATCTTTGTGTTCCAAACACAGCGTTTCGACATGTTTAACTTTATCATTTGTTATGTGGAGTTGGGGGTCGATCCAAAAATGACGAGAAATAAAACCATTGGAGACATTAAAGACAATGCAGCATTTTTTTTTAAAATGCTGTCCGTGTTATTTTGCAGCGTGGATGGACTATTCAGGAAAACTGCTTTTACATCTATTTAAAATGGCACAATTTCCAAGCTTGTCATTGTGATTTTTGGTAAGACTATATATGTCATATGCATTCATGAAGATGCATTAAACATTTTTGCTTTGCATCAATATCACCCCCCCCCATTGCGGACTCATAAAATGTCACATCTTAACGCCAGATTTCCATCTACACTACCGTAAATCTTTGCAGCGAATCAAACGCCCATAATTTATGAGCTGGCTAATATTTGTTTTGCATATTTGATGTGGAAAAATATTTGCAGAGAGTCTAAGTGTGATAGATTGATTTCCCAGATTCAAAATCCCAGTCAGAGAGTCTCTTTGTCCACGTTAAAGTTCTCAAGTCCAGCCTTCTTTAGTTTTCAGCTCCACAAAAGACCAGTCTATGTGTCGCTTGAAATCCTACCCTACCCATATTGTTTGATTTCCTTTCAGAATCCATCAGCTCAGTATCACTTTTGTCACATTGCATCTCCCCCAAGACATTTCTGAAAATGGCACCCCAACCAAGCTAGACGTGGAAGCCGGACCTAACAACAACTTCACTGTGATGCAAGAGCTCTCCGATCTCAGTCCGAGCGGGGTTTAATCTCTATTCTCACCTTTTAGTCCCATTCCCGATCTTGTTTGTGTCCATCACGTGGGATAGCGTAGTGGCAAAAACGGCAAACGTCTGGTGCAGTAGTGGTGCGGTTGTTGGCATGGCCAACGGAAATTGCTAATGATGATCATTAGGGCTTGACAGTTTTGATGGAGGGTTTGTGTCAGATTGGGGTTCAACTACTGGTTGAATTGTAAGGTCTAAAGTGCAGGGGTCTTTCTAATCATCGTGTCAGCTCTTGGGCAGCGGATCAAACAAGGGTCAGGCCACTGGTCATTATACGTCTCTCACTCCATTTGGACTCAGTTTAATCTAATAGAGCTCAATTAGGAATACAGATTATTCCTGCTCCAACGAGGTGTTTCCAGGCCCGGGTCCATTACCAGGGCACAGCTCTGGTCAGGCTGCTTGTGTAGGTCATGTTTCAGCTTCTCTTGACTCCATCACTCCAAACATGGCAGGGTTATGTTTTGGGAAGCCTTAGGGGAAACGCGGTGATTTGTTTGCTAAAGTGATGATTCTTGAAGTAGATCAAGATACTGGACTTCTTTTTTCCATTAGATTCGATTTGCTTGTGTTTTCTGGGTCAGAATGTGACACCTTTCCATCATTTTATTCCATCTTTGGGTCAACCATTTCGATACGTCCATTTCTTAATTATTTATCCCCCAAAGCACATTTTTGAAACAAACTTGATTTAACTTATTAAATCCAAAGAACTCTGAACATTATCCCTTCGGAACACCAACAAATAAACAATACACATATTTCTAGTTTTTCTTCCACAAATCTGTTAAACTCTTCACCTCATTTGCGATTGGGGAAAAGTTTTAAAACGTTGTAATAGTGACTAGTCAACTCATTTTGATTAGTCATGGAGGTTTAACCGTTTAAATGTGCTTTGTCTGAGTTCAAGTTTCTCTGAGTTAAGTGTTACCCATTCGAGTCATGGTAATGATACAACAATCCAACAAGCGGATTTACCACGTATAACGTCAGTATGCTCAACCAAATTTTAACATAAAATGCACCAGATTATAAAGCACAAATTATGGGATTTTAAGTGCACTTATAGTCCGAAAAAGGTGCAAATGGTGCAAATTTTCCACATGGTCCCTGAGTTGCATGTATTTGCATTACATTTTCGCTTCATAGTCATTTGGTTTGTTTGTTGAATTCAAACAAATGGTTTCAGTGAAGAGATTATGACTGTAAATAGCGATTTTAAGTGAATATGTGCAGTGTAAATACGTGGCCGGTTCTGGGCACAGTGATGGCACGGATCAGGACTTGCTTTGCGGTTTTGTGGCACGTTTATGGCTCCCATGGGAAATGCCAACCACTCAAGTAATAAAACTGACTTATGAGGATTGAGCTGATGTGCAGGAGATAAGTCTCGGTGTTTCATTCGTTTTGACCTGAACGTCCTCACGGACTTTTCGCTCTTCTGATCCATAAATAAAAAGGCTTGTTTTTTACGAGACATTTTAAAGAGGCCAATCAGGAGCCCTTAAAGGTCACAATGCCGTACAAAATTCCTGGTCGTTTTTAACAGGAAACTTGCGATTTTGAGTTTCGAATTAGTCTTTGAAATTTCCTTCCGTTAATTGGCTGTCCAAGAATTCCCAGTTTTTTTTTTTTTTTACTTTACTCACCCACACCATGAGAAAACTCACCAGAGCTTGCTGTGGCAACAGCTTGACATCTTCATCCACTTAATGCTCCCATTTTTCCCTGCTGAAAGTTCAGATTGGGAGGAATGGAAGACCAGATGTATGTCTAACCTCTGACCCCATTACCTAAAGCAGAGCACCATTTGTGGCATGTGATGGGCTGTGGAGAAGCACCAGTGTCTTCTAGTGTGTGTTGGTTCCTCAATGATTGGGCCCAGACTCTCCCACAGACATATCAAACAACAGTTGTGTCCTTTCAGGTCCTTCTTGAACCCTCCGTCATGGGCACCAAGGTTCCTCTGATGTTCGTTAGGCAACCAAAGACAGTCTGACAAGTGAAGTTGGTTACAGGAAGTCTGCTGTAGATAAACGGGATGTCTACAAATTCCTGTTGTCTTCAAGCGCTCTCCATCTGATAGCCAGCAGTTTACTCTTCCTCCATAAAAGTTTATCTCGCCATTAACAGAAGACAAGGTGTTCCATAAATTGGCTGTGTTTTTGACGCGCTACCGCACCGTGGAGCCCACAGACATCCCAGGCTTTCTTTAAACACACAATCAGCAAAGGGAATTCCTGTTTGTGTTCCAACAGATGGCAGTTATTGAAAGTCCGCTGGGGGCACGAAGCATTGAATTGTGACCAGAGATGCATCTGGACAGGCTGTTTTCTGTAGGTCGGAATGTTTCGTGGTCTGGAGGCGCAGGATAATGTTTTAAAGGAAATTATAACTGCTTGATTTTGCGACTCTGAGTTATAAACTGGAGCTTGGAAATCCTTTTCTGTTTGACTTGACTAGCCACACACACTTCCCATGGTATTTCTGAAGAGGCTGGAGTCTGTTCTGGTGTTTGGTTGTGCGGTTGAGGAAGGTGCAGACATACTTTCACGTTCCTGCGAGTTTATTCCAGTGGTTTCATTGGCCAGACAGCCAAAACATCCAACAAATTGATCTGTCATGAAAAATTAGCTAAGCAGAAGCCGAACAATCCGCCGTAAAATGTGCGGAGCCTTCAGAAACCAGACTTGGTGACCACAAAAATTAAGTACAAGCATAATGTTGCATTTCTCTTTCTCAACCGTTTTTTGAAATATGTTTGGCACTTGTGTTGGAATGAAAAACAAATACACGAATGAATTACACCATATGTTTTTTTTTGGTTATATTGTAACAACTTTGTAAAAAAAAAATTGTAACCGTAATAATACAATTAAAATAAGAGAAGTGTAATAATAAAAACGGTAATTTTAGGATTAGATTAATCTTGACTTGACTTATTGTCAATAAGTGTAGTACTATTGTAGTAGTGTAGCCAATAAAATGCAATTAACATCTGACTAGAAGTTAGTTTATAAAAAAATAAAAATGTATATATGTATGTGTTATAATAAATATAAATATATATAATATATGCATAGGTATATATATATATATATATATATATATATATATATATATATATATATATATATACCTATGCATATATATATACACACACACACGGCTTCTATTACTCTTGCAGTTGAGCTGTTGAATGAAATAAGTTTCTTATTTGAAAACAAAAGCATTTCTTTATATTAAAGTGTAGTCTCAGAACATGGCAATATATAATTGTCCAATATAGTAAAGACAATAATCCATCTCAGTCATTTGGAAACTCCTTCCACTCATCCATTTTCTGATATTTTTTTTCCATTTGTGGGTGACGGGGAGCTGGAACTAATCAACTATAGGTCTGAAGGGGGATTCAAATCCTGGGATTGGTGGCTAAACAATCACAGAGTAGAACACACAAAATCCGACTCACACCATAGCCAGTCTCCAGTTCTTCTGGACAGCATTGGCTATAGATCAGTTTTCAATACTGTACAGGGTCGTTCTCTTGGAGACAATATTTGCTTATTTTTGCTCTGAGAGTTCACACGTGCTGTCTGTAAACCGTTCCAGAGAAGCAGATCTGAACCACTGAACTTTTCATCGCAAAAAGTGGTTTTAATCAAATTAAATTTTTTATTGTCATATATACATTATACATGGTACAACATGCAATGGGAATGTATTTTTCAATCGTCCAGCATTTAAACATGGGGTGGGGGGTGCATGTGAGAAAGAGATACAATAAAAAGACAAGAGATAAAAGTACAATACAATACAAAAGATATATAGAAAAAATATGAAGAAAGTACAAGAAAAAATCATTAAAATGAAGAAAAAGATAAAAATAGAATAAAATTAGCAAAATCAAAAAAAGTCAAGTGATCCACATAAAGTAGAGATGTTTAAAGTGTCCAACAACCAGTTATCATTAACAAAGAGGTGCAAACAGGTCAGAGAACATCAGAATCCCATCATCCGGTGATCTGCAGCATCACGTCAAGTCATGAGTTCTGAGCATTTTGAGCATTTTTTTGAGCAAAGCCAGACAATGATTGGAATCAATATACCGCACAAAAGCGGTGGATGCACTTTAACGGTCCTGATGTAACCTTAGGCTTCTCCTAAAACCTTCAGTAGAAGCTGCGAGCGCGGAGGCTAAAGGAAGGGAATTGGGAACAGAGAGGCTTCCACTGATCTTCCAGAGCCCAGGCCAGATCAAAGGTGGAAGTCACTGTCATCAGCAGACGGTGCGGGGTCAGCTGGAGGGATTCCTCCTTTATGACCTCCTAGAGAAGGGTGGTAATTGAAAGGACTTGGATATGTTAGAGGAGTGTCAGCTCAAAGTTCTCAGAACAATTAAGCACCATAGTGAGTTAATAAAAACTGCATGTGTGTAGATTTTCCCAAGAGAGAGAGAGAGAGAGAGAGAGAGAGAGAGTGTG
Source organism: Paedocypris micromegethes (assembly GCA_028031935.1). NCBI lineage: Eukaryota > Metazoa > Chordata > Actinopteri > Cypriniformes > Paedocypris > Paedocypris micromegethes. The sequence goes on from CM051496.1 coordinate 21,955,294, forward strand.
TGTGTGTGTGTGAGAGAGAGAGAGAGAGAGAGAGAGAGAGAGAGAGAGAGAGTGAGTTTTCCCGGAATAATGTGTGTGTGAGAGACAGAAAGCTGGTGTGCTACTTATCAAACCAGGTTGTTTGTGTTTGAGAGAGCAAGACTAGCTACAGGAATGTTAATTCTTTTTGATTCCAGTCAACGCTGTAACAGAAATGTATAGTGGATTACAATAAACATAAAAATTGAAAGCTGCAACGTTTTTTGAGTTGGCGCAACTATTGTAGTTGATCCAATGAGCCAGTGCTCCTTTATTGTGGTTAATCTCAACTAATTGTGTGTTTGTGTGTAACAAAGGCAAGGCTTTTACAGTAAAAAGCAGACATATTTAGCATGTTCACTTTGATTTTTGTTGAAGGTTTCACTTATTTGCCCCACCTCAAGTCAGTTGAGTTACTGTAGTTTTCTACACTTACTTTTTGCACATGGATTCATGAGATCACACGTATGATCTAACTATTCAATTCTGTTGACTATAGTATAAAACTGTCATATACACTATAAAGCCAGAACTTCTCTGCTCTATTAGGTCTCAACTTGTAGAGATAAAGTATCCAGAGTTGTATTTTAGCGTTTTGAATATTTACATTGTAAAAAGACGCTTGTTTTGCCAACAGACTGTCTGATAAAGAATAAAAAATGAGCACAGAACATTGTGGATGAAGAGGGTTTGAAGTGCATAGGGGTGTTTTACTCCAGCTGTGGCAGAGATGCAGGACGCATGAGGCTGCAAATACGAGGGTGCAGGGGGGGTTTGTAATTACCACAAGATGCGATAACCTTAGCTTTGTCACCCTGCCAAAAAACCATCAAACGCCATTAAG
>CM051496.1:21960361-21984252 GCA_028031935.1 Paedocypris micromegethes
TTTACTCATTTTGTTTTAAAAATTTTTCTTATTTTATCATGTGAATCTTTTGCAGTGTATATAATAATATATAATGGTCTCTAGGGAATTTTGTGTCGTATTTTTGTACAATATTTGTATAGTTTTATACCAATAATCTATTTAGAAAATTAGAAAAAACAGTCATTTTTTAACATAATAATAGTCTAAGAAAAAAAAAACAGAACGGCTTTAATTTCAATTTCATGTTTTGTGATTTAATTGCAAGCACTTTTCCAACATGGCTTTGTTCTTTTTTTTTTTGATGAATACATTATTGGAGCTATGACAATATACATAAAACGTGTCATCTTCTTGATCTTCCAGAAGGAATTTAGCCCCGAGTGTGAGCTGATAGAGCGGATAGAAGAGAACAGCTACAACACCTACGCTTCCGCAAGGTGGAACAAGAAGAAGCCGCTGTTTGTGGGTTTGAACACCAACGGGAAGCCAATGAAAGCCAGGAAGAACCGGAGAAATAACCTCGCCACACACTTCCTGCCCATTCCCATCATGTAGCTGCGAGCAGAACCTGCACTGAGGAGAAACCTCCGGGCCGTTTGGAGAAGGCACTATGCGAGGAAACCCAGACTGATTGTTGCCACCTTTGTCTTTAAGTTATTGGCACTGGGGAGAACGTTGGACATTTTCGATTATGCCAAATCCTTTTCTAGTGATGGAAAGGTTGGGGGATAAAAGAGAGGAACCGGACTTTGCATCCTCCCACCGTGAGCATTTGGAGTGTGTGTGTGTGTGTGTGTGTGTGTGTGTGTGTGTGTGTGTGTGTGTGTGTGGATGCAGTTATTTATGCTGTAGTAACTCATACTCTGATAGACTCTAAAGGATTGTGACTCAGTGGACTGAACATTATGCAAACTCTTCCTGGCTGGACTTGCTGAAAGCGCAAACCTTGGAGACCAAGAACCCTACAAGCCCAGATTTAGTCAAACTAGCATCATAGTGTACAAAACTTCTATTAACATGCAAAAGCCACTGTATTGGATATTTCCATTCTTTACCTGACTGCTTTCAAATAAATTATTTATTTTATGTAATATTTAAAGGAAAACAAAGGCAAAAAAAACAAACAAGCAATGGACATTTTTTATCATTTATGTTCCTCTTTTAAAAAGCTATTCTATCGGTTACACATGAATAAATAAATATATTTCTCCTTACCTTAACAGACGTGGTTTTCATTTCGCTGAAGAAAATGCTTTTCAGCTGCAGTGTTGATGGTATATTATGATTTTTCTGAGAATTGTCACTCGAGAATTGTTTTATGTAAAAAATGTTTTTATTGATATTTTGTTCCGAGCTTACCAAATACACTGAATCTGTTGTGTTCAATTATAAGACAAGGGTTTTTTATATTTTTTAACAATTTATATTTTTTCACAATTACAGAATTTATCTAAACCAAGCATATAAATGTATAACATAAACAGTAAACGTTTTTATTTGTACAACAATACCATAAATAGAAAATGTAGCGTATTTTTCAGACTCTAAGACAGTCTTAAATCCCCCTGTTAAATTTTTTTTTAAAGTCCCTTTGAATAAAAGCATCTGCTCGTAAAAGCAAGTAAAGTAAATGTGCGAGTTATAATCAGAGAATAGTGTGAATTTTTTAACACGCACTTGATACTCTGGTGTGACTTCTAGTTCGAAAAATACAGTCCTTGGTTTTCAAATAATTGGAGAATTTTGTAAAAAGCTTTTCTTGGTCCTAGAATTTACCCCATCACATTCTTTGAACTAACTTTCCTGCAACAGAATTGCAGATGCTTCCCAAAACCAAAAATAATTCATATAAAAAAAAAGCCCTTGCGCAATAATCCCACGTTGACTTCTAACAGAGCTGGCGAGTTGTTTGGCTCGGGGAGAAAGCAAATGGGACACTTCATACATATTCATTGAGCTGAACTGAAGGAATTCCCATTTGTTGGTTTTAGCTGAAACGTATATTGTGACCTTCGCAGCTTCACAACTTCTCTCTTTCCCCAAAGGAATCTGTGGCTTGTTGACCAAACCACAGGAGCAGCTGTGAGTATTTCATCCCAGCTACAGACTCCAATAGAGCCGAGGGCAGCGTGTTTTTGGCTGGAGATGTGTGGTGACACTCCATCAGGCCGGAAGACTTCCAGTAACCGTGGTCCTCGCGTATCATTAGCCATCAGCGGCCTTGTGACTTCATGTCAGCTGACAGAAAAGCTAAATATAGTGGCTCTTGAGACACAGAGCTGGTCGAGACAGAGATTTGGATCTGTTATGATCTCTCGAGGTTTCTTATTTCGCTTCAGCAGGTGTGTCGGACATTTGCCTTGGCTTTGGCCGAGGTGAGGCATGTGTTTATCAATCCAGCTTACGTGAGCGAGAGAGAGAAGTTTCCTGCCAACTCTGTTTAATGCGAAATCTTCTGGAGGAGCGAGTTCGCAGAAGAATGTAGAGAAGTTATTATGGCTGCAGAGAGGTTGTGTCAGTCTCAGAGCAGATTCATCTGGGACAGATCTGGACCAAATAGGGCGAGTCTGGTCGAGGTCTGGGCCACATCTGGGCAGGAGGTCATTCGTGAGCTGAGGAGATTTCTTTTTGTTAGAGCGTATCAGTCCTACTGAGTTTAAAATGATACACCTGCTCTGCTCGTATAACATCACAGTTATGATATTTCTGATTATCCTTGAAATCCGTCAAATGGCCTTGAAATTCAACAAATGACCTTGAAATTCAACAAATGACCCTGAAATCCAACAAATGACCCTGAAATCCAAAAAAATGACTTGAAATTCAAAAAAATGAATTCCAACAAACAAGCGTTGGTTTCAAAACCAAAAGATGCCTGTTTGAAGCTCAGACTAAAGTTGAGAAAGCCTACTGCAAATTAAAAAAAACATTGTATTTACGTATTGATTCAAAACAATGCTAAATAAATAGTCATTTAAACGTATTTGCCCGTTGAAGATCATGGTACAGTTTCCCGCTCGTCACTCTTGCTACTGTATGATCAACAGTGGCTTCAGAACCACGGACAGCTCTGCTTTAGTCTTACGGAAAGTCGACTGATTCAAACCGACAGCTACTGTATATAAAACTACACAGCCAGGGATTTGAACTGACTGTCGATTTTTACTGAAAACCTGTTGAGTCTTGTTTTAAAGAATTTTTTTCCCTGCAAATTTAGTCGAAAATAAAATTACGAGCAACAACAGCCAAGCCGTGCGAAGTTGACCCCAAGCACATTCTACTTCTGGGAGTCGAACCCACAACCTTCGACAGTTATAACAGCAAATCTTATGAGTAGAAGAACAAAGCTTGATGTTTGGTCGAGGCCACTCCATGTTGAGTTATTCCCGAGTTAATGGTCTGCAAATCCTTCCACAGTCCATAACAGAGATGCTGGGATTGACTCGAGCTCCCCGTGACTCAGAAGTAGTAAAAGCAGAATAAAACAAAGTGGATGGATGGAAGGGTGGATACTTGAAGTTGCTCTTAAGGCGTGAGATCATGTTAAAATTAGTGATGTCGAGCTTTTACAAAAAAAAAATCAAGGTCTTTTACAAAAAACAGACTCGCAGATGCACATGAGCTAAATTTTAAAAGCTGTATGGGAGTAATTTGGCCGCCTGCATGAGTCTGTTAACGACGATTCTGTTCGTCAGCCCCTGGAAAATACGATTCGTGACAACCTCGGACTGAGAGATAATCTGTAAAACGTGTGAGCGTGGAGTGAAGATCACCTGGCCGCTTCTCGGTCACTGGAAAAGTCAATGGAAAGTTCTTCAAATTCACAGTTTTGTTGGATTAGGATTGGAGAAATGATTCTGTTTCTTCTGAGGAGGAATCTGGGTGGGCTTGTGGTCTGTCCATCATGGCACGTGGGGTCATCCTCTTCCTCACCAGCTCTGGAAGGATCTGGAGACGTTCTTCTTCAAGGCTGCATTGCGTCATTCCCCAACACCAGCGCTGGACATCTGGCCTTGACAAGAAACGTCTCCTTCTTCACCTGCTCATTGGACAGAATTAAAAACGCAAGTCTGGTTCCTCTCAAGACGACACATGTCTTACCTTGCTATTATTCCTAACCGTGTGGAATTTTTATTTGTTTATAAATGAGAAACCGCTGCATTTCGACAAGAATCCTCCATTACCCTCAACATTGTGTTGCCACGGCGTCCTGGTGCCAATTGGACAACGGAATCTATCATAACATCATATTTTCATGGTTGAAAAGAGGTTAGATTACAGAGAGCTGCTGGGTGGGAGTTGAGTTTTAGTCCGATGATCTTTATAAGCGTTGTAGAGCCTTGTGTATTAATATAAAAACATTTAAATAATTCTTTCTTTTGTTCTCGTTTTTGTATATAACCTTAATAATGTATATCTTTACATTATTACAAAAATTTGTATTTTTACAACCAATTGTTTTATTTTGTTTAAAATTATTTTGTTTATTTGACCTTTAAGCAATTGGAAAAACAAGCTTGCCTATGAAAGTAGAAGTAAAAGTGAGGACTTTTATTCTATATTTAAATTGTCAATCAGTAGGTCTCTTGTATTTTTTGTTCTGGTAGATTTAATCGAGAAATGTAAAATAAACCATTGGTGAAGTGCTATATGATATGACCACAAGGATATAAAAAGAAGGAATTTTATTGGCTCACTTGTCCTGGGACAAGCATATTGTTTCTTGACCACAAAATGTGAAACTGCAGATTCTTTTGCATTTCAAGACCTGCGGAATTCCAAAGATAGAGTATATTTAAGCTTGTATTTCACAGGACAAATTACAAACCAGTCGAGCTGTTGCAATAGAACGTCCGTCGTCGCGTCTTTGATTCACGCTGATGTTTTATCAGTTCGCCTACTGAGACGGATATTGAACGCTTTATGGAATTCGAAATAAACCCTAGTTTTTCCAGCACTACATAAATAAGGCCCGGAGGCCTACACAATAGACGGCACATATTAATAATACAATTTTGGAAATGTCAGAGTCCATTTAGCTACGCGGTCCCTGATATTCTAACATCCTCCGACATCACAGAGAGATTCTCAAGTCTGCCGAATGAAATATCATTTCAATTATTCATTCTGGCATATATTCCAAAGAATACCGTATTTGCACGAATTTGAGCGCCAGTTTTTTCCATTTTTCAAAGCTCAGTCTTTGTGGGTGCTTATAATAGCATATTTTCAAATATGGGCGTAAATATCAGCGTTATTTTTTTTTTTTTTTGAGACAAAAAAATGACAATATCTTGTCTTAAGTAGCGGTGTAGATAATTCTGAAAGTAATTGGTCAAAAGTTTTAGGTTTTTGGAAAGTCAGAACGTCAAAAAAGTAAGGGGGTGCTTATGTTCGCCTATTAATGGAATTATTATTTTGTGCATGAAAAATAAAAATGTAATGTAAATCTGGCTGTCCGAACTTCTCACGTTGGTTGGTTTCCATTGGTTGATACAGTTTGGCTGCTACTTCCTGGCGATTACATGGTTAAAATTTCATTTTTAATGCAGAGTTGCGTGACTGCCAAACACTCACGAAAAAAAATCTCCATGTGTTGAGTGGCCAACAGTTGAGACTGAACCAATTAAAACCCTGATACTATAGCAATAAAAAAAAAACTTTTCTTTTGGAATTTGGCAGCATCATTTAGGATTGAGAAATGTTGAGGTCCGTTTCTGGAGTTGGAACGGCTTGTGAGTTTCTCCCTCTACATCTGATGTGTAGGACGATCAAACACGCGCAAAAAAATTCTGATTAATGCAAAACACTGTTAGAAAAAAATGCATGAATAGATATAAATTTGAGACATCATACTGTACGTTGTGTACAGAGGTTGGATAACAAATAGATGTATCTATGAAATAATTACCGGTAATAACAATCAATCAATATTACAGCAACGTTCTCCAAAGCGTTTGTGAATAATAAAGCTATTGCGCAACCATCTGCGCACTCAGATATCACAAAACGTGTTCTTTAGCTCGTCGTCCTGAGACGCTTCAGAGGTAAAATTGCCAAGAGCGTACACGTTTTAAAAGCCTTTAGTGGAAAATGTAAAACACATGCTTCTCACATATGCCAGCAATAAACATGCTCTGGACCCGCGTTCCCACTCTCGGCCACAGCGCGAGCGAACATAATGGCCGTGCGCTGTGAACAAACATTTATTGCATTTACTCTTCTACAATCTTGTTTCAAGGTCAATAAAGAATCAATATATCAAGTGCTGGGGAGTAAATAAACTTGTGGCCAGGCTCTTTATCTGCTTTACGGCTCTCTTACTTGACTAAGTTTGAATAACATAATGTCTATTTTAGCTATTTGAAAAGAAAATGGTACTGTGCAGTAATTGATATTTATCACTTTTTAATAATTCATGTTTTAAAAGTGAAAAACAATAACGTATTACGTCATCTTTGTATATATGTATGTCAAGATATATATATATATATATATATATATGTCATATATATATAATCATTTTGAAAAAATAGCATTTCTTTTTTAAAAACGTTTGCTTTTAAACAAAGAATTCCAATTTGCCAGGATTTCAATACTTTTATTTTGTACATAATATAAGCACCCCTCGAATTTAAGCACCTCCTGGAAAAAAGAAAGCTGCTAATAAACACTAAATTCCAAACTCTAATATTGCTTATAAACATTAAGTGCTAAAAACAAACCTCGAAAGAGTGTAAAATGCTAAAAAAAAAAAAAATGGCTAATTAACGCTTAAAGATAAAAACAAGTCTAAAAATGGTAATAAAATCGAAAGGCTAAAAAGAAGTCTTAAAAATCTAGGTAAGTGCAATATGCTAAAAAACAAAATGCTAATAAACGCTTAATCCTTAAAAGAAGTAAATAAACTAGTTAAATGTATTTAACTGCTGGAACGGCTTAAATGCAGGAACGATCAAAAACACATGCACCACGTACAATTTTTATGTGACAAATAAAATTTGAATTTGATTTTGATTTAAACAAATTCCTACTTTGTAACATCGTGTCCAAATTCCATCTTTTTTCCGATTTTCAGTCGGATCTCGGCTGTATCTTATTATGAAGGGTTTGCGAATCACTGAAGACGCAATATACTGTTTCCTTTGAGCTAAATATATCATGTAATGTGGAAGATGAAACGACATGCGGCATAGAGACGTGATAGCTAATAGCTTTGATGCTACGTGATCTCAGAGCTTCGCATTGTCCATTACTGCTGCTCTCTAAGAAGCAAAGGAATTCTAAAGACGGGATTGTTTGGAAAGAAAAGGAGGACGCGAGACAGAGGAGAAGACCACTACGTCTGCTCCGGTCCCTCTCGTTGGGCTCAATTTCCTTATCTCCACTCGGTTTTTTCCCAATATCCTCTTTCCATTTTTTCATTCAAGGACAAATTCCCAAGCCGGACTGAAAAGCCATTGCAACAAGTGCATTAAACAAACAGGGTTTCGGCCTGTCTGGCCCAATAACAAATCCCATATGTCTGAGGACAGAAAACAAACATTTGATGACTGGTTTTCAGCCGGTGTTTTCAACCCTCCGGCTCATCGTACTGTACAATCGAATCACATCCATCATGAGTCTCGCATGTGTAGGAAATGTCAAGCCATATTTCGAGACATTAAACATCACGCGGCGGCTTAATCACCACAGACCGGTTTGTTTGTGCCGCTTTGCATTTTTGTTTTAGCCGCAGGCTCTGATTATGTCGTTCTGGAGTCTTTTTCCTGTCTTGATTTACGAGACGTTGCCGTCAAATCAAACTGGCCAATCAGAGCACAGATCTTGACAGTCTGGAAGTGTGTTTATTGGTTTCCACTGCAACGCTGGGAGATTTGAATGCTTTTTATTTTTTACTTTTTGGCATTGGTGGGCTTATGCACTGTTTTGTAGAGTAGAGTTGAACAAAAATTTAATTTAATTTTATCAAACTGTAATTGTTACCTTTCTGGTATTGTCCACTTGTGATTTGTTTCCCACTTGTGTTTTTTTACGCGCAATGAATGGACTTTTGGACGGAGAGTTTCACATTTTTTTAAAATGTTGCTAGATAACTTTGTAGATAGAACAAAAGTATTATGAAAAGTATTCACGTCAGTGGATGTGAAGTTGAGAAATGTCGCAGAGCGGAAGCGGGATGCCAGATTGTCGCACACGTGAATCACAGTCCAGCCGCGATGAGAATGAAGAGAAGTTACTACTCACTCAGCGACTCACGAGTAAACTGACAGAAAAGCTCATTCAACAGACTGTCAACTCAACAACCGACTGAATGTTATTTTTTTTATTATTATTTATTTGTTCAAACATGTACACTTAACAAATAATAACAACATAAAAACCACAACATAATAATAATACTACTGGAATACTCTTGAACATGAAAATATTTATATAATACCGTATATGCACTGAATTATATTACAGTATTTAAACAAGTGTTTATTTTGTGTTGAGTTATAATATATTATTATTAAAAGTTTCAGTTAGGTATTTGTTTAATAATAATTATAATATTATAGAATTTTAAATTATGATCATTGATAGACATAATTTGTATTATTATTTGTGATTAATTGCGATTAATTTGTGTGATTAACTAGTTAAAAAAAACTTTGTTCTTTCTACCAAATGAAAAATCTGCCAAAACCAGCATTAACAACTCAAGTCAAAGCTGAAGAAGTGGTTCCTCGGAGCCGTGTCTGTGTGGCAGTGCGGGTCTGTCTTTTCTCACCTCCACTCATTTGGGCCTTGATAAGAGCTTTCCAGCTGCTGCTCAGCGGGGCTGCGACGCTTCATCACACAACGTCTCATCGCGCCGCTCTCATTTACACACTCTCCCATTGGCCCACGGCGTCACCCTGGCTTTTTACAAGAAAAGCACTTTCAACCATATGTACACAATACAAATGAAGTTTACCTTGGCTAGCAAGGCTTAAAAGCCGCTGTCCCTCATCTGCGCTTTAAAAAGAGCTAAATAACCGCGGAGGGTCCGACTTCAAACAACAGGAAGTGACGGAGAGCCAGACACGAGCCTTCAGTCTGACGGGAACAGAAGCCGCTTGCCATGTCGCTTATCTATCTACGTCCTTCACGTGTGAGTTTCACAGAACCACTACATCTCCAGGATGTTTGTCGTAATGATGTTTGTAGCTATGGCGCTACAGCTTGAAATGAAAAGGCCACAATTTGTTTATCTGATGTCAAAATTAGTCGGATGCTTTAAAAAAAGCCGGGCCGGGTCACGCTGGTTGTCTAGTCGAGTCTGTGTTTCTGGAGCTCGGTGGAATTCTGTGTTTTTGTATGTTTATGTGTGCGTGTTTTAGCATCACTGAGACGGACATTTTGAGGATTTACACGTATATTATTATTATTATTATTATTATAAAATATAAACAAACACCTACAGTTAGGCTAGATCTGTTTAAAGGTTGACATAATTATTCATTCATCTACTTTTCATCTACTTCAGCCACTTTTTTCCATCTCTTGGTCACTGGGAGCGGGGTTCCTGAAGACATGTTATACCGTATTTACACGAATATAAGCACCCCTTTTTTATTTTAGAAGCTCAAAAACTAGGGGGTGCTTATTTTGCCAATTTCAAAATTGCATACATTTTGAAATATTTAGCATCCATTTTTCCACATTTCAAGTAAACAAAACGGAGGCAGTCATTTATAAAGCTTTTAACTCACTAACAGAAATAAAGACACACACACACACACACACACACACACACACACACACACACACACACACTGTTACTACTGTTGGTAAAATGTTTACTGAAGAAATGACACAGAGAGAGCTGGTCACAATAGTCTAGAACCCTTAGACTAGCTGGATTTAACACTTTGGTTGTTTCCATGAACAACTTTGAAAGATAAAAGTAGACCCAAGTAGAAACAAGAAAACGGCAAAGAGCAAAGTTTAATCAAGTTAATAGAGTATTCTTTGAAAAGTTTTTGAGGTGATAAATACTGACCAAACTACAGACTAAAAAAGTAGATGCAAGATGAAAAGAACAATGAAAAGTCTCTTGTGAAAACAGAATGAACAATGAAGCCGAACAATGAATCAAACTACGAAAGTGAAAAAAGATGAAACTTTGAAGAAGAGATGATGAATCGAGGATGCACATTGAATTGTGAACGCTCGAAAGACGACTACGATTCATAATCTATGAGCAAGAAAAAAACAAGAAAAAAGATCCAGTTGTCATGAAGATGAAAAACAGTAGACTGATGAAGATGATAAAAAGAAGGAAAACAAAAAAGAACGAATAAAGTAAGGAAAAGGAAGGAGTAAGGGTGGTGTTCCCACGTGTGATCACATAATCCACACAATGGGCGTGCTGGGGGGTGAAGGGGGTGAAGGGGGTGTGGGGTCCGACCCACTGCAGACCCCCGTTCACACAGCCAGATCTTCAAGCAGAGGCTCATGGTCACTTGATCTGCTGTGAGTTCAGCTCTCACATGTCCACTTACATGAAGAATTTATGATGGGAAAGAAGAAAGAAAAAATCCAGCGTCCCGGACAGTCTGGAAAAATTGTGCGAGTGAAATTTAGAACGTGCGTGCAGCTTCCCAGTAGCTCAGTAGTGCTAGAAACACCAGGCCATGGGTTCGATTCCCAAGAAAAGCTGGTGTCACAGGCGAGTAGGTGAGTGGAGAAAAGACTCCACGTGCACAACACGGACGAGGCCATCACTCAAGGGTTAACAGATTTATTTCCAATAATGTGGTCAGGCAGGCAGAGATCAGAAACATGGGCAAATGAGTCAAGGAGAACAGGTGAAGGTCAAGAACACGTCAAAAAGGGACAAAATTGCTAGGCAGAGGTTGGTAAAACAAGGCAGGAGCAAATGATCAAAATCCAGACATGGTAAAGTACAAAAAACACATGCAAAGCAAGATTCAAGATGGCTGTATGACAAGCATAATGACCTGATGGTCTGGCAAAGGTGAAGACAAAAACAGGTGCCTAAATACCCACAACCGACAAAAATTTACAACAGCTGGACAGGAAGAAACCGGAAGTAAACAAACTAACCCCGGAAGTGTCAAAATAAAAGTTCAGATCGGCTATGAGCCAGAGTCGGTGACAGAATCGATATTATAATTCGGATCGGTTATGAGCTAGAGTCCTTAAAAGCTGGTTGTGATATGTACATATGTATGTCTATAATGACATGTAGTGTCGCTTTGCATAAAAGAGTTTTATCCTCTCTATGATTGGTTGGTCACCAATCCAGGGGGTGTGTCCAGCCTTTAGGTCCAGAGTTGCTGGAATTGCCCCCCGTGACTCAGAAGTGGAAAAGACTCATAAAATGAATAGATGAGTGGAGAGAAAAAACCTACAAACGCAAATTGTGATAAATCATTTCGATAAAACGGTATAAAACATAATCCTGTCTAATAAGAATGGCAAACTAATATACGTCTGAATGGTTTAATTTCCTCAGACAACACGATTGAGGAGATAACGTCAGGAAGTGGGTATAATGGCCGGTCCTAAATGCCAGTGCAAACAGTTCTTCTGGTCTCCTAAACCCACAATTCCACAAGAATCCATCGCGCAGCCGAGCCAAACATGAGCTTTGGGTCGAGCTGCACTGTGAACTGGCTGGACCCGAGCCAGAAGATTCCAGGTGAAGTGTTTTCAGAGGTGGCTTTGTTAATAGGACATATTTCAATTCCCACGTATAAATGGAACTGTCATTTACAAGAGCGCACAAGCCAAGAAAACCTCTGGAAAAACAAAAAACATGGATCTTTTTAAAGGATCTTTCATTAAAACTTCATCCTCTGGTTATTAGAACAGACAGTGCGGCATAAATCACTGCCGTTTATTCACTTCAGTGTCCAGATTCTCCAAGTACAAGCCAAAATACCAGGAAAGCATTTTTTATAGCTTCATTTAAAACCAATTTTTTGTGCGTTTTAACAAATTTGCTACTAAGCTTAAAATATGGGGTTTCTGCTATTTTGATATGTTCTGTTATTACTAATTTATATTTCTACTCATTAACTTTAACCAGTTTAGTTTCGGGGCATGCATAGAAATTGTATTGTTTTTACAGCACAATACATATATAGAAAAATATTTGCATGTAATGTAACATATCGTAGTTACATAAAATCTTCAAACTTATTGTAGCTATATAATCTAATCTGTAAAACAATGTGATATTAATTGTCTATGCAGCTTGATTCTAATATTATATCCTTATAATATAATACAATCTATGTCCTTTAACACTTTTCATTTCAAGATATTGTAATCATTTATTATTAGATACATTCCTTAAGAAGCATTTATATTTAGACATTTGTTGGCCAGTTATGGTCTGTGCAATAAATATTAAAAGTTATAAACCATCTATATATTGTGTTTTGTTAATCACAATATTAATGATAATATTTATAAAAATATATTGAATTTGAAAGGTGTCTCTCACATTGTCCCACAGCAATATCAAAATAGTGTAGATTTATGCACAATACTTTCTAATAATAACAATAATATTAATAATAATAGCAATAATAATATTAATAATAATCATAATAATAATTGATTTTATTTAGTGACCATTTCATTCATTTATCATTTTATAAATATAAGTTATTTGACAAATAAAAAGCAATTACTTTCCCTAGTAATCAGCAAAAAATAAATTTTTGACAGAGCCAAAAAGTCTTGAAAGTAGACAATAAATCTAAATAATTTCTCACAAGATAATTGACCTATCTTGAATTAAGAGTGAAAGAATAATCTACTTGTTTCAAGAAAATAGGGTTTGTTTCAATCTATCTTACAAAGTAACATTTCCTCACCCCATTGGCACATCAATTTACTTGAAGTCTTGTTTACTCATTTTTTTTTTCATTTTATCTTGTGCTTTTATTACCATGTAGCTCAATTACTAACTCAGTCACCATTTGTGAGAAGTAACTACTAACTATAAGTAATGACTTTTTTAAAGGAACATTCCCATCACCGTTGAGGAATCATCAGTTTAAGCAGGTAGGTTGGACTGTTGTGTATCTTTCATCAGTCTGGCCTCTTCCCCTGGAGAGGTGGGCTTCTCTAGGCAAGCCTGTTTGTAGTTACTCGGTTTGTTGTGCTCCTCTCTTTTGTAGGTCAACATGTCCTTCCCCCATTAATTGGTGTCCTGGTGTATCACGCGAGTAGAGAAACAGCTGCTTCGCATTAGAGCGGGAGAAACGCTGGTCATCTCCGCTTGAAGCAGGTTCGAGGGGGCTTCTCGTGTAAGTAAAGGCCAGTACAGCGAGTAAAACACAGTCTTTACCGCTGATGAAGGCAAACAGACACCCTCTGTTTGGCATACACAATAAAGACGGATTCCGTTTGGTCCGACTGAGATCTCCGTTCCGAGGGCGTGCGGGTCACTTGGCAGAGGATCCTCAAATAAATCTGCTGACGTGCACATGAAGACTAAACTAGAAAATGAAAAACAAACTGAGTAAAATAAGAGTTCAATCAAGTCAAATGATCTGCCAATGCGGTGAGAACATTTTACGTGGTAAGACAGTTCAAGTCTAATTTGAAACAAGCTAATTAATCTTTCACTATTAATTCTAAGATAGTTCATTTAACATGTAATTACTAATATGTCATTTCATGTTTTTTTTTGGCTTGTCAAGAATTTATTTTTTGCAGTGTGACTTTCACATTGCATTTTTGTGTTTAATACAAAGCTGATAAACACTTCATGTTTTCGGGAATCGAACCCACAACCTCTACCAAACCACCTCCTGGAAACAAGAAATATGTTATTTTTACCTTTTTATATAAGTTCCAATGTTAGAAACGACTAGAAACAGGTGATCAGGTTCTCACTAGGTTTCATAGGTTTTGTTTCCTAGCCAATGTCGCCTACGACTGTTTTATTATTTCAATTTTAGGCTCATGCGAGAAGCTCTAGCTAATATTTACCAAAAATATTCCTACATAAAATACACACATTCAAAAACATTGGAACACAATTGCATTTGCATAGGATAACAGAGTAAGATTTTGTCACAATATCTGCTACAAATTATTCCAAAAATGAAGGCTTGAATCTCGTCATTCATGCTTGCAGCTATATTTAAATACCATATTGAGTCAAAGTGAATACGGTTCTTACATATTACTGGTTTTGTTTCCTAGACACTGTTTCCTTTTGATCTTGCTCAGTGGTCAAAATCAAGTCAGAAAAGCAGATCAGTAAAGTAAAGTAAAGTTAAGTTACTGTACCGCTGCTTGCAGAAGAAGTACGGCTCTGAAAAGCCCTAAAGAAAGAAGTAGATGTTAAATGTGTGTGTTTTACCCGCAGTTGTTCTTTATTTTTCACTAATACCACGAGCTTTAGTCATGACACGAGCCGCGCATAAACAGCTATTACAGCGCGGGCAGATGTGCGGCGGGGAAAAATACACCCTGTGGAATTTTAATAAAAATCAGTCGCTTTTTGGATCATACAGTGAAGAGTGTAAAAGCAAACACAAAATCAAATCCGACCATAACGTCGCTCTGGCGTAGAAACAGAACAACATGTAAAAAGCAACGGCAGGTGAGGATTTACAACGCGCCTGAAGCCTCCAAATGCCGTGACTCACCTGTTGCTTTTTAAGCCGCCATCGTTAAAATTACCCAGCAATATTATGCCACACAATTGGTGTTGTGTAAAGTTGGCGTGATCGGGCCGCTCTCATCTCGGCCACCTAGCGTGTACGTGTGCGGGTAAACATCAGCATGTGTGTGTGTGTGTGTGTGTGTGGATGGTAGTGTGGCCGTAACAACAGCTGGACTGACCCCCTGATGTTCTGCTTGTCCTGGGCCTCATGCCGAGTGTTACTGTGTCTTAGAAGAAGAACCCTTAACCCTGACCACCATCACCGACTGGAAAAAAGGAAAGCGAGCCAAACTATCGATTCAAGACACATGTGGCAGAGCGTAGCTTTTGGCTTTAAATAGAGTGACCGATGACCGATGCCGGAGGGGAAAGTGTGAGGTGAGAAGGGCAGAGAGAAAAGAATGATTGGTGGAGACAGAGTTTTGCGTTCTCAGTCAAGCTATGACAAGCTTCAGGGTTTATAAATAATCCATCAATGAAGTAGCCATTTTTATGTGGGACAGTGTAACATGTTTTTATGTAATATTGGTATATGCTCTATGTATATTTTTGTTATTATAAATAATTTACTGTAACTTTGTCTGTAATATACTGTAATTACCCATTATCATTGATGATTCTCAAGAACATGAACAAAACATGTTACATTCGATGCTACATTAAAAATCACCATTTTTGTTTGTTTGATTGTTCGTTTATATTACCAAAACTCCTTAAAGCTATATTTTTTAACGTATTAGTTTTTTTTTTCATAAATACAAACATGAAGCATAAGCAAAAAGATGAATGTAAAAATTAGAAAAGGATCTGATTGGATGACAAATTGATCTGAAGATAATTATTGATCTAATAATTATTGAGTATTTAAAATGTATTGTGACATGAAACATGAAAAATAAAATTTCACTTACTTGTCGTTCTGATTACTTTTCTATCAAACATAAAAAATAAAATCAGCCAACAATAAAAAGGACTTTTTGTTGAAAATTATTTTTGTTTACATAATGAAGTATATTACTGTGGTTGTGAATTCAAATTAAACTATATTTTTGCTTGACAATAAATGCGAATGTAAAAACGTACTGTAATTGATCAATTTTACAACAGTATGACTCTATGGAGAAATAAAAAACAAATAAAAATACAATAAAAAAGATGTATTCACAAGAATGAGAATCAAAGGTTATTT
The DNA here is from genome assembly GCA_028031935.1 of Paedocypris micromegethes. Lineage (NCBI taxonomy): Eukaryota > Metazoa > Chordata > Actinopteri > Cypriniformes > Paedocypris > Paedocypris micromegethes. The sequence continues at coordinate 21,976,219 of CM051496.1, forward strand.
CTTGAGTAGACAAAAGTTTAAAGCAGAAAGCAGTGGGATTTGCCTAGCAAGACCACCTCAGCAAACGCACAAACATGCCTGAGCTGCTTTTCTAACATATCAAATGAAAGACTGATTAAATCGATCTCAATCCCAATCCAAAAAACACACTTTTACAGAAAAAAAAAAATCCCACTGCATGGTGAACGGCGAGATTATTTTTAGAACGGCCTTTTCCATTCCTTTCATCCGCATAATCTTTTTTTTTCCTTTTTTCATTTTAACACAAGTATTTAAACAGGAGATGAAATATCCTGTCAAAAGATGCGCTGGGTCTAAATGAGCCAATTCTTTTGAACCACACGCAAAAGAATCCCTAAAATGTGGCTTCCATTCCAAAAACCAGCTGACAGCAGCAACGTCTGCCAAAAAAGCAGAATAAGAGTCCCGCGTCAGCACATTTACAGCTCCAGACCAGCAGATATCGTGGGTAAAATATGGGCAATGAGTCGTGGCCTTTCCCGCCAAGCAAAGGTGGTCCAGCTTTCCTCTCATTAAGATTTGTAATTATGGTGACTTGTAGGAGTTGGGCACTCTACAAACCAGCCAGAAACTACTTATTAGAATATTATTCCAAACATGAGAGTTTGAGCCCTGGGCGACTGATTGCCGCTCATGTGGGAGGCACAATTTGGCAGGAATGTTGGAGACGAGGGGAAACTTGGAAAGGCTGGCCGGGTAATGAGAGCGCCACGGCATATTCCGTAATTACCTGCACCAAAAGAAAATCAAGCGGCAGTTCAGATTATATCCCCAAATTGTTTTGATTCGTGTCTGCAACAAGGCGGAGAGGAATTAGCCCAATCCTGTGGCTTCATTCGTCTCTCTTTGCTGTTCCGGAACCATCCGCTGCCTCCCACCTGGAGAACATGAAAGACTCGCAATCTCCATTATGATGATTATCCACTGCTTTCTTTATGAAGATTTAAACAATTTTAAAAGATTTATTAAACAATATTTAAAAAATGTATACTCTCCAGAAAAAGCTCCATTCATTTTTTGGAGTCTGTGATCTTTTAATAGGACATCATTTGTGACATCATTTGTAACATCACCATTCGTGATGACATATTCATGAAGACATGAAGACATAAATGATGATGACATAATTCATGACATCATTGGTGATGACCAATCATGATGACATCATTCATGACAACATCACTTGTGATAACATCAGTCATGACAACATCATTTGTGGTGACATCAGTCATGACAACATCATTTGTGGTGACATCAGTCATGACAACATCATTTGTGGTGACATCATTTATGACCACATCCTTTGGGATGACATTCATGAGGACATAATTCATGACGACATGATGACATCACTTCTGTTGACAATTCATGACAGCATCATTCGTGATGACATCATTTGCGATATCATAATACGATATCAAGACATAAATAATGACGACATAATTCATGACAAATTCATTTGTGATATCATCAGTCAAGACAACATAATTCATGATGACATTATTCGTGACCACATCATTTATGAAATCATTTGTGATGACATCCTTCGTGAAGAAATCAATTGTGATGACATCATTTGTGACAACATTTGTGATTACATCATTCAAAAAGACATAAATTCAAGTTCTGAGCATTTGTAAGGCGCTTTTGTAAGAGAATTGTTGCTTTTTATTCATTAGTAGTTGGTGTTAAAGATAGAATAGAATAGAATAGAATAGAATAGAATAGAATAGAATAGAATAGAATAGAATGCCTTTATTGTCATTGTGACACATGGTTACAAATATGCATTGTGTAAGATAAAATATAAATAATATATCTAGTATAAAGTATATTAAATATAAAATTAGAGCAAAAAAGTGCTCCAAATGTTTTCAATATAACAAATAATATGTGTCAAATAGACATATAAACAGTAAACAATAAACAGAGTAAACAATCAACAGAGTAAACAGTAATATAGAAAAGCAAACGTTATATTATTAAACGTGCTAATTGGCTATGATTATCATTCTGACTATGACCATGACCAATGAGCAAGCACATCACTCACGACAATCGACAAAACGTTTTTCTATTGGTTGCAATACACTGCTTTGTTTTTCCCGTGCGCAAAAATGCCTTTTGGATGTTGTGGATGTGCGATTGAAAAACATTTCACGACCATCAATAACGAGTCGTTTGTTCGCCACAGTACGACACGCACGTGCACAGCTACCAGACGCTCCACGCCATTGAGACGTCTTTCATTGGCTGTTGTTTGTACATTGGCGGGACGTGTAAATGATGAAGAGAGCAGGTGGCCTCCATTCATCTGCTGGGCGGCTGTGGCGTGTAATATACCTTGACCGAGCAGATGCTGAAGCTGCCTTTACGTCCCACGGTTGCCATGGGAGACGCGACTCCTGCCCCCCCGAGATTAGGCTTCAAAACCAGAGTACCAGACCACCATACTTGAGTAAAAGTACGGATACGTGCTGTATTAAGTTACTCCAACACAAGTAAAAAGTCACCACTATAACAAAAAGACTTGAGTCAAAGTAGCAAAGTTTCACATTTTAAAAGAACTTAAGTATTTTTACTCATACTGAATTTAGGCTAAAAACAAAACAAAAAAATGTCAATAAAACTCGAATCATGAGGTTTTATTTTCTAATATAGGAACTAAATGTTTCAAAAATGGTAAAGCAAAATAAAGAACAAAAATCTTCCAGTATCTTCAGCAGACTACAGATGGTAAAATCGCCTCGTTCACCCAAGAAATTAACCGTGATTAAATGCGATTATGGTTAGTCGCGCAATTAATCAAAATGTAACGAGTAACAGTAAGTGTCAATTCAAATGTAGTGGAGTGAAAAGTACAGTTACTCAATCACAAATGCAGTTGAGTAGAGATTAAGTTCTATTTTTAGAGAGAAAATTGCTTCTATTTTTGCGAAGTAGCCAAAAACATACTTAAGTAAAGTAACAAAGTACATTTACTCAAGTACCTTAAACCTCTGTTAAAAACAAACGGCCCGGTGCTACGTTCACTATTACGGGACAATGCATGGAGTCATTTTTTGAGTCATGTTCATGTGCTGAGATGAAATTATTCGCAGCTGCAGCACAAACGGCGTCTGGGGCCAGAAAGAGCAGGATTTTTATCGTTTACGCACCACAATCAGAGCAAATGTGTCGCGAGAAATTGAAAAATGGTATTTGCGAATGAAATCAACGTAAAGTCATTTGGGTAAAAACAGCACTTATATGGGAAGAAGGAGAAGCGAGGGCATCACTCGTGTCGTATTCGCCTGATGGTTTGCCAGCAAGAGTGTGAGATTTCTTTAACGTCCTCCATCATAATCAAGAGCGGGAAAACCACCAGAAAAACGCTGAGAGGAAATAACAAGGTTGATTAAGAGCTGAAGTTACTGTCATTTTATCTGCGATTTGGAAATCGAGAATTGAGGAACGGTCGAGGAATATTCCAGAGATCTGCCTTTCTTTTAGCAAGTTATTCCGGGTTCGTGATTTGATCTTCAGGAATTCATTTCGTTTGATTTATGATATGAATTCTATGTATTTAAGGAAAAAAAATCACAGAACTGCAGCTGCGGTGGTTTCATTTAACGCTAATAATAATAATAAAAAAAACCTCCATCCCCAATTTCAGGGACAAAAAAAGCTTTATGAAAAAAATACATTCTGAGCAACTTGAGCAAAAAATATTTTCAACCGATTCGCTTCAAGTGTAAAAGGGAATAAAACGTATAACGACTGTTTCATGGCGAAGTGCTTTTATATATTGTGACAGCTTAGCCCGTTTATGGCATTTTCAAAGGATTTACGGGAAAACGGGACGTCAATAAAATCTTTCCGTAATTTCCTGTTTTCACTGTTCTGGGGTCGAGCGCTGTTCCAGTTTTTGTTTCGGGGTTTAAGTGTAATTGCACATAAATTCATCCGCTGGAGTTGCCACTTGTTTGGCCGGTGCAGAACTGGCAGTGACGTAGCCCAGATAATCACACATTCTGACTGAAAAGTGCCACCATAACCCACCTCAACCTTTCAAAATGGCCGGAGAAGAGAAAGCCTTTTCAAGCATCTCGGTTTAGAAATGAAGGCAAAAAAAAGCAAATTCCTCTCATACTTTTGCTGAGTTTCACTACATTTCTTCTCTTTGTGATGAACTAAGAATTGACAGTTTGTACCTTTAAACTATAAAACCAAAGAGCGAATAAAACAGGAGTATTAATACTCTAACTAGAGCAAATAGCTAAAGGATAGCAATGCTAAGCTAATCTTGCTAATCCCATGTTAGAGCAAAACTGTTTTTAAGAAGAATTTCCAAACCAATTTCCAAAACCATGTGTTAATCGTCTTAAAATATCATTAGCATAAGTTAGTAATAAAAGCAGTGTTTTGAGCAGTGTCGCTGTGATGTCACTTCCTGAAGGATGATGCCATAATAACAGTTTAATCATTAAAGAATATGTTTATTAGTAATCTAGTCAGAAAAAAAGGTCATTTTAGATAAATGACAAGAACTTCCGACATGGTTTGATTTAAGACGCGACGACGATAAACACGTCTCCGTTCACGCGCCGCCAGCTGTTGACACGTGTGATAATCTCAATAATCCAGCGGTTTCTTTCCATCGCGGGAGTAAACACACATTAAAACGTCGTCGTGATGTTGTGAGGGAGACGCTTTAATTAGGCTCATGGAGTTCGTGGACCTAAAGGTGTGTTGAACAATGGCTGTGTGGTTATTTACTCTGGGCTTCTGATTAAAAGCGCAGGCAGATTGACAGACGGACTGAAGAACAAATAAAGCCCACATGTGTTCAGCAGCTCGTGTACATCCACGTAAACAAAGCTGAATCACTTCTGCGGATTATCAGGTTTAAATGTTGTTTCTGCATTTACTCAGTGACTGACACAGCAATACAAATGAGCACAACTCGCTTACTGTGGGACTCAAACCTACAACCTTTAGGAAAGTTTACACTCAGATTAACACTTACTTTCCTCACAGTTATTGCTGTCAACATCTTTACCCCAAGTCATGTTGGATTTAAATGAACAAAGGTACATTTGGGATGTAAATATTGCAGCAATACAACAAACACAAACATAAAAAAATGTCTGTCTTCGTTAAAAGAGAATAATGTTTGCAAACTCTTAGTCATGGGTTCAAATCCCAGGGTATTTACACCTTTTTTTTTTAAATATTTGACTGTAATACAATCCGTGTTGTTTTTGCTAAACAACAAATACTTTGGAGAATGTCTTGCATATTTGTTAGTTGGACGTGTTGTTTGCAACATCTGGGTCACAGTTTGATTCCCAGGATTGGATCCCAGTATGATTATTTTTTTTTTCAATCTATGACATTTTGACCAAAATCAACAATTGTGATAATGCTTAGAGTCTCCAATCAGAAGCTACATGTAGGTCATAGGTTCTATTCCTGGAATTAGTAGGAACTTTTGACTGTTGATACATTCAATGTCACATTGTTTCGGCCTAAAAAAAATTTAATAATAACATTATTTATTTACAGATTAGCATGATATCTGTAACAAGGTTCAAAGGTTTGACTCCCAGGATAAGTATGATTTTTTAATTGTTTGTTGAACTTAGTTTTTATTTAATCTTTGTAGTTTTTTTGTAATTTAATCAATGATGCTTTGGCTAAAATCAACAACTATTGTGATAATGTTTCGTGTTCACAATCACGGGTCACAAGTTTGTTTCCCAGTATTAGAATGTGTTTATTTTGTTATTTGATAAAACACCAAATAAAATCTATGCTGTTGTGAGCAAAATAGTCAATACATAGAATAAAGTCGCAAGAGCGCCATGTTCACAACTTTGAAGTCACTGGTTTGATTCCTGGGATAAGTATTATTTTTTCATTTCTTTATTGCAATTTTTGTTGCATGGCCTTGTTGTGTGCAATCTAAAGCACATAATTGCTGATATTAGACAGAACCGCGCCGTACGAAAGCTTGATGTAATGATCCAGAACGAGTTTCAGTCCTAAACACTCTGAACGTTTTAACGGACTGTTTATTTATAGTCTTATACCTTTTGATTTTGTTGGATTTGATTAATGCTCCCATTTAACAAACTGCATTTATTAAAAGGTAAACGAAGCAAGATCTAGCATCTCGTGTGGACCCGTTATGCGTTTCATACTCCGTCTTCCCCCACACAAGTAGTAATCTATCGCTGAAATGTTAACTCAATTTGTCAGTGTTATCTTCATGTCAACAGTTTCCCTTAAATATTTATAATAGGCTCAGAGCTCTGAGAACCAGCGAGCGCAGGATGAATCGGAGAATGTTAACACGCAGGACATGTTTTCCACAGACTCTCAAACCTGGGAAATGTGAAATGTCTTAAGTAACCTGGTGAGGCGAAAGCGTAATCCCGAAGGTGAATCAATCAAGGCCTTTTTCATTAGAGCCTGTCTCCATGACTCATCTGAGCTTTTCCTCCTCTGGTTCACTTCATTTCCCTCCATTGCTGGAGTCAGAATATACTTCTCCACACAGGAGGACAATCAGATTTAGGTAGATGATCGGCGCTAATTTGACGGCAAGCCGTTTACTGTTAATCGATTTTGGGTTTTGTACATTACTGATTTATCGGGATCAGATTACTTTTCTGTATTTGGTAGATGCTTTTATCCCAAGTGACTGGTCTTTAACCAATAGAGATAATTAGCTTCTGTTATCATCAACAAAAAATACCTCCACAGATGAGCACAAACTCTTCAGGAGCTGGAAATTCTGTATATATCTAGCAACGTATGGAACAATCCTCAACACCAAACCTCCAGAATCATTGGATGTTGATGATAAGATGTCTGCAAACTCTTTTGAAAATTAGCAGAGATGAGTTGCAGTAAGCTGCAGTAAAATTTAAAGCACAAAGTCATTTTACATTTATATTGGATGGATGGATGGATGGATGGATGGATGGATGGATGGATGGATGGATGGATAGATAGATAGATAGATAGATAGATAGATAGATAGATAGATAGATAGATAGATAGATAGATAGATAGATTCGATTCGATAGATAGACTGTTATCACGCAATAAAACTTTAATAATTTATCGGCGTTAATCTCAAAGTCGAGTTGGGATCTGTATGATGATTTTCACATTGAATTACTTTAATTTGATTAATTCAAATATTACAGTGAGATTATTCTAGATAAAAAAATTATCTATTTCTTGCTTTAAAGGGTATTTCATTTCATCTGTGTTCTTGATGTTCAACTGTGTATTCGAAATTTGTGTAATTTTAATTTGATTATAGTTTAAGAAACGTATCAACGAAAAATAATGATAGTCAGATATAAACGGCAACAATAACACCAAACAAACCGATTCGTTCATATTCATTAAACCAGACGCTACAGTCAAAGTATGATGTCATTGTGCGGCTCCTTCAAAAGGGGCGGAGTCACGACAATCACTTTGAGATGCACCAAGTTAGATCAAACTGTTTGGTGGATCACAGTGATGCTGGAGACAACGAAACTCTTGTGAAGAAAGCAAATATTCATCGTACGTGATTTAACGGAATTCCACATTGTTGCCCGTGAAATTCATCTATTTCATGGGCAACAATTTTAGAGAGACTTCTGAAGCAGAGAAACGTGCCAGAGTCTGAAATAGCTGCAATTTACAGTGTGTGTGTGTGTGTGTGTGTGTTAGACAGTTAAAATGGATGTTTTCTGTGTGTGTTTGATTTCTGTTTGAATGCGTGTTCATTTTATGTGTTCTGTACGTTTTTAGTGTTCAAGTTCATGTTTACTTATATAGCACTTTTCTTAGTTCGAGGCCAATGCAAAGTCGCTATGCAAATTAGGGAATAAATAGTCTTTAAAGAAGAAAAAAGTGTGAAAAAATGTATTTTGAGATTGTGTATTTTTGGTGTGTTAGAATGAGAGTGTTTTATGTGTGTATAACCTTGAATTTGTTTGTGAGATTGTGTGTGTGTGTGTGTGT
>CM051496.1:21984275-22015830 GCA_028031935.1 Paedocypris micromegethes
TGTGTGTGTGTGTGTGTGTGTGTTTGTTTGTTTATTTGATTTTGTTTAAATGTCTGTGCGTTTTGTATGTTTTTAGTGTGTGACTGAGTTCAGACAGTTAGAATGGATGTTTTCTGTGTGTGTTTGTTTGATTCTGTTTGAATGTGTATTTGTTTAATGTGTTTTGTATGTTTTTAGTCTGTGACCGTGTGTGTGTGTTTGTGTAAGAGAAAGACTTTTGTGTGTGTGCGTGTGTTTGAGTGTTTGTGTAATTTGAGTGTTTGACTCTTGGGTGTGTGTGTGTTTGTTTGTTTGATTCTCTTTGAATGTGTGTTTGTTTTGTATGTTTTTAGTGTTTGACAGTGTGAGTGAAAGAAAATAGAGTATTTTGTGTGTTTGGGACTTTGAGTGTGGGTGTGTGTGTGTGTGTGCACAAAATGGATTAAGAATGGAATCGCGAAGTACGCTTGATAATTCTAAAAATAACGTATGTCCCTGAGGATCGAACCCACGACCTTGGCGTTGCAAGCCGCCGCTCTATCGATCAAGGTGTGTGTTTTTAGCTACTGCTTGATGAACATTTCCTTCACTAAGTCGGGCTGGACTTACTCAAACACTCTCAGAATCGATATCTAGTGCGTATCCTGTGGCCGTGAGGTGATTTGTAAAGCAGGATTGGATGTTTAAGAGCTTTAGTGGAGTCCTAATCCTCGTAGCACGGCCGCGGCGTCTTCACGTAGCGCTAATGCATCTGTGATGTGTGTTTTATCAGGCTGGAGCTTGAGCAGTAGCAGGCGGTCAGCGCTGGACATCGTCCCATGACTCACGCCGGACACGTAAACACTTGTGGGAACCTGTGTGTAATGGTTTGCCGAGGTTGGCGTTGCGGCGTCGTGAGACGTGTTGCCTAAACATTGTGCTTCTATTCCCCAAGATCTATAAACAACGGAAGCTTTAAATGTGATAAGATCAGTGCGTGAAATGTAGAAACACTCGACAACACAGTCATTTGTCAGCTTATTTTTCATTAATCAACATTTTTATGGTTGTTTTATTTTGTTACACACACACACACACACACACACACACACACAGTGTGTGTATTGGCCTCTGTCTATATACGTATATGTTAAAAAAAAATAAAAGAAAGTAAAAAAAGAATAGTAGAAATGAAGATAAACAAGTGTGTAAGATAGACAGAAGGATGAAAAGAAGACAAAACATGTCAGAAATAGAAAAGAGAGTATGAGATTAGCACAATATAGATAATAGAAATACAAAATCTTAAGGGGCGGCACGGTGGCGCAGTGGTTAGCGCTGCTGCCTCACAGCAAGACACTTGAGGTGTGAGTTCAAGGCCGGCCGGGGCCGTTCTGTGTGGAGTTTGCATGTTCTCCCCGTGCTTGCGTGGGTTTCCTCCGGGTTCTCCGGTTTCCTCCCACAGTCCAAAAACATGCGCTTCAGGCTAATTGGAATTGGAAAATTGACCGCATAGGTGTGAGTGTGTGAATGTGTTTGTCTGTGTGTCCCGCTCTGCGAATGGTTGGCACCATCCAGAGTGTGTATCCCGCCTCCGGCCCTAAGACGCTGAGATAGGCGCCAGCTCCCCGCGACCCTGTAAAGGATGAAGCGGTAGAAGATGACTGACTGACTGACAAAATCTTAAGAAAGCTGTGAGAAAGTTTATAAAGGCAAGAAGAGAGATAGACAGAGCACCAAAAATAAATAAGAGGAATAAACAAAAAAGAGAGTACTATATAATAGTATGAGAGAAACCAAGTACTAAAAAAACAGACCAATAAAGCCAATAAAAAAGAATGGATGGGGGCCATAGAAAGAGAGAGAGAGGTAGATACAGAGCGAGAGACTTGGAGAGAGAGGGAAAGAGAGAAAGATAGATAGAAAGAGAGCGCGAGCGACAGAGAGAGAGAAATAGAGAAAATAAATAGAGTGAGAAGAGAGATAGAGAGAAGAGAGAGCGTGAGAGAGAGAGATGAAGAGTGAGAGAAAGTAAGAGTGAAAGAGAGAGCGAGCGAGAGAGAGATCGGCTGAGAGATAAAGAGAGTGAGAAGAGAAAGAGCGAGATAGAAAGAAAGAGTGTGAAGAGAGAGAGAGCGTGAGAGAGACACAGAGAGATAAAGAGTGAGGGGAGAGAGAGAGAGACAGAGAGAGAGAGAGAGAGAGAGAGAGAGAGAGAGAGAGAGAGAGAGAACTACCTGACTTAAATCAAAGCAGAAAACGTTCCAGGCTCTTCTATGTTCAACACGGAATGGAAACGTGAAGTGATTGTTCCCCTGAAGAATAAGTAAGGAGATGAATTCAGAAAGGAGGAGCAAGAACAATCCATCTCGTCCGCTCACCAAGGTCGCGATCCTCTAATATTCCCGTTGAATAACCAAAACCAAGGAGGTTCTGAAGCCATTTTGCGTATCTGCTTTCATTTGCTGTGAGGAACACACAGGCCTGCGATTCGCGGCCTTTTATCCAGGCCTGTGTTTTCCTCACAGCAAATACGTTTGCACATCTCCGTGACATTCGTGATGAATCGCCCATTTTCTCGTATAAAATCCATAACGTTGTAGTTGATGAGAGATGGGCTCCATTTCAAAGGTAGCTGTGGTCATTAGACTCACCTAGGGCCATAAATAGCGATGAAGAAGACAAGCTACACATGACCTCACGAAGCTGAAATACTAACTCACGCTTCGTCTTTCGCTTGACAAACGGAGGGTCACTTGTGTGTTTTGTGTTAGACGGCGCATTTAAAAAGCACTTGGCTCTGCGTGATGTGATATTCATGTTAATCATCTGGATTACGGGCCAAACTATAATATTATGGTAATTCGTTAAACATGCTGGGTTTCATGCCTCCACGTTTTGGACGTTCCGGCTAAATGATGATTTGAAAAAGGCTGTAGATACATTTTCTGATCAGCTTTTTCATTTCTGGGTCACGGGGAGCTGGAGCCAATCACAGCTATGGATATTTCAGCAGAGTGGCCGAACATGCTTTCAGACTGTGGGAGGAAACCCAGAAGAAACCCATCATACATACCTGGGTCAACATACCTCCAACTTATTACCTGAGTATGAATGTAAAAATGACTTCACTACAAGTTACAAGTCACCAACTTCAAGAAGACTTGAGTAAAAGTTGTAAAGTATCCAATTTAAAAAGAGCTTACGTATTTTACTCGTATTGAATTTAGGCTAAAAAAAAATCAAGAAACTCTTTAATTATGAGGTTTTATGTCATATATAGAATTTTATTTTATATAGAAATCAATTTAAGACCTCAATGTTTAAAAATGGCAGAACAAAATAAGATACTAAAGAACAAAAGTCAGTTTTAGTTAAACGTAAACGTGCAAAAAACGAGATTTAAAAAAAACGTTCTAGAGATTTAGCTCATAAATATCATTACCTTAATGATGTACGTACTGAATGTGTCCGTGGAAATGTAGTGGAGGAGTACAGATACTCGATCACAAATGTAGTCAAGTAGAGTTTAAAAGTTGCTTTTATTTTTGATACTGAGTACAAGCACAAAGTAGCCAAAAATACCCAAGTGCATTTACTCAAGTACTTTACACCACTGATGTGTTGGTTGTGCCCACCTTAGAAATCTACAGAAAAATCTCCCTCCACCCAATATTTTTTTTCACCAAGTTTTTTTTACCTGAACAACTTGAAGTTAATAAGCACGTGCATTACTTGAATCACCAAAAGAAAGAGAGAAAACAACTTACTGTTACCATTCAAGAGAGCTTTAGAATCCAAACGCTCGCATATTTCCGTGGATCTGGATAGTTTAGCCAGTAATCGCTTTTCTACAGTTCTACAAAACGAGTGGATTAGAAACGAAAACATCTGCACTTTAATAAAACTGACAGTGAAGTAAATTTCTGGGACAACGTGGCAAACATAAACCTTCAGTGTTTTCGCTCGCTGGTGTTTGATTTGACTCGGTGCCTGTTTAAATATGAATGGCAAACTCTCGCTATATAATCAGTCAGACTGGTTTAAGCGTGATCACAGACACCGGCAGACGTCGTGATATTGGAATGGATGGGAATAAGACTAATTCTCTGTATTCACGGTATGAATACAATTTAAATTCGCTGATTCATTCCAAATCACAGCTGAAGAACATCTACTGGTTGACAGGAATGTGGACCCTCTCTGGTCAAGACCCTAATGGATTGATTTTGTTGGGCTGGCACGACATTTCACCATTTTTTTTGTGAAAAGTGTGTAATGTTATTTCAGACATCTAAGAGCGATTTTCACAATAGCTAGTGCAAACAACTCTAGAATACACGTTTGGCATTTGGCTAGTCGGCAACTAAGTAAGGCAGCTAACCAACCACTCATGTAAACCATCAAGCAAATTCGATTTTACGAAATGCAACGTAGACAGTTTCTGCATGTAACTTATCTGACAAGTGGTCTTTTGCTTGAATCTTGAGGAGCTCCTTTGTAGCAGCCTTGAGCCAAATGGAACTCTTTTTTTTGACTATTTGTCAGTCAGATACGGCTTCTTGGCACATCAAGATATGGTTTTACTGGGCAAAAATGTGTAATGCTGTAAATCAGTGTTTCAAAACCTGTGCTTGATAAAAACTTAAGGAATTCTGCAAAGGTCTGGACAATTACATTCTTGACACTTACATTTCAATCACGTTTAATTTCTGGGGTGGATATCGCCATCTGCAGGATGCTGAAGGTACTAGATGCTATTTATGAGCTAAATTGCGTAATAAACGTAAATAAGCGGTTGCACTTTTTTTGCATTAAAAATTAGACTGACATTTGTTCTTTTTTATATATTTTGTTCTGCCATGTTGAAACACTAATGTGGTAAATTTAATTTCCATATTTGAAAATAAATACTCGTAAATACAGATTTTCTTTTCTTTTCACATATGAGTAAAACACTTGAGTTCTTTTAAAACATGTGATAATTTATGACTTTTACTGGATGAGTTTTCCTGGATATGGTGACTTGTATCTTGTAATAGAGTAACTTTACAGTAAGGCACCTGCACTTTTACTCAATTATGGTTTTCAACTACACTTTACACTTCGGTGAAACGGCACTTGCCAAAGCCACTGATTTCTGAACTTGTTTCGCAACCCCACAGCAGTAGTCACATCGATGTGCAGTCATTTCTCAGCGAGTGATGCTTCTGGTTCTCATTTTTGAGTAGTTCTATTGTGCACATGTTTCAGCTTGCAGACTGAAAACAGATCTCCGTTCCAAATAGCCATTTCTCCCCATTCCCGAAGACTTTGGTGAACCTAAGGAGTTCCGTATCTCTCACCAGGTGGAGAACCACTGCTTTAAGTGGGGAGCTGAGGTCCAGTGGTAGGGGACTTGGTTGCCTTATTGACAAACCCAACCCAACCCAACCCAACCCTACCCTACTGTACTCTACTGTACTCTACTCTACTCTCATTCTCTCTGAGGGAGTGATGGTGCCAGGACAGGACAGCTAGCAAAGTGAGTCTGATTAGCTCGTGTTGTGGTTACAATCAGCAATTGGCAACAGAGGATCATAAACAAACTCCGTTATAACGCTGCTTGGCATGGACGCGTGTTTTGGATGTGCCTGCGTTAATCCAGCTCTCATTCCTTTGAGCTGCGTTCATGAGGGAACCTGGCATGTTCAGAGAGACCCAGAATCCTACAGCTTCCTTCCATGGCACGAAACGCCATTGTCCGCCCCCCACCTTTGAAAGAGGCTTTCAGATAAAGACACCCATGATGAGGGCAACACAAGCCCGGCGTGATTCCCAGCTCGCGCCGCACCAGCCGGCCTGTGATGATGGCGCTGACAAGTGTTGTTGTTTGCTTTGCTTTGGGCCAGCCTCCCTCACCGATTCGTCTTGGGCCCTCGACTCGTGCAAAAACAGCCCCTTTCAATTAAAGGCGACACAAATGGACCCAATCACTCACTATGGTGGCCGTCTCAGAGCAGATCATCAGAGGAGATTCCTTGAGTGCTGTCACACCATGACCCGCATGAGGAGTCGACGCTCTTTCAAGGCCTGTGAACAAAACAGACAGAGAGTGATGTTTTCCTTTTCATGCCCGGGCTCTGAAACCTCATCCCTCTTTTCTGGTGTCAGTCGCTCTTTTGTGTCGGCCAATGGTGGCTGCCTTTGACACAGCAGTGGTTATCCTCTTGATACCCGACACCAAAGAGAATCTGCTTTCTGGCTCTTTTGTACTTCCATCACCTTTCCATTAGCCTGTATGAAGCACCTCACCAAAGGTTTCAGGGCCTGCTGGAGAACACAAAGTAAGCTGCTCTGACACCACAAGAGCTTGATGCTTTACAAACTCCATTCAGCTTGTCTGCTTGTCTCTCCGAGGCGGGTTTTTTTTGTGTGTGTTTTCACACCAAAGCTGTAACCGAATTGTGTTTTGTTACTTCGGAGAACAAAAGCTCTGATCCCATTGGGTCGTTTTGTTTCCCGCGAAATTAAGTATAATAAACTCATGAAGACTTTTAAAACAATGGCTTTTTCCACATTAGCGTGGTCGCGCTGGTTGGCGCTCAATGTTGAATGATGGGGTGCTAATTGCGGGAAGTAAATGTAAAACAGAACAATTTTAAAAGTCATAGCGACAAAATGCGTCTATGGCATTCAAAATTAACTTTATTCTTTAAATAAACTTAAATTCTTTAGGGTTTCAGACAGAATTTCAGGATTTATCAGACACTTTTATCTAAAACTGAATGACATTACAGATTAACGTCTTGCTTTGCCAAAGAATCGAACCAACATCCTTTGCTGTTGCTAAAAAAAGGCTAAAGTCTAAATTTTAAAAGCAAAAAAAAAAAAAAAACATGCTGTGAACAGGCCTATGAGCGAAAACGCTCAATGATCTTCGATGGTCTTAAAACGGTTTCGAAATTGGAATCATCAAAACAAAAAGCCTAAAGACCCTAATCTAGCAAAGAAAGGCCAGATAACGACCGTTTTAAACCAACTAATAACAAACTTACACAACCTTCTAAAAAGTCAGTGCTAATAAATTAGCGTCCTGGACAGGTTAATGACCAACTTGCTTTCACCAAAGTTCAAGCTGAACCTGTAAATGCACCAGCTGAACTTCAATTTAGGACAAAAAAGCAATGAACGTAATGAGAAATCAGCATGTTTGAACAAAAGCACCTTTTTAAAGTGAGTAATCCATGTTAAAAGTGAGTGTGTGGGGGGAGTGTGTGTGTGTTCGGGGGGCAAAGCCATGTTTGAGTCATCCAAAGCTCTCGTTTTTATACATTACTTGAGATTTATTGGGCAGATGTTTTTATCAAAACTGACTTTCATAATGAGCAGATCTGGTTCAGTGTCTTGCTCAAGGACTCTTCAGTTTGAAATCTGACAGAGGTGTTAAGAGTACTTTACTTTACTTAGGTGAAAAACCATACTTGAGTAAAAGTACAGATACCTTACTTTAAGAATTACTCCATTACAAGTAAGTCATCAATTCCAAGAAAACTGAAATAAATGTAAAGTTTCAAATTTTAAAAGAACCCAAGTATTTTACTCGTACTGAATTTAGGCTCAGAAAAAGTCAAAAACACAAGAAACTCTTTTATGAGGTTTTTTTCTTTAATATAGAAATGAAATTTAGCACAACAATGTTTCAAAATGATACTAAAGAGTCAGTCTCAGTCAAACTGAAATGTGCAAAAAAGTGAAACTGCTAATTCACTTTACACGTTATTTAGCTCATAAACAACATCAAGTACCTCCAGCCTCCTGCAGATGGCGATATCACCTCATCCCCCCAAGAAATTAACCGTGGTAGAAAAAAATGCTGACTTGTCGTGCTCAACCACAACGTAACGAGTAACGATAAGTGTCCATTCAAATGTAGTGGAGTAAAGAGTACTTGCACTCAATCAACAGGTAAAGAAAATAAGTTGCTTAAGTGGTTTTATGGCTACTTTTATTGTACAGAGTATGAAAGATGTAAGAAAAGTCCTTTCACTCAAGTACTTTTTACACCACTGGAGTATGAACCTGTAACCTTATGGCCACAAGCCCAACTGTTTAACCACTAGGCCACTAAACTGTACAAACCGTGGAGAGTAGAAATCCCACCATCCTTTGTGCTTTGGTCTTCACCCTCAATCTCAATCTCAACGACAGACACGAAGGGTCTGGGCTCTCCAGGCTTCTCAGATACAACACAACTCCAGCTAATAATTCCTACGGGATTCCCACTCCATTCCAAGGCTTCTCTTCGGGCAACTCTTGAGGGATTCTCACGGAAATCTTCTGATAAGAGGCACCTCTCCTGACAATCCAAAGTGGCTGCCATGTCAGGGGGAGAGATAAGGGCGGCGGAGATGTTGCTGAGGGACAGTGTTGAGTGATGGCGTCGACTAGAAAGAGCTAAACACTTCACAGCTCTTCTGACCGCAGGAATCCAGCGTTGCGGTGGATTTTTGCAATGAGCACAATGTTCAAGAATGTTGATCGTAATTAATCTCGCGCCACGTCTAACAAGCCATGGACTTTTTTTTCTTTAGGGTCTCTTCGGTAAGATGGGGGTCCAAATCTCAGAATGGTGACAATTTCAGGAATTATCAGATGCATTTATCTCAGAGTTGCCACACGTCCCTTGAAATATGAAACAGTCCCATATTTCAGATTGTAATTGCGTGTTGGCATCATTTTGAATCATTACGGGACGAATTTAGTCACTTTTTTTTTATCGTGCCTACCTCTACCTATATTTTTACCTACCTCGCGCATTTTATGATGACGCTCCTTTTTGACTTGATTGGGTAATACTCGTCATCATCATTAGTTTGATCTGTCTTTTAAATAGGCAACAAGATTTGGCTAGATAGTCTGAAAATCTAGCTAGTCATTGTTTAATAATTTACATTTCTATATCAGTCATCTTCTACCGCTTCATCCTTTACAGGGTCGCGGGGAGCTGGCGCCTATCTCAGCGTCTTAGGGCCGGAGGCGGGATACACACTCTGGATTGGTGGCCAACCATTCGCAGAGCGGGACACACAGACAAACACATTCACACACTCACTCATACCTATGTGGTCAATTTTCCAATTCCAATTAGCCTGAAGCGCATGTTTTTGGACTGTGGGAGGAAACCGGAGGAAACCCACGCAAGCACGGGGAGAACATGCAAACTCCACACAGAACGGCCCCGGCCGGCCTTGAACTCACACCTCAAGTGTCAAACGGAACCATCTTGCTGTGAGGCAACAGCGCTAACCACTGCGCCACCGTGCCGCCCTACATTTCTATATGTTAATCAAAAATATATGTATGTAATATAAATTTTATAAAACAATGTCAACAACTGAAATCACAGTGAAATAAATGACAAATCAAGCTTTATCTCATTTGGCCTGGTTTTAACACTGTGTCACAAATTGAAATGTGTAAAGATTCTGTAAATACAATGTAAGTGGATCACAATTCAATAATATATTATATATTATCAAATATTATGATTTGCTTGTTAAGTCAGACAGACATATCACATACGCAATATATAAACAACATAATACCCATGTGTAGAAAAAATAAACTAGTAAATTGGCTATATAAAAACTTTACTAGCTTTGTTTGCTGCTATTTTATGCATGTGCATTTCCCATGATTGGATAGTTGTTACTAATAACAAACATTTTAGTCACCCAATAAAATACGATTATCATTAGTGTAGTTGTTGAGTTGTAAAAGGGAAAGACTGTCTGTATTTAAATTAAAGACGTTCATACTTTCCTGAAAACATTTTTACATTGCGATCAGTGGTCGTTCGCTCCGTTGCCCCGCCCACCCAAATCGCCACGCCCCCTGCAGTATGTGTTGCTTATTTTTGGGTATTTAAGGTTGTAACCCTACTTCATCTAAAACAAATTACATACGTGGCATTACAGATTACAAATTGTGTGAGAATCGAACCGACAGCTGTTGGTGTTGCTAACTTGAATTAGCCACGAAAAAGCCAAACACCTCGGTTAAAAATAAAAAAGAAAGTTTGGTTTAAAGAAAGCTCAGCTCTTAATAATGGTGATGAAAACCTCCCAATGACATCATAAGACGCGACGACTTTCCACGATTTACTGATGTTTTTTCAGTCTGAGAGCGTTGAATAATTTCATTAGGCCTTGATGAAAATTTTCGCACGAGAGTGTTTTCTGCCAAGCAGAAAAATGTTGGGCAAACAGAGCGGATAAACCTCAGCTCAACGTCTTTCTGAAGAGTTTCTGAGGGACACGGATGGACGCGTTTATTTGCTTTAGCGCTTATAGACGGCGTGTCACTCACAGAGGTTGTGCTGCGTCACGCTGAAGGCTTCACACTTGGACTCAGTGTCCTTCAGCGGCAGGTGATTATCAGGGTTCTAAAGCGTCATCACTAATGTCTCAATCCAGACTTTGTTTTAACCGTTAAGAAAACACTGGATTATTTTCCTAGCAGATAACATACACTGAGGAAGCGTTTGGTCGAAAGAAGCGCAGAAACAGCACTGCCTGCTGGTGAAAAGGTGGAACTGATTTGACATTAATAGGCTTCAGATTATTAAGATGCAATTGCTACTAGGATGTGGAGAAAATAAAAATTAAATACCAACAAATAAAAAAGTATATAAATATTTTGTCTTTTCTTGTAGTGTATTCATGTAGTATTATATTAAAGCATACATTCATCTAGCATATTCTTTAAATTAATCTTTAATCATTGCAAATAGACATTTACCACATAAACCAAGTGATACTTTGACTGTGAAAGAACTCAACATAGCAGATAACTTTGCTTTTGTCGAGATTTCCATTTAAAAACTTCCCTCAAACAACCCCGACAGCTTCATAGCTGCATCCAATAATTCGTATCTGTATGGTAGATTTGAATATGAAAACCTGTTACAGCCACTAAAAAAATTAAGTGTTGCAATTATTTTTATTCTCAGAATAAATATGAAACGCCACGACTGTCCTTGCACCACCTTTATCTCAGAAATCGTTGAACGTATATCGTAAGATCAGTACAAAAAAAAAGTGTGTTTATATGAAATGCTTCGTTTTTTTTTCTATTTTATTAAAGCTACCACTCAAAGGACGATCTGCTATCGGCCGCTTTCACAAACATGTAGCGTAGCATGTAATATCCTCCTGGGTTCCTGTAAACGATCATACATACACCCTATTGCTGATAACAGCGCTGCCAAATGCAGAGCTCTGTTTACTGGACGCTCGCTCTGAACTGCAGGCCAGGAATCTTCTGCGAAGCCTCAATAGAACAGAGAAAAAAAATATATCTGGCACAAAGCGTCCCATTAAACAGGGCCGCACATCCAGAGAGCTCGGACAATAAAGGAATCTTAAAAGGACACTTGAGCGGTTTGTATTCCTAAATGTCGGGCCTAATAGCGCAGCCGTGGTAACTGGAGTTAACGTTTATCTTTATTTTAAGAGTGAGATGGACTGGACGAGGTTTTCAGGTTCTGGGAAGAGGACGTTAGGATAAATGGCCGTGTGGATGAGTCTGGAGGTTTTCACGCAGGCCTGGTTTCCTGACGGGATTAAGAGAATCTTCTGGTCTTACAGTTTAATTTAGTCAGTTATAAAGACGATGAGAAAATCATTAATTATTTGTGTATAAGAAAAAAGCCTAATAGGTGGTGACGTCATTACAGTGCATCACTGTCTAAGATTGAGCTGAAATATCGGAAAAAATAAATATAATATGATATTGTGTATGTTATTAAAATATTAAATGTGTTACATGGATTATGTAGTTGCATTAGGTTAAAATTAGCTATATATAATCTAATACATGCATTTATTTATTGATATATAATATCTGATATATAATACCTATCTGTCTGATCGCTCTCATTTCGTCCATGTAAATGGAGTCTCTTCACCCAGATTTAGTGTTAAATATGGAGTTCCACAAGGCTCAGTGCTCGGCCCAATCCTGTTGCACTTTATATGCTTCCACTAGGGGACATAATCAGAAAGCATGGTCATAGCTTTCACTGTTACGCAGATGACACACAAATTTATATCTCGGCACGGCCTAATGAAATCTCAAAATTTGCAAATATATTAGATTGCTTCAGCGACATTAGTGATTGGATGACAAGTAATTTTCTCATGCTGAACTCAGACAAAACCGAATTATTACTTGTTGACTCAAACTTAAAGTCTGATGCACCCGAATACAGTATGAATCTTAATGGGCTTGAAATCTCATCCTCACCTAAAGTGAAAAGCTTAGGTGTCATTTTAGATAGCAAACTCTCTTTTGAAAGTCACGTGCACAACGTCTGTAAAACTGCCTTTTTTCACTCAGGAATATCTCAAAGCTGCGTCACATGCTCTCCCGACCGGATGCGGAAAAACTGATACATGCGTTTATGACATCACGGTTAGATTACTGTAATGGTCTTCTGGGAGGTTCTCCTGCTAAACTAATAGATAAACTTCAGTTGGTTCAGAATGCAGCTGCTAGATTACTAACCAGAACAAAAAAATTTAGCCATATTAGTCCAGTGTTAATGTCGCTACACTGGTTACCTGTTAAATATCGCATCCAGTTTAAAATTCTCTTAATCACTTATAAAGCACTAAACGGTTTAGCTCCTCTATATCTCAGTGAGCTCATCACTTACTACGAGCCTACACGACTGCTGCGCTCTCAAAACTCCGGCCAGCTTATAATACCGCGAATCTCTAAAATCTACCAGGGAGGAAGATCCTTTTCATACTTAGCACCCAAACTATGGATTGCTCTGCCGAGTCCAATTCGAGACTCAGAATCAGTGAGTCAATTTAAGTCTAGACTGAAGACGCATCTCTTCAACGAAGCATATATTGACCTGTTATTATAACTTACAGAAAATATTAATATATCGTATAGAAAGGCTGCCTAGTTAGTGCTCGGAACCGAATTACACCTGCACCTTCAGGAAAAATTGTCAAAATCTATAGTACTTGAATTTTTCTAATTGCCTTGTATTATTATTTTTTTTTTTCTCCCCTCCTCTCCTGAGCGCCAAGTGTCGTACGACCGGAATCTCCTAGAGCTTCGGAATCATCGGTGGTGCTTCCTCGACCTCTGTGGACCTGATGACGCTGTTGGCTTGGAGCAGTGGAGCCGCCTCTTTCCCCATTGAGGAGGGAAACATCGTTCCAGAATCATCATTAAAAATGACGCGGAACAACCAACGCACTGATTGTGTAGGTTAGAATGCCGGAGGAGACTGGCACCAGTGAGCCGGGTTCTCCCCAGGGTTTTTCCTCGTTAAAGAGGTTTTTTTACCTGGCCACTGTTGCGTATGTGCTTGCTCGCTGGTCTTTGTCTTTGTCTTGTCATAACCGCAGCCACTTAGTCAACACCAACAATCCAGACGACAAATTGAATAAAAAGCATCATTTCCTTTACATATTTACATGTGCGCTTTGAGACAGTTAAAACTGTGAAAAGCGCCTTACAAATACTCATTATTATTATTATTATTATTATTATTATATAGGCATGATGGGGTTAAATTAGTCCAAGATGGAGATGGAAGATTATATACATTGTATATATACACATATTATATTATGATTAGATTAGATTATGATTAGATATATTATATTAGATTATATACACATATATATATATACACACACATACACAGTATATGTACATATACTGTATATAATCTTCCAGCTCCATCTTAGACTAATTAACCCCATCATGCATTTCAACAAGAATATGTATTAGATTATTGTAATCTAATGAAATTACACAAATGTTGTAATAATTAGTGTATACATAACACACACATATATGCACGTATATAAAAACAGTAAAAACTGTAAGAACCGGAATATGTGTGTAATGCTACTCATAATGAATACCATTTTTTAATGCGTAGCGTTAATTATTTTAAATAACAAAAAAAAAAACATTTAAAAATATACAAAAATAATTTTGCGAGAGCAAAAGAATCATGAAGATTCCATTTAAATACTAGGAAAACAAACAAATGAACGCAAATTAACAAAACACACTGAATCAAGATCTGACGAATCAGGATCTTGTATCAGAGACGCGCTCGCTACAAGATGATCTCAATGTTGACAACAGCACGGTTGAGATCACTGAGACGAGCCACATTGGTAGTGAAGGAACACAGCGTTCCTCGTCGGTTCCGCACACTTCATCTGGAGTTTTTCAGCAGATAACTCTCCTTCTAATGAAACACTCATGCCGACCTAAGGAACATCAGCCACTTACATTAGCGCAGCCGCAAACATCTAGGACACTTAAGGAGATAGCCACGCTCATAAAACGCTCCATCTAATTAGTTCATCCAGAACGACAGCGCTGGCATTGGCTGGAATGTGTTTTCTCCATCCAGACAACTCCGTGAGGAATTCCTGGCTAGACTCGTGCAACAATGAAACCCTTGAAGATCGCTCTTCTATGCCAAGATCACGAAAGGTGCTCTGAGATAAGATCAGGCCACAATGGAGGTGAAAGAACCCACATCAGCTTCTCCATCCTGAGTTGTAGACCAATGAAAGGAGCAATCACCATCACTTGTGCAGGACGCGTTCTAATCAGCGAGCACAGAAGATGTGAAGTGGTCTTCAATCGGAGCATTGTGGCGCCCGCAAGGTGAAAGTCATGCAATCCCGAGGAAAAGACGGCTCTTTCGTGCCAGCGTTTAACTCATCAGGCTTTTTATTAAGAGGGATGTGAATCGATACAGTGGAGAACGAGGAAAAACATTTCACAGACATTAACATCTCAGCATGGCACAATGAAATGTTCCTCACCGTTATTGCCAAAACACCAATATGGGAGCACCACGTTTCCTCAAGAACTCTACGAAAATAGAAGATCCAGAACACCATATCGACCCTATTCCCGTGGAGCGCTTCATTCCCTAGTACATAAAAAAAAAACCCTGATATTTTCCATCTAGACTGGCAAACATGAAGCAAAAGTCTACCTTCCTACTTCAGGAATCAAACAGTGCTGATGGAGGAGACCACCAGCAGGAGTGCGAGGTGGAGAAGAGGATCTGGGATGGACTGTGGTGGTTCCTGGGTCTCGGAGGATCTACTTCTTTAGGGTTCCCTTGGGTGAAGAACACAAGATCTATTCCAACCCTGTCAAATACTGTGCTGGATTAGTGGCAGGAACTTGCAGAAGCGTTTTTTTTTTTTTTTTCAACCTGACCTCGCAGCCGTGTTGACATTGGTCTGAATGAAGAGCGTCTGGGGAATAGAGGCTTCACGGAGGAGCCACAGGTGTTCGGAGTAAGACTGCGCATAAATCTTCCATTGAAAATCGGTAGGACTTTCCTTCATATCAGCAGCAATCCTTCAATCTGTGAGATTATTTGAAATGGCCGCCCTGAAATGTCACTTGGAGAGCCACGGAGTAACACACACAAAATAAAGCGGGAGGCCACAAAGGCCACATCTAAGCCACAAAGCTCCTTAAAACTAATAATTAAAAAAAAAAAACCTAAAATGAATCGCCATTTGACAATAACAGAGTAACTTCTACCTTGCAATGCTTTTCCTTTATGGTCAAAAATATGCTTGAAATGTACTTGACAAATTGCGTGAAATTAAATTATGGGGACGTTGTGCTGTTAGGAGCTTTAACCTATTAATGCTCTGTACAATCTAGGGGTTTAGTGGGTGTGTTGGTTGGTGTCTTCATCTCATCCTCGCATCATCTCTCTTCCATAGTAAGTTCAGATGGCTTGGTCTTCTCTAGCCCTCTCGGACCTTTCCAGACAGAGCGTCACAGGTCTTCTTGGCGTCCCCTAGAAGCATGGCTGTGTTGGGTTTGTAGAAGATCGGGTTGTCCACTGCAGCATATCCAACTCCCAAAGATCTTTTCATTACAACAACCTGATTGGGGAAAAACAACATGCATGAGTACACACACAGGCCTGGGCGATTAGGCCTAAAATTGAACAATCCATTCAAGTTTTACATCAAGAACTTCTTCAGTGATTACTGGTGTTCCCCAGGGTTCAGTTTTGGGTCCGCTTCTTTTCATCCTATTTTAGCTTTCTCTGAATTACATTTTGTGAAAACATGACATACATTTCCATGACAACATAACTCACAATAATTGTTATCCTTATGCTAATCCTACTTGATCAATTTATCCATCCCTTTATCAGTTTGAACTAAATCTACAGTGGTTTTTAAAGGGTCAGAACTTGGATGATGGATGATGGTCTTTACTTGTGCAACAACAACAAGAACAAAAAAAAAACAAAGCAAAAAAAAAAAATAGTATACATTTTAATTTGTAGTGTTGTTAATCTTAATTCAGGTAAATTCTAGCAACACCGTGCCTAAAGGTGGAACACAATGAGAATAGTAGGCAACCAATCACAGAGCAGGACACACAAAAACACTCACTCTCAATATGCCCTGGAGTTTTTGTAATGTGGGGAAAAAACCCTTGTAAACCTGTAGAGAACATGCTCGTACCCGTAACAACACTGCGAACACCTGCGTACAGCCAATGGATCGGGGAACCGTAAATCTTGTAATGGTTATTTAAGTGGCAAAATTAAAAGTCATTAGCATCTGAAACGCTTGTTTTTAGGTTTTTCCCATTTCTGGGAATACTGGTGTCGTTTTGGGAAGAAGGAACACTTGTTAATTGAATAAGTAGAAGCAGAGAGGACGAGCCAGGCCGCCAGTCTAGATTTAGTGTTCTGAAATACGGCAAAGGATCTTCGGGACAAAAATTGCCCTTCAAATGAACATCATCATCTGTTGCACTAAAGCCCGCAGACGTTGGCTATCACCTCCTTGATCAGTAAATTGTTTAAACACACCGAGCCTGGAGGATCTGGAGACCACTTTACTCGGGCTCCGCATCCCCCCGGACACCACAACATCACTCTGCTGAATAATTCATGCAAGCAGCTGGTTTCATTTCAGGCCGAGGTCACACACAAACGTCTGAAAAGCTGGGAGCAATCAGCCAGGCTAGATGTTGCATGAGATTCAGGATTAGAAAACCAAGAATGACAACTGGGCAACAGATTCCGCGATCTGGTATCGCGAGAGCGCCACAACACGGTTGGTCGGGTCGGGTCTGGTCTTGATTTGAGTTGCACAGCCACATCGGGAAGGGCTTGTAAATTCCAGCCTGATCGCGGAACAGGTTAGGCCACGTGCAACTACTCACGTTGTACATTCGCAGAGTCCGGCCCAGGTACTTGAAGTGATTTCCCTAAAGAATGTCTAGCCGCAAAGGGCTTGTCATGTGGTGAGGCGCACCAGCCATAGGTTTAGGGAAAGTATCAGTCAAACGCTTTTGAAATGTCATCATTCCAGAACAAGCCAGTCTGAGGTAATGAAAGCAGCATGAGGTGGTCCTGCAGGAGACACACCTGGACCACCGCTCCATTACAGCAGGAACCAGCTGTTGTGGGAATAGGATGGGAATTTTCATATCATTCTGGGTGGGAAAAGAATGAGGGATGGTCTTTATTACGGCCCCTGAGGGTACTTCTCCTGATCCTGGCTTTCATTCTAGCCAAGCCTTGAACCCACAGCTGATGGATGTGCATACGACACCGACACATCCCGGGCAATCCTCAGTTTGGCGTTTAGATGTAGTTACTCAAGGTTTTATAAACTAATAAGGAGCTTACCTGCTTGGACTTCCAGACTTCCAGGACTGGCATACCAGCAATGATTGAGTTGGGGTCTTCCTGGGCGGCAGAGTTCACCGTGTCGTTGGCTCCAATTACTAAAACCAAGTCGGTTTCTGGAAGGAGGAGACACAAATGAGCACTGGCAGGGTAGGGGAGGTCACGACACGTGCCTGTCAAGGTCAAGTGAATTTAAGGGGCGAACCAGGGAAGTCTTCATTGATTTCGTCCATCTCCAGCACAACGTCATAAGGGACACCAGCTTCAGCCAGCAAGACGTTAAGTTGGCCAGGCATGCGGCCCGCGACGGGATGGATGCCAAACCTGAACGCAGAGAAAAGGTGATTTCACTCAATTTGAACACACATTTTTAATCACCATCACAAAAAAACGACATGATTGAAAATCCCTGCAAACAGTCAGACATTGATCTAAATCGAAATTCTCACGTTAAACATGAACATAAAGCTGGAAGATTGTTGTGTAGAGAAGAAAAAGTTAAAAGCAAGTTTAAGATAGTTTTGTCTATGATTACATTTACATATTACAATAAAAGTACTTGAGGAAATGGATTTTGGTACTTGAGTAATTTGGCTTCTTTGCTTCCATTTTTAATACTCAGTAAAAGTACAAAAAACAGAAGCAATTTTTATTATTTTTAACTATTACATTTTTCTCAACGGATGAGGCGATATTTGCCATCTGCAGGGTGTTGAAGGTACTGGATGCTAAATCACGTGAACGCGTATTAGTGGTTGCACTTTTGTGCACTAAAAAAGCACGAGAAAATTACTTAAGTCCTAACGATAATGTTATCGATTTAAATACAAAATAGCTGTAAGTACAGTATAAATCCAGTCTTGTTAGGTATGAGGTAAACAGTTAAGAGAAAGGAAAGCAGAGACTGAAAGTATCTCCTTTAATGCTGGTGCTAGTAAAGGGCATGAGGCTCAAGGGAAACGACTGGAGGAAGACGAGCAGACCGGAGGGCACATGCTTTACGACTCTACTGTAAAAACACAAGATCACAGCGCACAGATTTAGGACAGACACAGGAAGTCAGTTGCACTGTAGTTTGGAATACGTCGAAACAAACATTGTGAAACGCCATTTGATCACGTTCGCTTTCTTGTTTGTTGAGAAGAGAAAAAGCAAGAGAACAAAATAGACCGCCGGAGAGAAAACCGCCCATGACGGTGGGACGCGTCTCAAACAAACTGTCGTGTCCGATTCAAAAAAACCGGAAGGGTCCCATCAGGACCGATCTCGATTCCCCATCTGTTCATCAGTCTCCATTTAAACCCGTTTTTCAAGGAACTAGAAAAACGAAAACAATGCTCGCCAATCAACCAAGCAGAAATAAATATCTACAGGGCTTGAAAACGTAGGAGTTTGTCAATCATCTGGGAAGAGCTTACATAAGTCCCAGCTGTGGCGCTCTGGAAGGACAGACGGTCCACACTGGTCATTCCGTCCAGTCGATCGCTCTGCTATTCCCATTAGCAGCCTTGCGCTAACACACGCTCTCCACATGTCGACAAACAGCCGTGCTTGTTTTTGACCATGATAACTTATGGCCCATAGGAGACCCGGGCTGCCTTCCTGGCCAAACTCTCAGTGAACCAAATCCTTTCCAACTCCACCCTGGAGCAAAAACAAACGCAACGCTCTTCATGGGCAGGCAGACGGAAAGATGGAGGGAAACACATGGGATGATAAGGGGACGGTGCGTCGGCTCTGCCCGCAAACAGCAGAGAGACGACCCCGGCCAATTACCCTGAAGAGAACGAGGGGGGCGTCGCCTAATCTGTCCACTCTTTGGCCACCCATCTCCCCTTCTAATCAACTGCAAATGCTGTAATGGGCAGCAGCTGTTGGACCTTCAGATCAAACAAATGAGCAAAAATTGCACAAGCTTCCGGTTCAAGTCCGTCCTCCACAATTATGGTGTCCGCAACTCTAGGAACGATCGGGTTTAGTGTGGTGAATCTGACAAGGTGGCAACCGCATGAAACAAGACGGCAAATCCACCCAGTGGCACGTTGACTTTGAAACTTGCATTATGGAATGGTGCAATCATAACTATGATCACAACTACAGTGGTAGCCCGACTTACGAAAATAATCCACGCCGAGAGCCGTTTCCTTTGGCGAAAATTTCGTTAGGCGAGCCACATTTTGTGTAATCCTTTGGCAAAGAAATCATTGCATGACTACATAAATTCAGACAATTTTTTTTTATAAATGATACAATATTGTTATTAAAAACATGTTACATAGCAGTTGTTTATTTTCCATTTGGCAGATGTTTATAAAGGTACAGTAGATAATGATATACAGACAATCTTCCTATAACAAAGTATTTTGCGAGAGTCACTAGAGAGGTGAACGATCAACACATCTAACTGTAATAAAGTACACACAAAAATAAATCATCAATGTTGCGGGGCATGCATTCAAAACTGACCATTAAAACGAAACTTCTGATTCGGTTACTAGAAAATCTTTTGTAAACTGACCTTACAAATATTCAATTCAAAAAGCGTTTGAATTTTGTTCGTTTTGTATCAAAGGAAACCTTGCAAAATGAGTCGTTAAATTGAGTACGCTTTCGTTTTTTTTCCAATTGTGTTGGTTTCGTATTAAAGGCGATCGCGCAAAATGAGTCGTTAAATAGATTTTGAATTTTGTCCATTTCTGCGTGTAGATGCAACAAACGCAATTGCAAATACAATTCGACAACCTCTTAGAGTTCTGTCAGGAATATTGCTCCATAGCTCAGATGGACAATTACAGTAAAATTGAGCCCTACTAAAATGAAGCAAAAAAGACAAAATAAATCCCACATTCAAAAACAAACACGACCGTTTAACATCGTTGGTCACTCAAACTCTACAGCTTCCCCTCATCCATGCGTCTTCTTAAATAACATGATTGCCTGTTTGCCATTGGGAACGGCTTTGGGAAGCAGTTAAGTGCACGAAACCCGGACAGACACAAGGTCCCCAGGGTGCGACACGGAGCCTTTCCACGCCCTGCAACACGAGAGGCATCGTGGGGACGGTGGAAAGTATTGCGTAGCCTGCACCTGTCATCCTGTTCTTCACCGGCTCTTTCATAGCACTGGGAGGCCGAGGGGACACTGCTCTCTCACATCACAGGGCATTACACGTTCACTGGAGAAGCAACCAAAGCCCCGCACAAAGGAGCCACTGAATGACAATATTCAAAAGCGCTCTTTGAAATGGAGGAGTTTGACGAAGAGGTCCATCAAGATGACCTGGAAAACCAGCATTCGGCATGTATGGGCAGCCCAGCCTCGCACAATCAGAGCACCATCGCGTCAGACAAACACTATCTTGATACCGAGTGTTTTTATGTTAAGATTTCAG
Source organism: Paedocypris micromegethes (assembly GCA_028031935.1). Taxonomy (NCBI): domain Eukaryota; kingdom Metazoa; phylum Chordata; class Actinopteri; order Cypriniformes; genus Paedocypris; species Paedocypris micromegethes. The sequence continues at coordinate 22,005,350 of CM051496.1, forward strand.
TTGCTTGTGATGACACGTTTGGCGTGTTAAAGCAGCAAGAAAGCAAAAATCTCTAATTACAGAAAAACACTTAAACAACGGTTTTGCTCAATACAGATGATATTTCTCGTCATTGTAGTAGTGATAAAACGTGATAATTGTTTTCAAAATATTGCCCATGCCTACGATCCAATACTTTAAACGCAGTGGATTTAATTAAAAGTGAATGAAAATAAAAAAATAAGAATATAAAAATATAAAGATTCAAAAAAAGAAAATCCAACAACATAATTGGAAAAAGCTTTTGTTGCAAGTTAACATTGTGAAGGTTATTGTGACAACTTTAACTTTATTTAATGAATAGGATTGTCTTTGATCACAATTAACTGTTTGAATGCTAGAACAATAATTGTGCAAGTCAAAGACATGAATCAGTTTCTTACCTGACTTTCTTTCCATGATCGGTCAAGGACTTCACTAGATCAGCAATTGGATATTGAGCTTTAGCTGCACACAGACCATAACCTTGGGGGGGAAAAAAAAGAGGGAAAAAAAAAAACAGTTTAGTTGTCGCTTCATAAGCAACTTCTACAATTCAGTAATATTTATACATCAATCAGATCAGCCAATGATGTTTCAAGCTAAATGACAAAGAGAAAAAAAGAAAAACGGACGTCACTCGACTATTTTAATACACGGCGATGGAGGACGTCTGACATTTCTAAAAAAATTCGAGGGCCGACGCTCAATTCCAGCTACCTAAGACGGTCATTTTTCTTTAAGCAAAACAATTATGACTAGCCAACTAAAATTCTAAACAAAAACAGGCTAAATATGTTTGTAGATGCCAATCAACTAAAGTGACTATGACTAGCTAAATGACCTGAAATGCGGAAATGGAAACAAGGCCTGTGCTCACTCAGCACGAGGGCAGAGAAGTCAAGGCTGAAACACCAGTTTAAAAACTGGGAGCACAATGATGGTGTAAGAGTGAGGAAAACAAGAGTCAAGCATTGCAATTAAATGCCATTTCTTAAAAGAATCAAGATGGGGTGAATTCATGCGAAATCATTATGGGATAAATTCATGCGTTTAATAATTTTAACAAAATAAAGTTTGTAATACACACGCAGTCAAATATTTCAGACTAAAAATATGAATGAACCTCACAACTAGTATTTATTCACATTAAATTGATTGAATGTTTAAAACAGAATGTTGTTTCTTTTAAATAATAATGATTCAAAAATTCAACTTAATTGAAACGTACACAATTATGTATTCGTTTTTAGTATTAGTAATGAGGAAAACTAAATAGAAAATGAATATAGATAAATTAAATAAATTAAAAAAACACTCACATTTGGACAAACACATATATGGCTTAAAATCGATATTTGTAGGCCACTTTCTGTTAGAATTAACTGTACTTGGCTAAGCAACAGTAACACACACAATGCCTCGGAGTCTGCTGGACAGTCATTTCTTATAAATAAAAAGAGACGCCTGTTATGTTTGGCCAGACGTCTTATTTTCTTTCGATGTTGCTGTTTATCATCGCTTCTCTTTGCCTTTCAGTTCATATTCCATGTCTTATCACTTCTTATTTTCACTGTCCCGTCTCATCCAACAGTCTTGATCTTCTCTGCCTTCAGTCAGACCATAAAACAGGACCATAAAACAGTCTGTTGTGGAGAACAAAGTGGACGCTACTGCAAAACATCACTACAGCAAACAGGCCAACACACTCACAACTTCCCGAAAACGCAACTGGATCACTAGCCAATTGAACTTTTATCGCCGGGAGTTCAAGTTAGTCTTGATCGTTCCACCGTACATGTTCATCCGACCCTGCCAGAACAGATAAACCTTGACGTCTCACTCCGACTATGCCATGGAAGGCCCGCCACATCATTCCACGAAGAAACCCAACCAAACAGACATCAGAACGGCGGATTTCCACAGTCAACACGTAAAGACAAGCCTGAGCAGGCCTCACACGGTCAGAAAAGCCTCAGTGATGTAATGGAGGTAAAGCAAGGTTGGTTTAACTGTCCAAACAAACGGCTGTTCAAAGGTGCTGATAGTAAACCTGGCTGGAAACAAGAAGGTTCAGATGTCAATGACAACAAACCCTCCATTACCTGGAACGATAATGATGTTGTGAGCTTCCTTGATCATCTCCACCGTCTGCTCCACGTTGACCTCCGTGTGGGTGCCTGTGATCTCCATGGGCTTGCCCGTGCCAGTGGATGAGGTGCCGTAGCCTCCCAGGATGACGTTTGCCAGTGAACGATTCATGGCCTGAGCAGCAATAGAAGCCAAGCAATGACAAATCCATCAAAAACCCAAATATGATCTACAGGTAGTACCGTATTTACGCCAAGAAGCACCACACTGATAATTAAGGCACAAAATAAAAAATTAATAAATAAAGAAAACAAGATTTCAGGCTGAATACTTCTCTTAATACTTTTTCTTTTAACGTAACTTGTGACTTGTATCACTTAAATGTCGTTTTATTCGAATAATAGATTTTAAAAAATGTTCCAATAAATTATTTTTATAATTCATTTTGCGTTTATTTAATTGTTTTAATAAGAAAAGAGATTAGGTCACAGCGCTGATGTGCACCGCTACATAAAAATGACATATTTTAATTTATTTGTGATTGCACCTGACTTGAAATGTAGAAAAATGGGCGCTCATATTTACAAAATTTTTTTACATTTGCACATATAAGCAGTTTTTGAGCGTCTAAAGTTGAAGAAAAGAAAAGAAAAATCCAGGTGCTTATATTCACCTAAATACGATAGAAGGAAAATGCACAAAGACGTGGCATTTAAGCTTTTAAGGGAAGGAAATTAAGAAACGTGTTTGAGAGCTAAACCAACTTAAGTGGAATTTCCATGTGAGTGAAGAATAAACCAGCGGGGAGCAATCGTGATGCACTCGGGTCATTTTAGAAGAGCATTGCTTCACCTTTCAAAGCTCATCTCAGTTGGGTTCGACATAACAGTCATTACGACAGGAACATCCTGTCTTTGTGATCACGGTTTACAGCTGTGCACAGATGTTTCTCAAAGCTTAATATTAATCAAGTCTCACGGTATATTCATCATGATCTTTAGAGTCTTGATACTGGTGTTAAAACCATAATCCTAAAATTGTGTTGCATTTTTAACTTGTTATACCTTCATTTCAAATTAAATAAAAAAAAAATGAAACTGTTCTGTAGAATCAATTAAATAAGCTTAGGGATTCATTTTTGGGCCAATTTTAGTTCCAATAAAACTTTCACATGTCAATATTTTAACAATTTTAAATCTTTATGAAAAATATGAATCAAGGGACTGAAATCTGTTTCCCAAAAATGTGTTATTTCAACAATTTGCTCTAAAGTTTTGTGCTGCTTTACATAAATGAAAGACTTCCAGCCCATTGTGAAAAGAAGTCAACTTCAAAACATTTTTGGAAATAAAAATCTCTAAACAAAATAGATTTTGCTTTCATTGTTCCCTAAATTTCAAAACTTCTAGATTAAATGTAAGGCCTGCAGCCCAATGCTGAAGAATAAAAAAAACGTTCATTCCAATTCCGACAAATTGGGATATAAATAATAAAATTCTAAATAAAAATTGCACAATGAAAATATTAAAATGTATTTAAAGACTTTTTAGGTTATTACCCAGGACTTCAGTCATTGCGGAAACATTATTTAAAAAAAAAAAAAAAAACATTTAATCAACTTCTGATAAACCGGGATAAAAATCCAAATAAATGATGAATCCGTCAAACTGCAGCTTAACGTCACAGTTGTGAGACCAAACAAAGTCTTGATGGAGACTGGAGACGTACCACACACATGATGTAGGAGAGAATGGCTCCAGAGGAACCAATGAGAGCGCCCACAATGGTCAGCAGGTTGTTATTAAGGAGGAAGCCCTCGGCACACAGAGCCCAGCCGGAATAGCTGTTTAGGACTGTGATCACCACAGGCATGTCGGCCCCTCCGATGGCGGCGGTCAGAGTCACGCCCTACACAGGGGTCAAAAAGAGGAAGGAGGGTGAGGAGATCAAAGGTTACCGTGCCGAGGAGCCGTAACTCAATTCCTCCGTTTAAACAGAAAGCCGGAGGTACGAGCACTCAATACATGTTGGCTTTAATAGAACCCGCCAGTTCCTTTACACACTTTGCGATGAACCAAACAGGAAATGTGATCCCATTCATGTCACATGGATTTGGTTGCATTGGGCATCAATTAAGGCAAGAGGTGTTTGTCAAAACAGACTATTCATTTCAGCCGACCATGATATCAGCCCAGTATATCTCAGCTAAACAAGTTCCTCTGGGAAAAGAGCTAAACAAAGCCAGCCACCACATGAGGTCAACAAACCTGACCGAACAAGGCAAATATGGAGACTTGAGAAGCATCACTGCGGGCTTGGTAACATTTACATATGTAAAACGAGCTGCGTCTCTCGATTATTGACAAATGGTGGAAGGTTTTTCCGTCTTTTAAATGACCCTAAAACCTCTAATAGAAGGTCGCCTGAAATAGGCCACCATGACGAAAGGGTTGAAAATCAGCAGGCCACTTCTATACATGTAATATACAGTACACATTACATATGATTAATTAACATGTATCTCACAATTACCGTATTCCTTTTGCCATATACAAAATGTGTGATCTGTGTTATTTTCTCATCAATACATTTATTTTCTTTAAATTATGACCAGCTTAGACATTGTTTTCTTCAGTTGAAAAATACAGCGCCACCTTCTATAATTTGAATTTAAATTTAAACTGGTGACTGTAACTACTAACTATGCTTATGACGGGCAGCGCTACTTGTTCATTTATGGTCTGTGTTTGTTTGTTTATTACGATGTGTGCAGTGCGTTTTGGTGATGTTTGTTTATTTATTTGTTTGGATTTGTTGTTGCTGTTGTGACGTGAAATTTCCCCGCTGTGGGAATAAAGGATTTTTCAATTCAATTTCAATTCAATTCAATAGAAAGCCACCATGACGAAAGGGTTGAAAATCAAAGGACCTCTATTAGAAGGACACTTCTATACAGGAACATACACATTGCATACAATTAAGTATCATTAATCTTGTATTTATTTCTTTTGCCAAATACAAAATGTGTGATCGGTGTTCTCTACTTACATTTATTTTCTTTAATTTATGACCGGCTTACTCGTCGTTACACCCTCTAATAGAAGGCCACCATGACGGAAGGGTTGGAAAAACAGAACGCCACGACCTTCTATCAGAGGTTTTACGGTAAGTTTGACTAAAGTTAGGTCATGGTCTGCCTTACCATGACAGCAGAAAGTGCGGATACAGAGCCCAGGCAGGTTAAACCAGTGGTGTAACTGGGATCCAGCATGAAGGGGATCATGCCACCGACACTGGCTGCCATAAGGGTGGCATTCAGCGCGTGACGACCAGGAAGCATCAGAGGAGCGGAGTTCAAAACGCCTGTGTGAATAGAGAGTAAAACGTCAGTGTTTAAGCTCACACACACTTCATTACATATTAATGTGAACTGGCACCAGAAGGCGAGGGTCTATTTGGTTGTTGTTGTTGTAAAAATGGCTTGCTGATAGGATTTTTTGTCGTTTCAAAATAAATAAATAAAAAAATATTTCCTCCCTTTTTGCACTGAATTCTAAGTGTAGTTACTGATTTTCATGGTTCTGCGCAACTCCCATTCAAAAAAATATATTGAAAACATAAATCTATGTTCAAAGGAAACCATCAGAAAAGACAAAACTATCCCTGAAACTCATTTAACTCATCCATTCACCAAATGAGAAGATGTAAGATGTGTAGGATATATTTATAATTAATTGAATTATCCCGTATGCTCAGAGAAACAACGGGTCTCTCCGAAAGCCATTGTGGATCTACAGCATAAAACTCACTGATCCATTTGAATTGGCCAATTACGGCCCGAATTCTACACCAGCTTCTTCATCCAGCTTCCACTGGAGAAAAACTCACAGGGGGCAAACGAAGAGTCTAATCTGCTTTATCAGTGCTGGCCTACAGGCCCGGAGTCGTGGTCGTGGCGAGATGGGAAAGCTCCTGAACTTAATGTTTTCCAGGTTTGAGGGACAAGTGGAAAATGACTGGAGGGGGAGGGGCTAATTAGTGCTGAATTCTAAGAGGTTCCGCCTGGCCAAGCTTTAAACATGTGGCATGTGACATCGCTGCAAGTTACTAACAAAAGTGCAGCAAACAAAGATGACCCTGACAAACAAGCCTGGAACTAAACTTCTAATGAAATACTGTAAAAAATGTTGATATTTTTTTAAGTATCGAGACTGAAAAATCTGAAAAGGATATAATACTCTGGCCCCACAGTACCGATACTAGACACGCTTCCGGGTCATCTACTAAGAGGTAATATTACTAGAATTAACCCTAGTAATCTCAGTGAGCGTGTGATGCACGTTTGCACTTGTATTCACAGTCGATGTCTATTCGGCAGACAATGACTGTTTAAATAAATTACAAATCGAAATCAGTTTATATAAAAAATACTGCTGTTCTACTCCGGGTTATTAAATAGTTTAAGACATTTGATATTAATTAGATAAGGCATCAACAGGAGATTAATAAATGCTTGAGAAGTATTTTTGCGTATTTTAAAGATTTGATCTAAGAATAAAAACTAAATGAAAATAAATATTCTATAAATGTGTAATGTTTTTTTTGAAGCACCAAAAAGAAGCTGAGGAACTCGCATCCTATTTTGAAAAACAAAAGAAAATGTTGTACTCTTTTACTGTGACATACAAATTGCCTTGTAATAGAGCATCTAAACTCAAATCTTATTTTTATGTATTCTTCTAAAAAGGCAGTGGGTTGAGTCCTTTTTAACATTTCCTCTAGAAAAGCCAAAAGTGAGCAGTTTTATTTATTTTTGCACTTGTCTTGAGATTCCACATTCTGACACATGTTCATGTTTCAGTCTTGTTTTTTCTTAAATAAAATTGCGGAAAAAAGCCATAATTCTGTGACATTGAAAATAGCACCGATACCCGATAGCAGAAGCATCGCATCGAAGTTGCCATTTCTAATACTGTAACAAGACAACACTAACATAAAACAGCCTTTTGTGACTGAAATGACCTTGAAGTTTGCCGTAAGCCACCAAAGAGCCGCTGAAGGTGACGCCGCCAATGTAGGTCCCGAGATAGGCCACGATCTTAGTGAGGTTGGCGGCGGGGTCGGTGGCGAAATGCGGGTACTCCACCATGTACTCCGCCACGCAGGTGAGGACGGCGGCCATGCCCACCAGACTGTGGAAAGCAGCCACGAGCTGGGGAAGGTCCGAGATCTGGATCTTTTTAGCAATGGCCAAGCCTGTAAAAGACAGAGAGAAAGATTTCAGAGCGGCTGGTAAACAGACAGTGTGTCGTCGTGAGGTTGGGGTGTGTATGGGGGCAAGTACGGGGCGGGTTTGGACCTGGGGGTGAAAGCATCTGGAAACGAGCAGACTTCTGGTTTGAACTATGGCTGGTCGGAATGGTTTAAACCAGGTTCCAGCAGGTTTCCAGGAATAATTAGCTATTTAGATTAGACATGACTGGCTATAAAACCAGATACCGTGCTGTGTGACTCACTCGACCTGATGACCATTACCTGGGGTTGCGGGGAAACCACAAGGTCATTTCCCAACACATTTTGAAGTTCAAAGGCCCGAGACTAAAGAACAAAGTCACACGCGAGCACTTACCTGCCGAGCCACCCACTGCCATGGCAGCGCTCATCTGCGCCAGGAGCTCAGGAGACGGCTTCAGCGCCCCGAAGGTGGCAGCGATCCCACCAGCCACGCCAATCATGCCTAGGGTGTTACCAAGACGGGCAGTGGACTGGGTGGAGAGACCACCCAAAGCCCCCACGCAGCACAAGCCAGAGCCCAAATACATCATCTGCAGACAAAAGACATCATTAACAGATGCATGTTACCCAGAATACACTTCTGCTGCTTCAGATTTCAAATAAGATGTTCAATTATAGATTTATATGGATGTTATGGAATTTCCCCACTGTGGGACTAATAAAGGCTATCCATATATCTATCTATCCATCCATCCAATCCATTTTTTTATTTATTTGTCTGTCTGTCTGTCTGGCTGTCTGTCTGTCTATCACGTTTTCTGTGGTATTTACCATGTTACCATTTTGTTTGCTGCTGTTAAACAGAAATATCCAAAATGTAAAAAAAAAATGAAGTCTAATATAATTTAATCTCATATATACAGTACATCCATCCATCCTATTTAGTGTATTTTTCAGACAAATAAAAATAAAAATCCTACCTGTTCAATGTTGTAGCCACTCTGAAGAGCAACTCCATAACCACCAACAAACAAACCAGCAGGAAGAAGATACAAGTAGTTGTACTCTGGAGGATCGGTGGGTCGCTTAAACATGTCCAACATCCTCTGAGTAACCAAGAAACCACCTGATCAAACAAACAGCATGTCACAACACAAGTACGCAATTGTGAATCCAATCATCTCAGGATGCGTCTGAGGAAAATGATGAAGTGTCTTTAAGAAAACTCTGGAAACAGAAAACAACTCATTTCACAGTTTAACGCAAGAAACGTGTCTAAATAGAAGAGTCAGAAGGACTGAAATAATTCATCAAACTGTGCAATTCTTCCTCATACATCCATTTTCCTGGCTTGTGCTGACCCGCTGAAGCAACATAACAGGAATATAAACAAACTAAATCTTTTCATTTGAAACTCGGACTGATATCTAATTTCCTTTCTCTGAGCAACCTAGTGATTTATCACTCAAACTTCAACGCAACCTATACGGAATTCCCATAACCGACTATTAAACACGAAGGAAATATAGAGTCAGAGAATAAAATACGTTCATTGAAATTAAATTGGAAAGTGCAATTGTTATTTTTTCCCCATTCTATGCACTTGTAACAATATAAAACTGGAAAACAGAAGGAAAGGAAAATGGACCAGACTGTCAGCATTTCCCACAAATTTTTAATGGGACTGTTGGATGAAGAATGGAAGCAGCAAATGAAGAAAAAAAACCCCCAAATGATATTAAACACCTGCCGTGAAAAGATAAATATATAAATTTGGAGACTTTATGCGCACTGGAACACTTTTAAAAGCTGTTATTATAGGATGATGAAAAATGCCTGTAAAAGTCTAGTAGTCGGGTATTAAATCACGTACGCTCCCTTTAACCTGGACCTGGATGAGCCGAATCTTGGCGCGTTGATCTAAATACGCCGGTGGAGTTCAGCGAGGTGAAAGTCACGGAAACCACAATGTCATATTGGCCACTTGAAGCCACTTTCTAGCCTCTTTTACTCCCTAAATGACTTTTTGGAGCTGAAGAACAGAGCTTGAGATTTACGACGGCACCTTCTTTGAAGCCAAACTGCTGCGCTGACATTTTCTCCTTCAGGTGAGAGGTTTGTCTGCGGCCCCCCTGCCCCCCACTCGGGCCTAAACTCTTCCACCTGGTTGGAACTAAATACGCGGGGCGTTCTCACGAACACAAGACGCGGGGCAGCCAGAGGGCAGCAGCCCCTCTCTGTAAGCGGCCTGTTTGCATATGGAACCTTACACCAATTTCAGCGTTGTCACTTTAGCGACATGTAAAGGTCTGCGGTTGCAGGCGTGGGATAGTGTGTTTGGTGCTCACCGGCGATGTTGACGGAGGAGATGAAAGCAGCCAGAACCGCCAGCGTCTCGGCCGTGCAGCTGGGAAGATACCCACCACCCATGAGCGAGAGACCACCAACTGCAGTCAGACCTGAAACCAACAAGTGTGGAGAACACATTCAAACGTCACGTGCTTGTTCTAAGAGACGTGTGGCTTGTCTATAAACTTTTTGAAAAGTTATTGTGATTTTATGAAGTGTTTCATTGATTGTGAGATATTTCATTCGGCGAAAAGAGAGAGAAAATTCAGAAAAAGTGCAAAAAGTTAAATAAACAAATAAGTTCAAGGCCTGTCCAGGTAATTCATGCTTTTTGAAAGTTCACACGGCCTTTCTTCGGTTTATTCCTAAAATCTAAAAAAATGTGAACACTGACTGGTCGACAGAATGTGTAAAAACTTTTAAGTTTAAGTTTATTTGTATATTGCTTCTCAAAAATAAATGATCGATAGGCTTCTCTCACTTTTGGTCCCAGACTCGCTTAGATTTGCTAGATTGTGACCCAAAAATAAAACAAGTGGCATAGAAAACGACGCCATTGTGGCATTGTATTAAAGTTTTTGGAAAATACAGCATCTGAGTAAATCTAGTTTGCGTTTCATGGTCAGCTCATCATGATCAGTGGCTGAAAAAGCAGCTCCAGAACTAAAATAAGGTTCAAAAAAACATCTTCCAACACAAAACAGATCCGAAATGGTAATGCAAGTGTAACGAATGGAAACTGTACTAATGGCAAAAAAAAGAACAAAGTTAAAAAAAAAAAAAAAAAA
>CM051496.1:22023283-22051543 GCA_028031935.1 Paedocypris micromegethes
AAAAAAAAAAACAAACAAAAAAAAAGTACAATTAGAATAAAATTATCCAAATAATAGAAATAAAATACGAAAATATACAAGAACTAAATGAAAGGACCTAAATACAATAAAATTCACATGCTGGGTCATAAGCCAAGGAGCATAGAATGGCTTTCTATATTGTCATTGTATCCCATGGTTACAATGAAAATGGGAATGCCACTCTGTTTGGTGTGAGTACTATAAAATGATAATAAGATCATATATAAGATGAAAAAATACAATGGGCTTTAGCATCAAGTTTAAACTGATGATGATGATATTTGTTCATAATGTATGGGGGTTTTTTTTTTGTATGGGACAAGTTTTGTCATGAGGCTTTACATATAGTACTAATGTATTTATAATATGCATTTATATTTCCCTTTATAAAAATAACACAATGGTCAAAAAAACAAATAAATAAAACTAAATTAAATAAACATCAGCTTTTAAATATAATTATGATTAAATATAATTAAATTGACGTTGTTAAATTAACATCAGCCGTTTTATTATAATGATCAAAGTGTGATTACAAAGTGTGACTAGACTCTTAGTTTAAAACACTATCCAAAAAAAAAAGCGCTTGAGAGTTGCTTTTAAAAGTGACAAAACCGTCTCAACGGTATTACACCCCCATTACCCATCAAACAAACTAAAGAATAAACCAACAATGCATTAAGTGTTTAGCAGCAGTACACCAGATTTCCTCTTTACCTGGTGTCAAAGCCCCTCACGATAGCCCCCATAGCCCGGGCAGATCCAGCAGCGGCCAAACCAGCCACTCCACCTCCGATGATCAACACCTGAAGACGAGAACAACCCGTTTGAAAGCTCGGAGGAATTAAAGAACAGCACAGATGCCTTCCAGCAGCTAATGTGAGAAACACACAGCAATGAATCAAGAAAAACCTAGTAAAAACAGCGTGTGCGTGTGCCGACGTGCCAGTGCACATACCTTAGCCGGGGGAACCTTCCCAGCCGCTGTGATCTGACCGGTGAAGAAGCGGCCAAAGTTGTTGGCTGCCAGGACCACGGCTTTATAACTGCCAAGAAAAACAGCAGCGCATCAGTCGCGGCCGCAGAAGAAGCCAGAATCCAGACGCCAACCACAAATGTTGACACTGGTGACGGACGCGAACATTTCTGACGGTCACTGCAAACACCGTCTGTTTGTTTGGGATTAGTTAGAAAAGCAGGAAAAAACCCAGGGAAATTTTATATTTCATAAATATGCAGGACTCAATGTACAGTAGACTCCATTTATTGCAATACTGACATGGATAAGCCACTGGAAAACACAACGTTCTGCAAAACGGTTAGTTGCGGTTTATTGGACCGGCAACTTATTGGGATGGAACCCTAAAGAGCTCGAGCAAATATTAACACACAAGGCCAAATTATTTTTTTTCTTATTTGGACCAATATTATGCTTAATAGGGAAGCAGACAGGGAATGTAAGAATAAGAAAAATAGCCACAAGTTGATGTACAACATGAAAAAAATAAATAAATAAATAAATAAATAAATAAATAAATGGTACTTGGTCTAAAATCAGTAATTAAAAAAAAAAACATGCATTTTGATTAATGAGTAACAACAACACATTCGGCAATAACAGCATTATTACATGTTTACTTAGTACATCCATCTTATTGTGGGGAAAATGGGCGTGTCACTTAATCAGACCAGCTGTTATTAGAAATAAAAATATTGATTGACAATGAATTTGATCATGGAAAAATATTGCAATGTAATGGTCAAATTGATAACAGTTGGATAAGTGCTCAATGACCTGCACTATGTGTAACGCTGGTTTGCTAAATATTGGTTTACACAGAACCTAGAGATGATAAATGGCATGCGTTTTCGCATCTAAAGTGTTTTGTTATTTGTTATAGAATTTTGGAAGGCAGTTTCTATATTTAAAAAAAGATAACTATTTACAGTTTTTATGCAAAGATTAGCACCCCCTCTGATTTTTCAGGCACAAAATTACAAAAAAAAAAGAATTGCACTATTTTTCTCTTAAAATACTATTTTTCTTTCTTTACTTAGACCTAACTTGTGATCCATACAACTTCAATATCGTTTTTACTTGAATAGTACTAGTTTTAGAATTATTAGCTAGTGATGAGAAATTCAATTCTTTTAACTGACTCAAATCTTTAACTCTCAAACAGTAAAGGCAATGATTCATTTTGAGTCACTAATTCATTTGGTTCATTTGGTTTTCTTTTTCCAGAAAGCGGCGCTGACGCTCTGCTGTCGCGTGATTAGTGAACGGACAAACAAACGATCAGAAAACATTCATTTGAACAAATTGCGAATGATTCTTTTCATTACAGAGCCTGCTCAAACCGGCTTGGCTGTCACACAATAAACGAGTCGTTCGCCGAGGAGACTCGTTCATCCAGAGTCATCCTGGGCTGCGTCTCTGTCAGACATAAATATCAGAACAGAACAGCTTTGGTTTGCTCTGTGTAGCAGACAGATCGCGTTGATTGCTTTTGTTTCCGAGATTTTAATCCAGTGTTCTTCGTTTTGAACCGTTTTCTTTCTTCTGATGCGTATCTTCTGATGTGGACGTGCTAGCCGTTAGCGCAGATTTACCGGATGCAATACTTTCAGTTAGACATTGACGTTTGGAGTTTCAGTTTGACAGTCGCATGTTGCTGAGCTCAACAGTTCCAATCTTCAATTAGACGTATGTTATAGTTTACGTATATTTTATGTATTTGCCCCATATCACGTAAAATTATTTACTAGAATGAAATAGAGGAAAGAGAGACAATTTGATTAGATTGTTCGAATGTTATGTTTAGGAAAATTGATTTATCAGCTTTTCCTTTGCAGTTTGAAAAATTTTGCAGGATCGCAAAAAAGAGGCTTTGATTTGCAAAATAGATTAAAATGCATTGTGTCAAGTGATCAAGCTATTGTGAAGAACCAGATGAACTGGCTATTGAGATTCTAATCATAATTCTACCTCTATTGATCACTCATATGGAAGTTATTTGTGATGTTCTGAAAATAAACCATAAAATATAAATAAACTGTTAGGATTTTGAGGCCATCAAAGTGGCAGCCTGCAATTTCACCACTAATAAAAATCAAAAACTTGGTTGAACTTCAATGCGCATTTTGTTTCAAGTGTTGCCAATCATCACCAGCCAAGCACGGACGTCCGATGTAAAGGAAGGTATTCATCGCTTTCCACTTTGCTTATCTTACCCGGCAATGTTGGCCATAGAACTGAGGGCATCATATCCTTGAGCGATAGTTACACGGGGCACCTGGTCCATGGCCAGAACTGTGGCTTTGCGCTTGGAGAGTGCCTCCATCAGCTCTGGGTTCTGAGCTGGGTAGATGAAACTTACGAGGGTGGCTCCATCTTTCATGAGCTCGGCTTCATGGAGTCCCAAAGCTGGGTTCAACATGGGGGCGCGTACCTGCGACGAGAAGAACGAGATTGGGATGAGACGGTCAGGAACATGAAACGATAAAGAACGGTACCTTGAGGAGAACGTCAGAAGCAAACACATCCTTCATGTCCCTGATGGTGGCTCCGGCTTTTGTGTACATGTCATCCGAGAACTTGGCGGACTCTCCAGCGCCGGACTCCACCACCACGTTGAAGCCCTGCTTGATGAGAGCTTCCACACCGGCCGGCGAGATGGCCACGCGACGCTCATTCTGAAAGATCTCCTTGGGCACGCCGACAGTCAGCTGTTTGTACGGGATGCCTAGTGAATAAAATAATATAAGGTGTATAATTACTTCACCATTACACAATTTAAAGTTTATTGCTGTAGAACAGCTCCAGGTTTCAGTTTCATGACAAAATCAGATTCAGAAACAGAAATAAAACCTACATAAGTCAGTTAAAAATAGATATTTTTCCACAACTGAAAACACGTAGTGCATTTTCTACACAAAATAATTGATAAATACCGTATTTTCTGGACTATAAGCCGCTACTTTTTTCATAGGTTTTGAACCATGCAGCTTATACAAAGCTGCGGCTATTCTGCAGATTATTTGATAATGAAGGTAGATACCGTTTATTTTCTTTTTTTTCTGTCCCATTTTAATCAGCAAAGTTGCTGCCGTGTTTAAATGCAGGTAAGGAAAGGATCTATCTAGTTACATAGATGTACATTTACAATCCAAAATCGTTCATAGAGCGGATGCAGCTTATATACAGGTGCAGCTTATAGTCCAGAAAATACGGTAATTCGTTTTATACGCAGTTGGGGTCAGTGTGGTTAAAAATTCAAATCAGGAATATGCCGCAAATCCCTATGAGGAATACATTTGAGAATTGGGGGGGTATATTAGTGATTGGATAGTGTGTGTGTAAAAAGATAGATAGATAGAGAGAGAGAGAGAGAGAGAGAGAGAGAGAATGAGTACAAGTGAGCGGGTGAGTAAAAGAGCAAGAGAGAAAGTGTGAGCAAATGACAGAGTAAGACAAAGTGCAAGTGAGAAAGGAGGAGAAAAAAAAAAAGAAAGTGAGTGCAAAAAAAAAAAGTGCGAGTGAGAGAAAGTGTCAGAGAGAAAGATTGTGTGAGTGGGTATAAGAGTGTGATATAGCCAGACAGAAAGACGGATAGAGTGAGAGATAAAACAAAGAGAGCGAGAGAGAAGAAGAGACAAAGACAGAGAGAGAAACAAGAGAGTGGAGAGAGAAAAAGAGAAAGAGAGAGAGAAAGAAAGATAAGGAGAGACAGACAGAGAGTGAGACTCAGATAGCGTGTGATAAATGCAAGTAATGACCGTAAAGATACATCAAGTCACTTTCAACAAAGTGTTATGCATCAAGAAAGATTTTCTGGTTTCTTATAATTCCTCAAACTCACTCGAACTAAATAAAAGTGCTTATTAGCTCCAGCTCCTCACTGTACACAGCCATTCTGCACTAATCAGCCATTTGTAGCCTCTCAGACCTGGTAAGCGTCAGGTCAAGTGAAAAGCATTCCAATAAAGATAAGAGTCATAAACAGCCGTAGATTTACAGCCGTGGAAGTCCGAGGTTACATTAAATATCTGAGTTATGCTTCCAGGAAACGGCTCGCTTTACAGCTGCACGCATTCGCACGGAAAGAAACAATTTGTGACTTTTCAACAGCTCGGCTTCTGTTTAAATTAGGAAAACCGTCCCGGCCCGAAAAACAAGCTGTAAAGTTGCTTTGGAGGACATTGCGGCGGTAATGAATTTTACGCTTCTTGTTGAAGGACACGGCAATGTCATGTGGTCGAGACATGCTGAACGCATCCAGCCGCTGGAGGAAGTCGAAGGTCATCACAAGCCTGATCTAAAGATAACAAGACGGACTAATGTGAAAGTCAGACTGGAAACATTGCAAAAATCGAATAGCGCCACGTGTTGAATGGCTCTAACAGGTGTACATGCGAAATGGTTCAACCATTTGATAAGTTCAACCCGAGGGTCAAAGGGGTCACCGAGTGTATTTACAAAAGTTATGAAATTGATTTAAAATTCAACAGAACTTTAAAAAGCAGGTGTAAATCGATTGAATTTGACTTTGTCTTGCAGGTGTTTTAATGTGAAGCTTCATCTTAGCCACTCGTGGTTCGGCCCGTAGGTTTCTCCTTCCAACCTGTCACACTTTAAACTTTGTGGTTTTAGTTTGGGTGTATGTTAACAAAATCGGCGTGAATAGGTACCAATACAAGGGTTGCACAATTCTGGATAAAATGAGAATCACGATTTATTTGCTTAGAATACTTTACATTAATTTGGCAGATGCTTTTATTCAAAAGGGACTTACAAAAAGGAGCAAGTGAAGCAATTTGTCTAAAATAGGCTACAGTAGATGTCCACACGGGCTATATAAAGACACTTACTAGACAGAACCGCATGACAGTCAGTGAACACAATACAAAAACACAAGCCTTTTTTTTTGTGTTAAGATGCAGATGAAAAAGCTCAGTTTTTAGTGCTTTTAAATGTTGAGAAGGTTGCAGACTTTCTCACAGGGATGGGTAAATAGTTCCACCAGACAGCCAAGAAAACAAGAGAAGGTTTTTGTGAGAGGTTTCAAACCGCGTTACAGAGGGACTACTATCCGACGTTCGTTCTCAGATCGTAGACTACGTTGAGGTTGAGGTAGCATGGAGCCGTACCAGTCTTGGTTATTATTTTTAAGTATTTAACCCAGAAAATCAGAATGTCAAACCAATATAATAACACGTTTCTTTGCTTTAAATTTAAATAAAAGGAATGAAAAATAAATGTAAAAAAAAAAAAAAAATCACCATTACACGTAATGAAAATAAACAAGGTACAGTATTATGTACAATTTAGGACAAAATTATTAGGTCTGTTTAACTTCTGAAATACGTATTTTGTATGGGGGCTAATCATTTTAGATGTTAAGCAAAGGAAGTGGCAGATTTATCAAAATATCGCGAGATATTATGGTTGGTGTATTAGAACGATATTAGAACGCGATATTGTCAGTATACCCTACTGCAAATGATTTGTTCACTTTAATGTTCAAGGGTAAAACATTTGAGTCAAAATTGTGTTTACATTGTATAATAACTGACTTTTTTTTTTATTTTACTTTAGTAGCACAGTAACCTTTTATGTTATTTTTTCCAATGTTATAAACCATGTTATACATACATAAAAAAATTCTGAATTTACATGGGCTTGGCACTTGTTAGGTAATGTTCATATGACGTCCAGACGAATGAAAACGTCATGAAATTTTTGTCTTACAGAACTGCGGTTGGCGTGGATTAACTTCATAAGTCAGAGTACCACTATATTTGTTTGTTGTGAATTAATTATAAATACAATTTAAGCAGTTCATTTAAAATTCAAGTATTTTTAAAGCCTTGAAAGCACATAATTGTAATTCAAGCATTTGCAAGGATTTTCAACCACCCGTAGGAACCAGATCCAGTCCTGAAGTGTCCCGATTAAGTGGTAGCGGCTATATTTGCATTGCGTGGAGCCTTTAGAACAAAACTACCACACTGTGATCTACTGTTAGTGACAAAGCAAATATAAATGGTGCAAAACTGGTGGCTGTAAAGAGACTGAATGTGGAACCGGACGTCAGTCTGAGGAAGTTTCATGTCATGATCTCGTCTTCTCAGCTGTCAGGCCAGAAATAGCCTATGCTGTCGGTCCCATAATGCCAAATGAAAACATGTCTGCCATTAATGGCTGGATGCCAACGCAGACTGGCAGGAACCGAGCAGAGGGCACGTCGCACCGGTCACCTTGACTGGACGTGATCACGACAGAACTCGCTGACCTTGAAGTTCACTCAGTCCATAAACTCCAGCAGAACGGATTGTTGAAATTGAAAAGTTTTAATAATATGGTATCGTTTGTGGCATTTTACAGCAGAATCCTTCGAGATCACATCGTTTACGCATAAACACAGCAAAAATGTAGTCAAACGTGTTGGGTGGGAACTAATAAAAACGGCACAGCGGTTTTACCTGGACTGGCGAGGCGACTTAGCGCTTGATGGGTCTTAAAGAACCGCACACATGGCGTCTTCACTGTCCGCACACTGGCCAGCCCAGAGAACAGGGGACTGGAACAGCTGCCCGCTACCACACGGAGAAGACTCGCCATCGGAGACACAAGGAGGAGCTGTGATGTCGCAACGTCCCTCCTCCTGCAGAGAGAGAGAGAGAGAGAGAGAGAGAGAGAGTGAACCGACCTTTCCCATAATGCCCCACTCTCACTGTAGCTCAGCTGTTCACACACCACAGAACTTTCTTCCAAGGTGAAACTAGCCTTTTTTACTTCCCTACACAACACAAGCTCACTTTCCCCCACATTTGTTTTCTTCCAGA
Source organism: Paedocypris micromegethes (assembly GCA_028031935.1). Taxonomy (NCBI): domain Eukaryota; kingdom Metazoa; phylum Chordata; class Actinopteri; order Cypriniformes; genus Paedocypris; species Paedocypris micromegethes. The sequence goes on from CM051496.1 coordinate 22,031,153, forward strand.
ACTTTCAATAGCATTGACGCTTTGCATCGCTTGATTTTGTAATTTTCTGTTATATTAAATATTTAATTCCATGTCTTAAAAGAATTAAAGTATTTTGTTATATTCTTTGTTATAGTCTGACTGTGCTACTTTTCATGGATGACTTACACATTATATTATATTATATTGTAAATCAATGCAATGTACTTTACTACAATATAATGTATAATGTAATGTATAATAATGTAATAATGTAAAATAAAACATTTGGGCATTTATGCTGAATATATTAGGATTGTCCATGTGGCAAACAAAAAAAAACTGTTCTTTTGATTGTAACCCCGATTGATTTTCCCCGTCAAACAAAAACTTGATTTTAATGGGATAAATAAATGGATAAGTGTGATAGAAAAATATGCTACAATTAATATTCATTCATTGATTAATAAAAATAATAATACTGTTAATAATAAATCTATACAATTGATTGTTCTTTGCTAAAACAAACAAATTAAAGCATTTTAATCCAAAACAAGAGACAAACTCTTCCAGCTTAATTTTAAGACATTTTTTTTTTTATTTTTAGAATTTCTCTTCATTAAATGTAAAATAAATTGAAATACTTTATTTATACAAGTAAAAAGAATATTTACACATAATATAAATATAACACATTTAAAAATGCATTCAAAAACTAATTGACTATTACAGACAATTTACGTCATTTTAGTCTGATGTTGTTAAGATAATTCCTGATTGACGATTAACAACCAAAACCATTATAACTATGTGTTTCCATTAAAGGCATCGCTCTGCTATATACAGGACTAGAGAGGAGATGGTGTGGAGGTCAGTATTTGTTTAGGTGAGGGTCTCTCACAGACGTGATAAGGGATATTTACAGTGAAACTGGAGGTCACACGGTAGCGAAGTAAAGTGTGAGTAACAGGTTCATTTATGACATGTTTCAGTGAGACTGGAGGTCACACGGTAGACACACACACATGTAAAGTCTGTGTTACAGGTCCATTTATGACACCATAAACAATCCATAACAAGACTGGTCTGAGGAATTTGGGGTCAAACAAGGACAATAATCACGAAAAAAAAACTTTTGTTAGTTTGTAGAGAGAATAGAAAAATTCAATGAATCCTAGTAAAACAGAACTAGTATAAATCAATGGAAATAAAACTTTTATTATTAATATATTTTTAACACTTATATTAAGTCTAAAAATATTTGTAAGGTTATGAACTGTGGTCAACTATCAAAAAGACTTAGACAATAATGTAAATCAAAACAAATATTTGTGCAATTTTCAAAAGTTGAAAAAAGGTCATTTCTAATTCTTCACAAGAAAATTACTTGCAATAACACAACAATTCTGCACGCTACAGAGAAATAATGTTTTATAATTTTAATCCAATTATCGTCTAAACATATCTAAATCGAACTAAGGCCTTTATGACATTAAAAATAAATATTTTACGGGACACTCAATGTCACAGAATGAAAGTGACAAAACATAAAAATTGGTCATGTGTACTTCAAGCAAATTTGAGTAACAAAAACAACAGTCAGTAAGCATTTTCATAAATGTTTTACGGAAATACTAGTACACACTAATAACACTAGTGGTCGTGTTTAAAGACCTAAACAGACAATCCGAACAAACTTGAGTTGAATTAAACGTGTGCCGTTTTATTGGATTATCCCGCAAACGACAATCCAATTCTAGCACTGCGCACGTGCAGCACAAGAGTCGGATCGCTCGGAATTAGTCGACGAATAAATCGCAGTGATTTATAATCGACGAGGTTTGATTGGAAAAATCTGATTCGTCGAATTACCGGCGCGTGCCCTTGTGCGCGAGAAAGTCAATCACTGAAGCGGGACTTTCGCGGGCTTTTAACAACGCGAAATTCCGTTTAAAAGTCTCTTCCGTGGAAAAACAAAACACGTAGTTATTGTTACAAATTATTAAAATAAACAGCGTGCAGGATTGGAACCGGTCAGCCGACAGAGGGCGGGCACTTTTTCCCGACTAGCATGACGGCTAAGCAGAAGGCAATTCTGGAATCACTTTTTTTGTGTTTGTAAACGAGACCGTCGCGTTTTCTAGTGCAAGTTCTGCGGTTAAACGCCAAAGCTGCGGAGATGGACAATGAAGAATTGATTTCTCACCGAGTCAAGCCAGAGCATCAATGAGCGACCTCTGAGTGAGCAGGGACACACCGCAGCAGCTTTACACGGCCGCCGGAAGCACACGCGTCACGTGCTCCGCTCACCTCGAGCTTCCCGCGCTCAGTGGGTTCGTCGGCCTGTCAATCATTCGCACCGCGCATGCGCTCAGATATGCGACCACCTGATTCAAAATATGTGTTTTGTCAATATTTGTCATTTTACACCGAGTAAAAATCGTCTGCAACGTCCATGTGTATTAATACTTTTACCTGCGTTTCCTACTGAATTTATCTGTTTAAGTCAGTTTTCTGTGCAGTGAGGGGGCACGTGTACAATCCCCCTGTTGACTTTAACTGGCCCCATATAAGGGAAACTGGATATTTTTAATTAACTTTCTACCTAGACTAAAATGTCTAAAACGTTTAATTCACGTTGTGCATAGACTTAAATGGCCGAATTTTGGTCGTCCCTTGAAAAAAATACACAACCACCATCATTGGTGATGTACAGGACACTGAAACCAAACTTTTACTTACAAAGTATATAGATGAGAGTTCTCGACAGTTTTACATACTCTTTTTAATTGCAAACATATACGTATAGTAACGTACAGTACAGTACGTATATGATTTGTTTTATCCAAAATGAGTCTAGATATCTATATCCAGCAGAGGGCGCTATAGACCACATTACACAACAAAACCGAATTTTTGAGCGTCTATAATCTTTTTCTGTCAAATAATGACATTATATATGCTGGTAGTACGTATACACAACACTTTTAGGATACTGGAACTGTGGCTTAGTGGGTAGCTCTGTAACAGCAAGGAGAACCCATCTTGAGAGACTCGAGTTTGAGACCCAATCAGGGCATTTTATGCATTATTCTCCCTGTGCTCCTGGGTTTCTTCTGAGTCTCTGGTCAAAAGCTTGAATTAGTTTGAAAAGAAAAGTTTCTCTTAGGAGTGAGTGGGAGTTTGAATGTGTGTGTTCCAGCCAGGGGTCCTAATCCATGTTCATGCTCCATATGAACTGTTTATGGCTTTTTTTCCTACAAGGACATTTTTCAAACGAAAACCACCAATAGCTGGAATAATTGTGAAACTCACATCAACATTTGATTGGGGGAATAAAAAACATAGAGATTGCATTTAGATGAAACGACCAGTGTGCAAACACGATCTGGAGAGAATCATGTTCAATGAAATGAAAGAAGCACGCTGAGATTTTCTCTGTGCGTCTCATATGTTTCTGTTCAACTAAATCCAGTTGTGGAATGTCAGAGTAGCAAAGCTGTTAACCATTAGAGTTCCACACTGGTCTGCTGAAGCACTTACTCACACTCACACTTCAGACCTTCACCTCTCTTTATTGCCTCATGATAGTTTTCATTTGCGTTCATTTAAGTTGGCAACTAAGAAACAGGCCTTTTAATGGTTTTTAAGATGTTCCTCAATTTCTCAGGCCTGTTTGTGAGAAAAAAAAACTATTTAGTAAAAATGAATCTAGTAAACTAGTGAACATGAACATAATTTGGTAAAAATAAGAAAAATCTTATAATCTTGTAATAATATTAATTTAAAAAATTAATGAGTAAAAAAATGAATCCTAGCAGGAAGACACAAAACCAAAAATAAACAAAAATGAATCTTAGTAAGTAAACAGAAATATTTGTAAGTGAAACTAAAACAAAAATAAACCAAAATGTGAAAAAAAAAAAACTAATGGGTAAAACCGTTATATTAGTAAATGAATGTAGTAAACAACAAAAAAGAAAAACTAGTAGATGATAAATACTAGTACAAAATTGATTTTCGTAAATAAAACAATAGAAATAATATTGTATAGGAATAAAAATGAACCTGGATAACAGCATTGTGTATGACTGTGTCTGAACTGTAAACTCTTTACTGAACAATATATTCAAAATATTTATTAACACAATTATTTAAATACCTGAACTATGCAAAAACAGTTTTAATATATTTTCAGAAATCACTTCAACCTTCTGAAACAGCAAATTGTTAGTCTCATTTTTACGAAGCAATTCACAACTTGATTTCAATAAACACGTCTGACTGTAAACCGGTGTAAAGTTAAGAAATCACCAGCATTATACACTTTTTATTTTATTAACAAACATTTCAACCGAAAATAATTTTTTAAAACCATAAACAATCAGTCCAGACATGTATAGAGAGAATGTGGGATTCCTCGTCATTCACAGAATAGCGACTCAAGCAGGTGAGAAGCCAGTAAAGTCTGATGTAAATCACAGAAGGCGGGGCTTCTTCCTCCCCTTTTGTTCTTCTTCAACAACATCTCGGCTTCAGCCATCAGACGAGCTCCGCACTCCACGGGCTTTGAAGCTCACATTCCAGGAATTTCCTGCAGAAAGCTTGACACTTAATGTGAACCAGAAGCTACTTCAACATGTCTCGTCTGTGGATTCTCCTGCTCTTGCCATTGCTGTGGAGCGACGTCTCAGTGCGCTCTGCAAAAGGAAAGAAGAAGCACCAGCTGAAGAACCAGAGCAATGTTGTACCTTCTCAAGAGGACGATGGAGGTCACGACAGCGCCGTCCAATCAGAGTCTGACTTTTTGGCTGCGTTTATGGGCAAACATCGTCTGTGGGTGATCACTGCTCCATCCCATAATGACATCTACCTCCAGATGGTGGAGAAGCAGATCCAGGACTCTGGAGGTCTCAACTGTCGACTGGCAGAGAGAGACACTCTCATCGTCACTATTATTCAGAACGCCATGATGGAGGGCAAAATCCAACGCACGTCCTTGCAAGGAAAAGCCTCGGTGGAAGTCATGGACTCGGAAATGGTGAGCAAACTTCTCCATTACCTGGAGCTGGAGGAGCCAATCTTCTCCATGTTGATTCTGAAGAAGAACATGAAGGTCAGTGTGAGATTCCCGTATCCGGTTCGTGAGGAAGCTCTCATTGAAGCCATCGATCAGCTGCCTGTACGCAAGCTGGAAAAAGTGGCCAGGAAAGGATCGGCTATTAAATGCAAAATCACTAAAAAGAGGCTGGTGAAGAAACACGGGTCCATCACACGGAAAGTCTTCAGCTCACAAAATCAGGGGAACACCACCTCCATCATCCTCAGACAGAAAATGCATCAGGACAAACAGGCCACGATAAAGAACAAAGTCCAGGACATCTTGAGTGGACGCTCACGCTTCGTGATACGTAAAACCTCAGCAGGTCCTGGTGGAGAAAAAGCAAGAAAACCTGCTGGAAAGGAGAAGCTGAAGCACCACAACCACACAAGAACCACCGAGAGCCTTCCAGAACCAGAGAGCACAGACAACACATCTGAACACAATAAATCAAGCACTAAATCGGACCTTCAGGAACCTACAGGAACGCAGACAGCTGAACATTCACACTCCAAAAAGAAAGGGAAAGGAAAGAAAAAAGGAAAAGGAGGGAGGAGAAAGTCCCAACGAGAAGCAGATGATGAAGACAAGGCAACTCTGAAGCTCTTCATGCAGAACCTCCAAGGCAGGAGGCTTCTGGTACGTTCTTTAGGAAGGTCAGTCATCAACGGTTTTGCTTCTATCAGCAGTATTTGACCCGTCTTTGTGTTTCTGGCACAGGTGATATCGTCTTCCAGCGAGATCTCCGCTCAGTTTTTTAAACAGCGAGATGATAATGAGCGACATAGCTGCGATTTTTCCCAAAGGAAAGTCTCGGTGTTGTCCATTTTGGGTTCGGAACACAATCCTTCTCTGCACGTTCAACATTACCAGAAAGGTAAAGCACACAAATAAACTCAAGAAGACTAAAATCTTCTCTTTCTTGTGAACAATTCGACTTGAGAAATTTAAGTGAAATTACAAACACAAAATAGCCGTCCATATTTTTCATTTCAATTGGAAACAAAAAACACATTAAAATATAATATTGTAAAATTGTATTGAATAGTCTTTATTTAACATCCCCCAGTCCAATGACTAATCATCTTTATTTTTAAAAACTGCATTTTTGTTTTAAACAAGCTAAAACTGTCATTGTTTTTTTTCCGTCATAATTAAATAACATAATTAAATAAAAACATTAATATGTTCTTAAGTTAATTAATTATTTGATTGTCGTAAAATAGTTCATTCATTTTGAAAAATAAAAAATAATGGCATTTTGCAGCTCAAACAGCAGAGCTAGAATTTGCAGTATCAACTTTAACCTTCAAGAGAACCATGAAGTTTAGTTCAAAATGAGTGCAATTTTGTTGGATCAGATATATATTTGTTCTGGTGTGAAGGTTTATCATTTTGAATTTCTTCCTACCAGAGACTGAATCTCCACAACCATCATTACCAGAAAAATTCAACAACCAGGTGTTGCTTAGCGAGATCCGCAGCGAGTACGGCCTTCAATCCAAAGACTTCTCAATGGCGTTAACCGACTACGACTTCAAGCCTGTGGTGAGACCACACTGTCTGATCTTTGAGTTTTGAAGAAACTAAATTCTCTTCTCAATGTTTACTTTTTTTCAGTATAACAGGGTTTTCAGCAAGCCAACGGCACCTTCTGTCTTGCTAGATTTCATCGATGACTTTCCTTCACGTCAGCCTGAACTCGAGACCGAGATGAAGACGGCATCATCTTGCTCATCAGTCGCAACAAACAACCAGGAAGAAAACTCACTTATGAGGTAAAACCCACACTGGATTGCAATGGCGGGTCATCGTGATCCTCTCTGAAGGTCTTAAAATATCTGAATCACAACTAAATGTCAATTATGCGTACAGTATTTGGTTAATGAATATACTTGTTAAATAAATTCAAGTCTGTCCGCTCAAAAACTTATTTTGAGAATATCGATTAAATTCCACAGTCCGCCACTGCTGGACTCCAAAGTTCCTCAGATCTCACATTTTCTCAGGTTCATGTCAAAGCGACGACTCCTGATCATATCAGCGCCCAGTGGAGACGACTACTCGTTCCATCAGCAGCTTCAGGCTCTCAATGGACAGGAGTGTCCGATGGGTAGGAATCACCTTCTCTGAGCTCACTATCTTCAGTAGACACTATGATCTTAAGATTTAAATCAACAGGAATCCGTCATTTTGCCTCACTGACCATCGTTGGCGTTGGGCCGACATCTTCAGGAAGCGTGGAGTTTTATCCACTGAATGGTGAGTTTACATCAATCCTTACAAAACATGTCTTGCAACCAGTTTGAGGCTAAAATTCCTAAACTTCCGATAGGAAAAAGTCAAACTGAGAAGGAAAGTCTCACTCCAGACGTGGTGGAGAACCTCAGAAACCAGTTAAAGGTAAACCGGGACTACTTCAGCATGCTGGTGGTGGGAAAAGATGGAGATGTCAAGGCCTGGTTTACCTCTCCAATGTGGTCCCTGGGAAGCATCTACGACTTGGTGGACTCTACGGAATTACGTCAGCAGGAGCAGAAGCTGCAGCAAACTCTGGGAATCCACTGTCCAGAGGAGAACAGTGGCACACGACACGGTTACACCGAGGAGATAGAAGATAGCTACTTGTACCACCGGTCTGAAGACTGAGAAACATCTAAACTGCTCTAGATTTGCTTCTGGAGGAACGGTGGACTTTAACGTTAACTTGGTGGCCTCCAAATCCAAGTCTCTTAGATTTTAATCTGTAGAGATGGTTTTATTCTCATGGCTTAAATTCTACAGGACCTTGTTGTTCAGGAACAATACTGAACTCTATGGCCTCAAATATACAGTGTGTGGAAAAGTACATCAGATCTTTGGAACATCATGACCATTCTGCATACATTTACATATTAATTAAAAGGGCAAATAAATAGATTAGGGCATATAAGAGTTTCCTGTGGATTGTATCTGCTTTATCTTCAAGTTGTAAATGCTGATAAAATGTGGGTAAAACAGAAGGAGTTTTAAATGTTGGGGAGAAGAAACACCATTTTAATATAATGTATAACAAAGAAAGGTGAAATGTAAAATCTTCATATTTTAATAATGAAAAAAGCTGCTTTAAAACTTTCTTTTTCTGTAATAAAACTATGATCAGATTAGTTTCTCAAATAGCTTCATTTATTTTTCTCTGTATAAGGTTGCAAACTGCAATACGTAGTTCCAGAAACACTATAAACAGCCATTCAAATTGTATTTTTTTTTGGCAATATTTACCTTACAGCTAAATATATATATTTATGCCTTAAGTTTTATTCATAATAAAATTAACAATATTTTCTTTACATTTATGAATTTACATGACTTATTTTTACTTTTACAGTTTTTTGCTGCATTTTCAGGTAATTATGCATCATTAAATTTTGCAGTGTTTACCGTTTCTAAACATGGTTTAGAGCATTTTTGGATAATCTTGTATCATTTTTTTTGTTTATGTACTTTTTTACAATTTCATTACTTTTTTCTAATTTTTGCCATTTTTTATACTCTGTTTTCAGTTTTCTTTACCCTGTATTTTTAACCATATTTTCTAGAGCTTCACCTTTGTATCTGCAGACGATCAGAGACATGAACGTTCCTCACACTGTATGAGCGGCGGAGAGGAAAACATAGAGGAGTGTGTGGAAAGAGTATTTGTGTAGTATGGGATAGGCAAATACATTAGATGAGAGGAGTGATAGAGCTTCCTGTGATAAGGGAAGTAGCCTGAAGTAGGAAGGCTTTATCAGTCACCAAAACCCAACGAATACAGTAGCAACCACCAGCTCATGACAAGAGCTCCAACACGACATTTTGGCCTTTACCATCATGGTAAGTGCTGCTTCTTCTGACATGTTTGTCGTAAAGAAATGCAATTTGTATGCAAGAGTCATTCTAAAACAGAAAGTTTTCGAAAAGCATTTGTCTTAAATCTGTTTAAAACCATGTTCTTGATGTAAAACACTAAGGAGATTAAACATGGATGACGATTTCTGTTCAGTGATGGATGCATTAGTGATATAAACTATTGTTTTTGGGTTATCTACATCTTTCATCTATATTTAAAGGTAATTGCTGTAAAATAAAAAGCAATTTCTTCAGCATGTAATTGGCTTTTACAAGTAGCCGTTAGACGGTGTGTTAGTATTTTTACTTCATTTCTGCAAACGAAAAGCTTTAGTAGGCTAAATGTGTTGAAGGACATCGGGGAAGGTCTCAAGTTGTACTATAATGAACATATAGATTTTTGTCGACTGATTAACAGAGTTTTTAGGGGATTTTTGTTTTAGTTTTTGGGATGGCGTAAAAAGGATTGAGCAACGTGAAGATTTTTGCTCCAGCTGCACAGTTCCTCTTCTTCTAAGCAACACTTGAACTTTTCTCAGACTCTTTTCACTTCTGGTTTTATTCGTCAAAAGCATCTTGGCCTCTTTTAAACTGCAGTGTAAAACTATTATGAGCTGCTTATAAATGACCAGCTTCTAGTTTCTGTTGCTCAAACTCAACAGATCCTGAGAGTCAAAGACCTGCATCTCCTTCCAGTGAAGGTTCTCGTCCATCTATTAGACCTTTCCTAATTTAAACTAATTTCAACACATTTCTGAAAAGGAAATGTTATATTTTAAACACTGATCCGACTCATCCAACTGGAAAATAAAACCACTGGTTTTCTGTGTGGCCGCTTTGCACGCGGAAACCGTTGGGTTGTTGTTTAAGTATTGATTATTTTTTGAGCGGTTTGCGTAAATAATACCTTTAAAAAACATCAACTATACAAAGGAAAACTCTAGATTTAAATTGTAAGTTCAAAGACGTTTTAGAAAAATTAGAGTTTCATTTCATTCACTCGTCCAATTATCATGAAAATAGCTTCTTCGATTTTTGAGGAGCAGGAGACAAATTTGGTTTCTCTGGGCCTGAAGACTGGACACACCTTGTTTAGTGAATAACCAATCACAGGGCTGCACACAGACACACACACACACACGTTGACTGATTTTGACACTAAAATATTCATGATCATATGTTGGAATATTGTTGAAGAAAACCGGAGACCCGATGGAAACCCACGTAAATACAGGGAGAAGAAACTCGGTTTTATAGAGTTTTTTCTAAAAATGTCTTTTCCAAAAAGATGAAAATTCTGAATGCCGTTAAGCTCAACGTCCTCACCACTACACCACTGCCCCGCCCAGTCAATCTATCACTAGAATCTATGTAAATAAATATGAAAATAAAATAAAAGGATTAAAGAAGAAGGTGTGTCCAAACCTTTGACTGTTGGTTTCATACTTACAATAATATCACAGTTACAAAATGTGTAGATTTGTGTTCCATTAAACAGACAGGTCAAAGTTCCCCGACCAAAAGAGTTTAATACCCATAAATCAACACTAGGGGACGCTGTTTGAGGTAAACAGACTTAAAAGTAGGAAATGTCCGCACAGTGTGACTGTTCATCAGAGTCGTGAAATTATCACACGTGGATCAATGATCGAGAAATACTTTTCTGGGGTCAACCGTAAATTGTCAGAACACGGTGTTCCCGTCACATTACAATGCCTCTCTTTTGCTTATCACTTCTTCCTGGTGAAATGTCTGTCCAAATTCAGAAAGAACCAACCCTGATAATCATGTCTGGATTTATTCCACCATTAAAGTATTCCTGCTTTACAGTATGGTATCATACTATTTTACAGTAATGTACTGTTTTACTGGAATTCAAAACATTGATACAAGTCCACCATTCGAAACGATTCATCTACAATAGTGCAACATATTTTACCATTCCAGCACAGTGCTTTACTGTTTTGCACTATTTTACGGTATTTATTGTTTGTATTGATGTGCTATGGTTAGTACTGTTTTGCAGTATTTTTTTTTTTTTTTAACAAAATCTAAAACAGCGAATAATCCAGTTTTAAAGCATTCTAAAACAGTAAAACACAACATATGCTTCTTTTTAATGTTTTAGCACACTGAAATCACACTGTTTTTGTTTTATGGTAATTCAGTGTTTGCACGGTTTTAAAGTAATTTATTGAGCTCAAATGGCACATCTTCATAAATTGAAAACACAAACATTGTAGCACAATTGGTTGGTCACTTCCTGCTACTTTGATATGATAAAGGCGCTCAGTTCCTGTGTGATCACAGATGAGTTTCAAGGTTTAGAGCAGTGAGAACTTAGAACCGTAAAGGACGAACCATGAACAAAGACCAAGAATCAGAGGTAATGTTTGTTTTAATGATGGTTTGAAGCCGGAAGATTTGGATTTGACTTTGGAGATAAAATGCACCGGAGTTAACGCTATACTAAAAGGATCTAAACTTTTTAGGTTTACAAAATTCCAGCCAAAAGATTCATAAGATTAGATAATGAGGTGGAATAGCTCAAAGCACTAGTGGAAAAGGGAAAAATAAATTGACAAATATTTCATGACCAAAATGTGTTCCGTTTTAAAAATGCAATATTCTATGTGTTTCACGCGTGTCCACATCTGACAACAACGTTTAACTAAGCTGTGTGTAAAAGCCTTTTTTTTATAGCCTGTTACTTGCGCAACCTAGAAATGACCAAGTGAAGACTTGATTTGACAAACCACACTTTTACTGTGTAAAAGAAGTAGATGACCGCACTGGGAAAAGTGTGAATTTGATATCCACATTATTTTAAAAGTGTACGTAATCAAGAGGATTTGAATTGTTTAGCTTGCGTTTTTTCAGTAGTGTAAAGTACATGAGTATATAGACTTTGTTACCTTGCTTAAGTATTTTTGGCTACTTTGTACTTGTACTATGTATCAGAATGTATGTACTCTTTACTCCACTACATTTGAATGGATACTTACCGTTCTCGTTACATTGTGATTGTGAAAGTCACAATCGTCTTTGTTTAGTTAATTTTTGCAGTTAATTTCTTGGTTGAACAAGGCGATATCGCCATCTGCAGAATGCAGAAGGTACTGGATGCTATTTATGAGAAAAATCATGTGAATGTGAATTAGCGGTTGAATATTTTATCCCATTTGAGTTTGAATGAGACTGACTTGTTGTTGTTTTTTTTTTTATCTATTTTTGTTCTGCATTTTACAAAATTGTGGTGCTACATTACTTTATTGTGGAAAAATATAGAAAATAAACTCATAAAGAGTTGCTGGTTTTTCTCATTTCTTGGAGTATAATACTTAAGTTTTTCAAAAATGTGATACTCTACTCATCTTGGAATTGGTGACTTGCAACTAGTAATGGAGTCATTTTTACAGTACGATATCTGTGCTTTTGCTCCAGTATGCTTTTCAGGTACTCTTTACACTTCTGCTTTTTATTTCAACGTCGCTTAATGTTGTTTTTCTTGCAGGACAAGTCAGATGTAAAAGCCATCATGGCTCGGTTCCAAACCGGAGGTGAACCAGCATCAGGTACTCCAGGGGTCCGTCCGAAACCACCCATCCAGCCCACCTTATCTTCAGGCCAGTCCGTGCCCTTTAAAAAGCCTCTCCTCGAAACCAGCCTCTCAGGTGGAGCTACCACCACCTCAACCGCACCAAAACCTTTCATCAAAAGCGGCGTCAACCCGGTTCTAAGCGCTCCAGAAATCCACGGACACATCAGGCAAAAAAATCTCGCCAGCAGGTTTGAAAGCACACAGGAGACTAATAAAGTCAACTTTAAAGTTCCTGTGAAACCTAAACCTCCAGACTCATCCCAAGAACCTGAGACAAAAGTCCTGTTCCCCAAGCCTCCACCACAGAAGCCTTCTTCTAACATCACGGCAGGCGATTTGAAAACTCTCGGTCCGAAGCCCTCAGCCTCCGCCAAGCCCACTTGGGCCAGAGATGGCACAAAATCCGATGACAACAATGCAAACCAGAGCTCAACTCTTCCAAAAACAAACGCGTCCAATAAACCCAAGAGCTCCGTTTCCATGTTACGCCAACAGCTCGGTGAAAGTATCGAGGACTCGGCAAAACCTCTGGTACTGAACAAGAAACCAAGTTTCAGGATTCAAAATAATTTCAGCAAAGCCGAGGACGGAAATACAGAAAGTGTGCCAGTTCAGAAACCAGTAGCCACTCAGAAGCCCACCTTCCCCAAAAGACCTCCAGCTCAAGCAGGAAACGACGACCCATCGGCCCCCAAGAAGAAGCCTTTACCCAACACATACGCCCTGGGCAGTGCCCCCGCTAAGCCAAACCGCCCGCCTAAGGTCAATCTGGAGAAGTACAGGGATTCAGAGGCTGAGGCTGATGGTGAGGACTTTTATTATGCTTTATGATGTGTTAGAGCTGAATCATTTGATCATTGGGCCATAGGCTTTTGTTATTTGTCAATGTCACACACATTAGGCTGCAGCTTCTGCGGTTTTCTGTTCTCAACCACACACACACACACACACACACACACACACACACACACACACACACACTGCCGTTCTCTTGATGTGCAACTTTCAAATGCCCCAGAAGTGCAAACAATATCCGTTGACAAAAATGGTAACAAAGCGCTATAAGCACAAATAGGAAACTCTGCGTTTTCTGTACAGAGCGAGAAAACTTCCTCATTTAAGTTCCTTGCACTCAAGAGCTGAAGTCAGAGAAAAAGAAAACAGGGAAGCCGGACTAAAAAAGGAACAACAAGGGCAGCTTTCATTTTTAACTTGGCATGGTTGAGAATCTCTGACAAACACTGTTAACCAGAGTCTAAATCTGCCTTGTGCTTTGATAACCGACCTCTGCTGATAATGGCTTCGATGAAAGCGCTAGACAAGAGACAAGCTAACGCTATTACTCTCCGGCTAATCGGAATGGAAATCGAAAACACTGAATTGAAATTTAGTGTATTCACGTGTTCTGCTGACGGACTTAATGGAGCTTCTGATGGTGTGTCTTGGCAATTCTAGCAACAACTGCAGTGTCATTATCTTTTTCATTTATGAGTCACAAGTTATGTTTAGGTATTTATTCAGAAATTTCAGATTTCTGGAAAGTCAGAACACCAAGAAAGTCACTAGTGCTTATGTTCGCCTAATAATGGTAATTTTACTTTGTGCGTTGAAAAGTGGAATGCTTATATATTCGTCAATACGTTTCTTTTTTCTGCTTACAATGAAATCCACAGTATATTTACAAATGGCCTCATTATGAATAGTTGAGCAACACTGGCCTGACGGTTCTCCATTACTCAGGATGACATTTTTCTTTCGTTCAAATGTGTTTTATTTTTATGTATCAGTATCTTAAGTTGACAACCAAGATCCAAATGCTGGTCACAGCTAAAATAGATTTGAAGTGTGTCAACACTGCAAGAACAAAAAGTACAAAAACAAGCGCCCAAAATACAGAACAAAATCCATCGGAAGAGAAAAAACTTTGGTTTAATCATCCAAAAAGTACTCAAATCAAACTCAACTCAACTCAAGTACTCAACTCAAGCTCAAAAACAGAGCGAAAAAACACAGATCTACATATCTCAAAAATATCTCAGAGATCTACATATATAGCACACAGGAAACAAGACACAGCTGAAAACAATCAACAATAAGCAAAAAAAAAAAATGAGGAAATGGCAGCATTTAGTGGCTGGACATGTCCATAACCCTGACAAAGTGGTCTTGTGGTCACGTGACTTGATGACGGTGATCTTAGGAGGTGACACAAGCCTCAGGCCCAGTTCTGTGTGGTTTCTTGCTCTTCTCATGCTCTTGTGGCTTTCAGATTCTTATCAACACACAAAAACACACTAGGGTGATACAGTGATTACTCCATGTAGGGCTTTTCTGTGTGATGACCTGTGCTTGCATGGGTTTCCTCTGGGTCTCCGGTTTCTCCCACAAACTCCCGAAGAGGAGTTTGGAAATTGCCCATATGTGTGAGAAAGAATTTGATAAAGCAGCTTAAGAACATGGATTGATTGATCTTTCACACTATTGTCTTAAAGAGTTCATGCATTTTAGTATTCAGCAAAAAACGATTTTTCACAAGCGACTATCATCCACAAAAAAACACAACATCTGTCCCAACATCTTAAACGCAGACGGTTTATGGCAAATGTTTCTCATTCTCCCTTAAATTTGTCCTAAGAAAGTGCTGTAAATTTACGTAATGCAATACAATTTGTTTTGGGACTTTAGGATTTGGCCCAATAAAGCGGCCAATTAATAATATAATATATATAATATAATAATATATGCTTGCACGGAGGACAGGCTACTATTGGAGATATGGATATGGTTTGCTGTCACGCTAGGCATTTATTGGAGACGGGCGTCTTAAAGAGACAGGCCACTAATAGAAGACATACAGAATACAATATTAGTTATTACATAGTAATTACATTATTAGAATTTTTTTTTTATATATTTTATCTAAAAACTTCCAAATGAACTAAAAGAACACAAAACCGTCCGGTTGATGCAGGAACCTTGACAGGAATCTGGTTTCTCGCAGGTTCTCAACAGAAGAATGCGAGCCCCCCTCCTCCGCCGGCCGCTCACCCCAGTACACAAGCTCCTCCCCCGCCCACCCAGCCGTTACCTCCAAGCCTGCCCCCGAGGCCCAGCGGACCCCCGTGAGTAGTGCAGAATGACCCCTGACTCTTCCAGCTAGTGTTCGTTTATTGGCCAAAGGTCAAAGGTCACGACCTTGTTTTGCCCGAGCAGGACTCAGGATGAGAACTACGATGACGTGGAAAGCTTCGCGGACCCGTTTGGAGGTGACGCTGTTTTATTAAATGTGTATAATATTAAACGTTAATCATTTAACATGAAGGATAAACCGTGTTTCGTTCTTGCAGGTCAGAACAACAAGGTAAGAACTGAATAACTTTTGGGCACATTTATGTGTGTGTGTGTGTGTGTGTGTGTGTGTGTGTGTGTGTGTGTGTGTGTGTGTGTGATGTGTTTGTCTCGCCTCTTTCAGGAAAGTGGAAGTGATGGTGAGATATATGAGGATCTTGATGAAGTGAGGTGAGACTTTAGCTCTAGTAATCTAGAACAATTAACCCTCCTATTATGTTTGAGTCAAACTGACCAGTTTTAAAATACTTTAAAATGTTTGGATTATTTTTGAAAAAGTGAAAATAATACTTAAAAGTATCTTTTCATTTTGAAACTTCTGCTTGGGTTGTATGGTATTATCATCATTCACATATCTGTAACGCTATGCTACATGTTTATGTTACAAAGATACTGTTCTAGTGAAATTGACCCGTGATAAAAAAAGAAAAACTAAAATATGCATTTTGTTCACTTTTAAACTTTTCCTGCTTGTCTTAGAATGGGAAAACTTCCATCGCTTTCTGTGAAGCCCAGCCAATAATCAATTCAAAATAATGCAAATTATTAGTAACAGTGTTCTTCACATTCTCATTAATATCAACCATTACTAATTGTCCTCATTAATATTAACTTTTATCTGTTATTGTAAAGTTTGTGTTTCACATGCTCATTAATATCTATTATTATTATTATTGTTATTATTATTAACCAGGATCCTTACTCATTATTATTAATCATAGTTAAGCTACATCAATGTCTCATTATTATTAACAATCTGTTTTGTAAAGCTTGTAAACAGCGTGTTCGTAATTATAGAATATAATTTATTAATATCATTAGCCATGTTCTTCACAACCTCATTAATATTAATCGTCTTAATCATTTAATCTACGTACATTTTATTATGGTAAATGTAATTATTTATTATCTTAATATGATATTGTAAACATCCTCGTGAATATCAGTATCAGTTATAATTAGCTGTTACATTTCACTTCACATCTTCAATCATAATGACATTATTGTTCTTCATGTCCGCATTCATTTATAATCATCCATTGATTCACAAACGTTTTATTTATTATTTATTTAACAAACATAATATTATATTTCTGTTATTAATAACAGTACCATTATTGTAAACTGTATGTGTCACATCCCCATTAATATTAATAATCCGTTTTTATCAATCGCATGTTTATCAGTTCGGCAGCGGAGCTCAGTCAGCCGCCGACAAAGAACGACCTAAAGATGCAAAAAGAGCGAGAGAAGAAAGAAAAGGAAGCCGTCAAGAAGTTTAAAGTAAGAGAGGACTGACCTTGCACTTATAAGCAGATATTGGTGAGTTTGGTGGGTTATTGTGGGATCTTGCTTCAGCTCACACAGCCCCTGCAGGTCCGCCAGAAAGGCAAAGCCAAGGCCGACTGCAAGGCAGGGAAAAGCGACCTGTGCTTGAAGAAGGGAGACGCCATCGACATCATCCGCATCAGCGATAATCCAGAGGGGAAATGGTTAGGCCGGAATCAGGACGGATGCTGTGAGTGATGCTGCGACAACCAAACCTGGAGAAAACTGACTCAAACTAAGTAGATGATTTCAGATGAGGTCTGAAGGTTCATGAATTCATATTTGGACTACTTAATTAAGGATATAAGATACAAGATGGGAATTTCTTCATAGTGGAAATGGTGAAAATGTATAAATGTACTTGACTTTGTTAGGGGAATTAAATTTTATTCAATAAATTCAACAAAATTAGTTGAGTTAAATGTGTTAAATTATTAAATGCTAATTGTACGTTACTGCTTACGTGACAAAAATCTGCAGTTCAATTTCTTCAAATGTAGACAACAATAGCATTTCAATTCTTAAGATTGGATAACATTTACAACAGTCTAGTCATTTTTTGTCAACTTTTTGCGATAGGTTAATAAAAGCTAAAGCTTTTCGCAGTAATTTTCGCAGTGTGATGGCGGCTCTTTTTACATTTCAGTTGGCTTTGTTAAGACGGAAATGGTCCAGATTGACTTCAACAGTTTGAAAAGCAAAAACCTGTTTTCCGCACCATGCGAAGATTTGTACGATGATGTAGAATCACGAGATGATAAAGGGTAAGAAAACACACGATCACAGTACAAAAACAGAAAACCTTTGAAAAAATCTGAATTAAGTCTGAATAAACCCGACTACATCAAGTCAGGATGTAACCAAATATAGTTTTTTAAAGTTTCTCTTTAAGAAATTTGAAAGTGCAGAAAATTATTGAAAGCTGATTTGAAGAATCAGTAAACATGGTTGGTTTAAGTATTTGTATTTAAGTGATGCACTAAAATGTACTTGCTTTTTCTTTTGCAGAAGCATGAACGGTCAGTGGGGTAGGTACATGTATAATTACCGGTACACATATGTATTTATAACCATTATTGTTGTCCTACTCTGCAGTTATGCACTAGTAACTAATGCTGCCCCCTACTGCTCACAGTTTTACCTCCACCACCTGACGACGACAACGAAGACGTATATGACGACATTCCAGATTCCAATCCAATTAGGTAAATGCATCCAAATCTGGAGAGCAAAGTATAGTGAACAGTGTATATACGTATACATTTTGCAGTGTTACTTTTGTTTATTTACTCGTTTATGCATGTTTATTTACTTATTTAAATTATTTACTTTTTATTTTTATATAGGTGTGTTTATATAAGAATACAGTACATATACAGTAGAATTATATTTAAACTTTAGTTAAAATATATAATAGAAATATCTTAAATTCATAACAATTTGTTAAATGCTGTAAGTATATACTGTACATATATGAAAACTGAGCATACATATTAATTATAACAATTGAGTGAATGCATATGCATATGTTCGCAATGTCATGTTTTTAATTTAATTTGTAATTATTATAATCTATACCGTAGATATTTATATATAATATCTAGAACTATAATAACTGAGTGTGTGCTTTCTTTCTAAGTACCATTAGCAAATATTAATACTGCACTTTAACATTGATAATATTATTTCATCATTTGAAACTACAGTCCAGGAGAACAAAAGCCTTTGGTGAAACAGCGCCACTTCATGGAGATGCTCAAAAGTTCAATTGAGAGGAAAAAAAGTCAACTCCGACACAATGAGTAATTTTTACATTAGTAAGCTGAAATCAGACAACAGTATCTACCTGCTTTTCCCATAACTCTTCCTTAAATTACATTAATTATTCCCCTAAATGATTTCATTTTCAAAGCCAATCACGTGACATCGTTTATCCAATCCAATCCAGATTTTCTTTCTCTCTCTCTCTCTTCAGTGATAATCCAAATTTTCCTTGAGATTAATCGAACTATAGAAATTAACTAACTCTCTGTCAAGATGTATTTCAACAGTAGTGTATTATCAAATATATTGATCTTCTACTTTTCAGCATCCCTCCTCCTGCACAGTTCACGCAGGACGAAAACAAAGGTCAATTTCACACGAGCACACACACACACACACACACACACACACACACACACACACACACATGCTAAAACTGTCTGTCTGAATGTCACAGGAAGTTCACAGGAGATTTACGATGACGTTGACGCGTGCCCGAACAACCCCATCAGGTGAAAAGTCCTTTACCTCATTAATATCAATCATTACTAATTGTCCTCATTAATATGAACAATCTGTTATTGTAAAGTTTGGGTTTCACATGCTCATTAATTTCCATTATTATTATTAACCATGACCTTCACTTACTCATTATTATTAATCATAATTAAGCTACATCAATGTCTCATTATTATTATTATTATTATTATTATTATTATTATTAACAATCTGTTTTGTAAAGTTTGTGAACAGTGTGGTCGTAATTATATAATATCATGTAATAATATTATTAGCCATGTTCTTCACAACCTCATTATTATTAATCGTCATTACATCTTCATACATTTTATTATGGTAAATGTATTTATTTATTATCTTAATATGTTATTGTAAACATACTCATGAATATTAATAACTACAACATTATTAACTACAACACATTAACAAATACAATACGTCAAAAATACCTTGCAGCGCATCAAAACCCAAGGTGACTAAGACCCCTGAGGACCCCAAAAAGCAGAAGAAGTTGGAGAAAGAAGAGAAAGAGTTCAGAAAGAAGTTTAAGGTAGAGGATGTGGAACACTGTGTGATGTTTCCATGGCCTTCAGGATGCTGAGTTGTGAGATGTTTGACTTGACTAGTACGAGGGTGAGATCCGAGTGCTTCACCAGGCCAGCGTGGCGTGTAATAAGAAGGGAAGCGGGAAAGAGCTGAGCGTGCAGGCCGGAGAACTGCTGGACGTCATTCACAAGTCTGATGCGGAGAAATACATCTGCAGGAACAAGGAGGGAAAATGTAAGTGGCTGTCTGTCTGTTCAAAAGGAATCTACATATCTGTCCATCTTTCTGTTTGTAAACTTGCTAGTCATCCATTCATTATATGTATATATATTTGTCTGTCTGTCTGTCTGTCTGT
>CM051496.1:22051557-22090368 GCA_028031935.1 Paedocypris micromegethes
CATCCATCCATCCATCCATCCATCCATCCATCCATCCATCCATCCATCCATCCATCCATCCATCCATCCATCCATCCATCCATCCATCCATCCATCCATCCATCTATCTCTCTCTCTCTCTGTCCATCTGTCCATCCATTCGTTTGCCTTCCTGTCAATCTGTATTATCTGTTAAAATTATCTGTCTATCTTAAATGAATTTTGCAGCCACTCAATCATTCCGGAACCAACATTATTAATACTCGTTAATATTAATATTTCATATAAGTAAATATTTGATGTACTTAGTATTTTTTCTGTTTTTATTCACAGTTGGTTACGTCTTGGCGAGCAACATTCAAGCAGAGTAAGAAACCGGTGTTTTTGGTTTGTTTGTTAAACGTTTGAAAAAGCACAACTAATTTAGATTTATTTTTTACAGTGAGGAAGTCTACGATGATATTGGAGAAGGTGAGCTCAGTTAAATTAGCATTGTATTGAGTTAAAAGTAACGATGTTGAAATGGAAGAAAAAAAACCACGTTGTCTTTTCAGACTGTATCTATGACAACGACTGAAACTCGACAACCTGCATCGTCTTCCTCAGCTTGGTTTAATTCTCTTTTCATTTTTGTCTTTAAATGTCGTTTAGTGTGTATTTATTAAACTGTCCAGCGACGCGTCCTTCAGGCCACGTGACAGCGGAAACGGCCGTCAGGATGTGCGGTTTATAATCCTTGCTTGTGTAAAGTTGCTGTGTGGCAGTATTTTAAAACCGATTCCATTCGGTGTTTTGTGTAAATATTACGCGGAAAAGATTCCATGTTTGTTTGAGTTGCTAATAAACACGTTTGTTGAAGCACAGGTCTGAAAGCCTTTGAAATAATAGCTCGAATCGTGACCGCAAGCATGACACATTTGACGAAGTTCGAAGTAAATAGTATAATTCGGAGTTAAAATTTACATTAAATTACTGAAATAAAATGAATGGAAAAAAAGAAAGTCACGCAAGACTGTTCACTACAGTGTTCTGTTCTGTTCGTTTGAGAAAACACAGAAATAGGATAATGTTGATGTCACGAGACCAATTGCTCTCAAGTTCGGGTTGTGACGTCATCAAAAATTTCACGATGTTTCCGCTTCGTTTAAATTGTTTCCACATTACGTCATTGTATTCAGTTCAAGGTGATTATTTCCTTTATTTCAATCATTTGAATTAAAAGTGCCTTTTATGTTAATATTTAACGTGAGTGAATTTTATGTTGATATTTAACGTGACTTTATAAATTAATATAGCAACATGTAAAAATTGCCCCAACGGACCGAGAACCTGCAAAGCCGCTGTGGCAAGTACAACTCCATACACATAATACTAAAAGATGACAGAATATTAATAAAATAAAATATATAAAATTAAAAATATGTGTGCATTTTATTTATTTTTTTTTTATTTATTGCAACGCATTGAAATTAAATGATGACATCAACCATTTGGTGCTTTAGTGCTCCTACAATGAGAAATAATAAATTATAAAAAGGTCCAACACAGTAGCCAAGCACTTAGAAGTAAATGGGAGAATTGTGTTTACAAAAATAAAATATTCTGTAGAAAAGGGTTTCAATTGTACACAAAAGCCCTGCTTTATCTCATGCACAAACTATGTATGTGATGATTTAACTTTGAATGCTTCACCTCTCCATCTTTGTTCAAATTACAAATGCATAAACTCTCACAGTCTTCGCCTGAAAGTTTCATTTCACTTTCTAAGGATAATTTAATATACTGATATGATTTATGTACATTAATATTCCAGACAGAGAAGCATGTGATATTTCTACAGACAAGCATAAAAACCCAATTCTTATCTATTTTGTGGATGCATTGATTTTACCATTTTAGTTGTTTTTTTTTTTGTAATAATTTGTAATCAATTTAAATGGCTCCACAATCATAATCCAAAACCATATCTGTTCAAGATATTCACACCCCGAATTATTGTCTGTACTTGATAGAAAATATTCAGCCTTTTTATTCAATTGCACATGTTTGGAATAAAAACATTAAAAAACACAAAGAAGGTTTTTCACTAAAGTCCGTCCCGATACTAAAAGTAAAAAAAAAAAGACACAGCAGCACATGACGTGGCTTCGGTCCAGATGTGTGTGTTGTGGCACAGCTGGAATTCAGTGTGGAAAGGCCGAGAGTGACTTGAGGAAACATCCAAAGAACAACAACATCAGTCTATAATCCCGTCGGTTCGTCTCGTGATGGCAGTCAGAGCTCAAAAACCTGAAGAAAGAGAGGAGAGCATGAGAGAACCGGCGAAAAAATTCACATTTTATCCGTCACATACATATTATCCGTGTTACAACATGTAGTGAAATGTGTTTTTGATCGTTCCACCATTTAAACACAGGGATGGAGGAAATAAAATAAAATGTGCAAAAAAGAAATGCTATAAAATGAAGATAAAGAATGGAAATTAGGGCCGTCAAAGCTAACGCGTTAAGTCGTGTGATTAATTATATTTGTTTATTCGCGTCAAATTTTATTAACGCCATTAATCGCACTTCCGTTTTTTTCCCCGGCACTTCCGGTTTTCCGGTATTTCCCGTTTTTTCGGTCAGTATTATGAGTACAGTTTTCTTTAGTCAAAACGGTATATTACAGTATTTAAACAAGTGTTTATTTAGTGTTGAGTTTACATTCCTTTACATTTTACACTTTAATATTTAATAATACAAGATTCTATACTTGTTCATGTTATTAATAATTGTTATATTACTAAAGAATTTTTAATAATAAATTACTATTATTATTTGTGATTAATCACAAATTAATCGAGATTAATTTGGTTGGGGAAGTACGATTAACTAGCTAAAAAAATTTCATCGTCTGACAGCACTAATAGAAATTCAATAAAATATATAAAGATAAAATATTAATAAAAATACAAAATTATCAAGATAAAAATACAACCAAATAACGTAAAAAAACACCAAAAAGGGACTCAGTGATTCAGAAGTGTTTCGTTAAAGTGACCAGTTAAAAGTGTTGAGTATCTAGACAACGCTGAACACTGTGAGCTAGCAGGAACCTTCTGACCTGTAGCTGGTGACCGGAAGCTTCCGTGACGTCTCCGGTCCGTCCTTCAGGAATAAGTGGTGATACGGAGGCAAACGGGGGGCTGTGTGAGGTCATTTGTGACAGGGGCTGACCACAGTGGGGGTGGGGGGGTAAACCAGTGCCACGTCCACCCGCTCCGAGCCGTTCCTGGGGCAGATGATTTCGGTCACGCCTTCTGGGCGGGGCTGGCTCAGCAGCTCGCCTGTAATACACACACACACACACACACACACACACACACACACATAGACAAAAAGACGTTTAAAACACACAGAATTGGTTGGAAATGCACAATACATTTGCAAATGTGCTGGAATGAAACTAGATCCTTAAATTTCTGAATAAACAATAGATAAAGCAGGCCACACTCGTCTAAAACTGATCATCCAATCATTTTCTGAATCTGCATTTCTTTGCATAATACATTCAGGAGTGATAAAAGCAGACACACACAGAAACAAGGAAAGGCCACAAAAGATTGAAGTTGGTTATGAGACATTGAAAAACGAAACCAAAACTGTAACTCAAACTCAAATGATGAAAAAGATTTGTAGAATCTTGATAAAGATGAAAGCTTCTAGAAAGGCACTTCCTACGATGGGGTTGAAAAGAGGACGAATGATGAACGATGAATCCCATGTAAAAATGATGAGTGATGAGTGAAACGTGATTACAAGGTAAAATACAAAGCATTAAAAAATTAATCTCCAAAAATGAGAAGGTGATGAATCGCATTTTATAGAAGTTAAACGACATAATGAGTTAACGACACGAAAACAATATTACAATAATAAAACTGTAAAATAATTATAAAGGGAAAATAAAAAACAAAAACTCAAGTGTTGCACAGCTCTCTCATTAATAATCATGATCACCCAGCACTTTCATCATTCAATTGTAACACCTTAATATAGCCGATTTACAGCACTACTAACAGTAGACACATGATGGCGCTGTTCATCCACAGATTTGAGGAGGGCGATTTTTGTGAAGATTTTTTTTAAATAAAGACATTAAACATGCATTAAAAGTCCAGAAAACCAATATCTACTTTGTGTAGATTTTTTTTTAAATAAATACATTTAAAGTGCATACTGTAAACAATCTGAAAATGCGCTTTTTCTAATTATTGAATGACATTTTACCTCAAAATGTAAAGATGTGTAAAGATTTACATTACATTTCTTGTTGTTATTACTATTAAAATTATTGAGGATTATTTTCTATTAAATAATGAGTTGCATTCAGCACAAGGTAGATAAGGCCCACCACAGAAGACAAAGGGTTAAATCGGATGTCAGCGTAAAATTGAAAATGACAGAACACGAGAAAACAATATCAGCAACAATCAACAGGAATTGGAATTTAATCAAATAAGTGAAATAAATTCTTATCTTATCTTAATTCATAACCTTTATTAACTGGCCGTTTAATTAAACTCATTAAAAACGGTTTAAACTCTTGTTTTGAAACAATTCTCGTCAGAAGTCTTTTTTCATAGGCAACTTAATCCAAACCAACAGCTAAAAAAAATATTTGGCTTTTGTCTGTGGCAATATGTGCTTTATCCGGCGCAATATTTTCATGGCCTTATTTTCTGATCTGAGATTAACCTTGCATAATAATTCCAAACAAGGGGGGATTCAGAAGCCATCTAAGCCCCCTGAAAATGCCCTCAAACACGGCGGTTCAAAGCAGGTTTGATCTGGTTTCAACAATAGACGCTACAAAACCTCAATTTTGTTGCGTAATGCTTCACAAGCGTCTCCAATGGAGGTAAAGTCTACAAAGTGTGCAAGCCAAGCCATTTAGAGGTCTAACTTCCTGTAGAATGAGATGAAACTGACGTGGAAGCATCTGATCAAGGTCCGTCTCCACTTATCCAGACCTCCACTCCATTAGTCTAATAGATGTCCAGCTCTCCGTCAGAGATAATGGAGGAACCTGCTGATGCCGTGCAGACTCCAGCACTCCCAAGACGGATCTCGCATCACTTTAGCTGGACGTGGAGACCACACGAGATGCCGTGAAGGTCAAGGTTCTCATGACGGGGCTATGTGCTTCTCTCAAGCTTGTGAAGTGAATCTTCTGCTATTGCTCAACTACGTCTCCAGGTCCGTCTTCTTGACTCGGGCTTGTTTGTTCCTCTGCCAGACTATTTCTGAGTCACATATTTTTAGGTCTGGCTCCCCCAGAAACATTCTCCGGCCCTTAAAAGGGAAACCGTGCAACCCAAAGTGCTTGGCTTGTGATGTCGGAACCGGCACTTCCTGAAATGGGCCGTAAGAGTGTGAATAACAGGCTGAACAAGAGCAAAGATCCGAAAGTCACTCCAAAACACTCTAGAGTAGTTTTAGTTCTATTATCTGAATGTAAAATAAAGCATCGTTTTCGCAAATAGGTTTTCTTCTTTTTTTTCTCTCCCCACATTTTTTTTTTCTTAACATACATAACATTATCTTATGGTTTTGGCTTTGGTTGTAAAGATAGTAAAACTTTGGTTTGGTCCATAATCAAAAAAATCTAGTTTGGTCAAACTCTGAAACGCATTACTTTTTCGATCTTTTGGAAACTTATGTCTTTCCACTCGAGTTTCCCAGTGGAACCCATAAATCCGATCAGCATCCCATTAACAGTCTGTCATAACATTATAACATATTATAATAACATAAAATAAAATAACAAAGATAATACATTTGATGTATATTATAATACTGCAATTATTACTATTACATAATAATAGTAACTATGTTTTTTATTTATAATAGTTATATATTTATGTTATATAATATATATATACTATTGGTTTTGGCTTTGGTTGTAAAGATAGTAAAACTCTGGTTTGGTCCATAATCAAAAAATCCCGTTCGGTCAAACTGTAACACACATCAAGTTTTTTGATCTTTTGGAAACTTCCATCTTTCCACTCGAGTTTCCCAGAGGAACCCATAAAACTTGATCAGCTTCCTATTAACGGTCTGTAATAACATTATAACTCAATCATAATATAATAATAACATAATACAATAACAACGACAATATATTTATTATATTATAATACTGTAATTATTACCATTATATTACCATTACAATATCCAACACAATATCTCATTAACCATCCGTCATAACATAATCATAATATAATAACAGATGATACAATAACAAAGATAATATAGTTTACATGCATATATTATAATACTGCAATTGCTATTATATTAATAGTATATATTCTATATAATAAATTATGTACATATAATATTATAACATAATAACAGCTTGTTTCCGCTTCGTAAGAATAGAACTTGAAACTGTGGTTCAGAGTCCATAATCCAAATTCACCATTAGTCAGTGTTGAATTTCTTAACATAGGCAACTATTTAGGTTTCGGGTTTATTTTTATTTTATTTTCAAAATTTTAATTGTGCTTTGTCGTGAATGTGTGAAACAAAAGAGAATTTCCCAGAGCGGATGAAAAAAGAATTTCTGATACTGAATAGGAAACTTCCATTATTCCACTTGAGTTTCCCAGTGGAACCCATAACCCTGATCAGTCCAGCCAGACTCAAACACCCCCGATATTTCCATCATTTTAACCCTTGTGGCTATGAATGATTCGTCAAATGCAGCTGATAAACCGACTCGTGTGATATATTAGCGAATACCTGCTCATCCGTGCATCACATTATCAACACACTTTTTTTAGCTTGTTATCTGCAGTGAAGTTACTGTGTGATGGAAACGTGTCTGGTAAATCATTATGGTCCTAATGGAGACCACCACAGTCACAAGTGAGCCCCCCAAAACCACACAACACCCTTCAAGCCTCTAATTACGGTTTACGGGCCATTTACATGTGGTTAACCATTTAAACTCAGAGAAACATGGTGGTCTAGCATCACTACACATTTTATTCCTCATTTACGCTCATTGATTCCTTCTCTTGATCTTTTTTGTCATGAATGAGACTGTTTTCTAACAGTAAGAGGAAAACTGGGCCTGCTGTGTGAGGCGAGGAAGACAAAGAACCGGACCAGGACAGATTTATACACACCAACACAATCCAGCTCGGAATCCCGCGCTTATACAAACAGCTCGGACAAATGCGGACAGATTGCTGATTAAACATCCGGTCCTTTCTGAGACAATGAGGAACATCTCCATAACAACATTTCACACAGTCCAGTGCAGCTTTACATCTGCAAAAAGATGTTTTAAATGACAACTGTCAAGCCAAAGTCAATTATTATTAAAGTACAAAACTGCTACTCTGGTTAATCATTAAATCTGACACAAATTCAACCCGTTTAATATTAACGCATTTGTACCTTATAAGGACATGTAAAAAACAACAAGCCTGTGATTGCCAGACAACAGTCGAAAGCATTTAGTTAAAAAAAATAAATAAATAAATAAATAAAATAAAATAAGTGTTGAATTTAAGTACAGTAGATAGAATATATTTTACCTAATGTTTACCAAATACGGAAAATATTATTTACATATTATACATCTACAATACATTAAAATACATTAAAAAGTTATACAAGTATAATGATTATTTCATAAATTATTTATATAAAACAAGCCAAAATAATAATTTTAATAATGTAATAATGATTATAAGAATAATTTAGTCTCGCTTCACCGGTGCTGTTCGTTTACGCGCCCGGTTCAACATGAAGAATTTGTTGGCAAACATGCACTACTCGCCCAGAAATAAAACTCCAACAGAAAATAAAGACTTTTCTGTGTTTGATTACAAATGTCTGTTAGTCGAACAAGAGCAGCTCATGCTAATAATGTAGCATCGCCGTTATAAAACAAAGTTACGTAATACCGGTATTTTCAACGCGGCTGAATGAACATGCTGGCACAACGTCATACCGGTTTTTACTGTAATTCCGGAATTTTCCCACGCCTACTGTCTATTGATACACTCACACTCAGACATGTAAAGACAAATATTTAAGCGAGCGATACTTTTGAAACATAAGGATAAAAGACGGCTACATTACGTCGCCACCTACAAACCAAACAAAAGGCCGCTCAGCCCCCGGCCACATTCCGGATATTTCCACAGGCGTTTTATCTGCACTTTTCATGCCGTGGCTTGTTCAAAACTAGGTCAAGACATCCGGGAATGCTTCCGAAGGACGTCCAGAGGATGTGACTCGGGGAAAGTCGCGCCAAAATAAACTACGTATGGAATTATTAGCATGCAGCCGTCGAGCATTAGTTCACTAGGAAACAGAGGATGATGATCTTTACAAATTTACGCAATCTTAAAAAAATCTGTAGGTCGTGTGTGGAGCAACAATCACGGGCAAAAGTACAACACACTTCAGGCGCCATCTGCAGATTTTTCACTGTGCAGCCATTTATTTGTTACTTATTAACGTGATGCACTTATAATTAATTTTATTTTATTGTAAATAATCTTTCCATTAACTACATATTCAGATTTCCTAAAAATAGCAACTTTGGTAAACACAATTAGAATATTAGAATATTTAACACCTATATTTTTATTGACTAAATCAATACTGTAATTTGGTCGGCTAAAATGTTGTGGTATTTAGTAGACTAAAATTTGACTAAAACAAAAACCAAAATTAGATGACTAAATTGGGACTAAAACAAAATTGAGTTTTTTCCTCAAAAGACTATGACTAAAACTAAATTAAAAATCTTTAACAAAATTAAAGCCAACTATAACAGTGCTTCAGAAACCACATTTTGGTCCAGAGTTGGAATCCCAGTCCAGGTTGCTTTTACAACTGCTTGTAAAAAGCCAAACCAAGACCCCCACATGCTCCAAGCACACCACAGCATAAGGCTGCCCACTGCTCCGGGTTTGTCTGTGTTCATGTCACTGGATTGTTAAATGAAAATCATATCTTCAGTACTGCCCCTAGTGGCCATACAGACAACCTCACTTCAGCTTTTCAAGGTCACGGACTGATGGGACGACTCTTCCTGGCACATACTGCCTGAAGAATGAGCTGTAAGTGCTGGAGGAACCAATAATGCACTGTTTGATTCACTACACTACATATGATGAGAGAGAGTGAGACAGGTACAAAGACAAACAGATAGATCAATAATAAATACATACTTATAGTGCTAGAGAGATGGATAGGGAGACGGATAAAAAGAGATTGAATGATTCAGATCATTATATTCATACGTCGAGAAAAAAAGAGATGAATTGATGAATAGATTTAACGTGATGGACAAACTAAAAGCAATAAATAATGTATTACTTATAACTTATTAACATATTTAAATTCAAGGTAAATGTAAATTATGTAAATGTTAAGTTTCTTCAAATGAAGTCAAATGGTGATACAAAAACCTTTTTTAACCTGCCAGCAAACAATTAGAATTACTTTTCCAACTACAGTAAGTATCTTTACATGAAAAAGTTTGCTTATTTTTATTTATTTATTTATTTTTTACAAACAAGCAGGAAGATAACTACACTTCTAATACACACCTACTGAAGAAAAAATGTTTTGCATTTTCAAGTAAAATTTAGATTTGTATTTTTGATGCATTTATCTATTTTTACTTGGCCGTTGCTCTTTTCAAATCTCTATTTTGCTAAAACCCTCGTTGTAGCTGTTTACGTAGCTCTTTGCCATTACCAAGAAAAAATGAGGCGTGAGGAGAAATAAATGACTGGAGATCACCTGATCCGCATCATTCTCCCTCAAACGCAAACCGCTGCGAGGACGAAGAAACCAAGAAACTCCAAGGCAGTTCAGCACAAGGCATCATTTTTTCTCTTCAAAGAGCTTCTCTCCTCGAATGCATCAAACATACGACAGCAAAAGGGTCTGATCTGTCATCTGACCGGCCTCAGGCAGATGTTCACATCTGGACCGCGATGAGTTTACCGCTCCCAAGCAGCGTGACAGTCCGCAAAGTGCACGCTACCAGGCGCATTATGCTAATCGACCTCAGTTGGATTTGTATTGATCTTGAAGACCTGAGAAGAAAAACCAGCGCTCTCGGATTTCAGGAAACTCTCTGAGGAAACGTTACCCAGAATAGAAGAGCGGTTTGAATGAGAATCAGTCAGAGTTACGCATTTCTGGCTTCAGTGGAAAGTAAGTGTTTAAAAAATGGTTACGTTTGTTGTTAAATTATCGTGTTTACAAATATTGCATCATTCAAACTAAACGTAGATTCAATAATAATAATAAATTAAGAGGCGATCAGGAGCGGAAACAGACTCTGAATAGAAGGATTTCTCTGCAATTGCTCATTAGCCCCTTTCACGCAAATTGCCGGAGAATTACCGGAACGACTTTAACAGTAAAGACTGTTCACACAAGCACTGCCATTCCGGCATTTTACCAGTAAAACACCCTTCACACAGCATTTTCACAATACGGGTACAGGACACCTTTTAAACAGATGTACCTGGAACGCACGAAAAGTACAGTTACGACGCTCGTCAGAATGGGTACGACCCTCGTTCTGATTGGCTCAGAGCAGTTGTTCACGACTTGGAAAAAACATGAAATTTGTATCGAAGGAAAAAAAAAACCTTTTAACAAGTTTCTTATCGTTTATAACATTGTTTCTTATTCTTCAGCAATAGTGTTCAATATTGAACTGCAACTGTGATTATGTTTGGCTATTTGAAAAGAACAATTACATTTCTTTAAAAAAAAAAGGGTAGAATAACCAATTAATCGAAAATAAATAATTAATAAAAATAACCGAAATCAAAATATCAAAATAAATCAAAAGCTGCAGCCCTAAAATCTATATAAAAAAACTAACTAGAAAAAAAGCGGTTACACTTTTTTGTTTAAAATGTACTTTTGAAAAACTTTTGAAACAGTTACTATTAAGTTGGGGGGTTATAAATGTAGTCAACCAATACAATAATTGGTGTACAGTTGTCCTCAAATGGACATATATGTACTTGTATAGTGTGTGTGTGTGTGTGTGTGTGATTATTTTTCTGAACCTCACAAAATCCAACTACTCTTACCACAAATGAACGTCACTTTTTACTGTCACGTCTGCTGTAAGAAACATTCCTGCAATATTAGTTTTTCCACATTTCCTGTTGAACAATCGTGTGGAAGCGTGAGTCACACGGACTCTCTGTTCACTAGGATTTGTGCGCTCTACAAATCCGGAGAGATGAACGCCTCAACCAAGCCAGAATTCCCATGCAGCCCAAACCCTTTGTTGACCACAGCGTGGCCTTGATGACTGGCTTCCTGAAATAGGAGGAAGTCCTGCTGCCAAAGGTCAGAGCTGCTCGTTCACACGGACAGATCGGTCCATTCACCCCACGCTGGAGTGGACAAGAAAAAAAGTTACGTAATCCTCCACAAATGCAGCTTGAGCCATTAACACCACGTGAGCGGCTGTAATTATCGCCACCACGCTCACTAGCACAAATTTAATAAGACTCCAGCCACATGGCGTTTTCGCTGTTGGATCAAGAGGACTGCAGTGTGTTTTCCAACAGATCCGCAGAAGAATCTGCCCGGGACCAGATCAGGACTAAAATAAGCTAAAGCTGAACTCTAGTGCGGAGAAACCGGACGCGGGCAGCTAGCGGCTAGCGCTCAGCAGCGTTATCTTATCCTGCACACACGGTGTGAAACAACAAACCTGTCATCTACCACACCACCGGAACACGGCATATAGTACAACTCACAATAACCAGAAGC
The DNA here is from genome assembly GCA_028031935.1 of Paedocypris micromegethes. NCBI lineage: Eukaryota > Metazoa > Chordata > Actinopteri > Cypriniformes > Paedocypris > Paedocypris micromegethes. The sequence goes on from CM051496.1 coordinate 22,063,365, forward strand.
CAAGAGAACCCAAAAAAGCAAAAGAAACTTGTTGTGTATTGTTAAAATATCTTTGTGTTGTTAATAATATTATTTTAAATACTAAATAATAGAGGTGTGACGAGACACATAATGCGAGAATCCCCTCCCTGACACAAGGTGGCGCTGAGCCCTTTTATTCCTGCTTTAACAGAGAACAGAAAAGTACCTCTTAACAAATCTATGGCATCAGATTAGTGCCAAAACTATCAAACGTAAACTTCGAAGAAACGAACGAATATGCTTCACATTTACGTTTGTTTTTTTTCGCTGGCTATCTTCACATTTTCGGCCCTTACTCGGATTGGCTAATGTGAATGTCACGGAGATGCCCATCACGTTCTCACCAGCCAATCAAAGTAAGGGCCGGCCCCTTGTGAAGCTTACTAGGAGATAAAAAAAAAAAGAACGCCAAACTCCCCACATCAAAGACTTTGTTAAACGACAAGAGTAAAGTCTCCGTAAAGAGCGGTGTGTTTTGTAAAGGTGAGAACAGGAGTGTGAGTGTGTGCACGTGCGCACCATCATCACTCCAGCTCGCTGATGTTAATCTGGCGATGACGACGCCTAAAACAAACAGCGCGGCATCACAAAGCCCTTTGACTCATCCAGCCTAGCACGGGTCACATGGGGAATAACGCAGACCACCGGGCCGGTGACATAACAGGATTGACAGCATATGAGTGAGTATTCTGCTCCTGTGGAAAACAAGGCTGAATCACCCCAAAGAATTACACGTATTGTCTAAGAGCTAAAGAATTATTTTGAGATTCATTAAAAAATTAATAAAAAGTATTAAAAAAATCACTGTAAAAAAACTACTGTATTTTTAAACCACAATCGGCTCAGAGTCTCAGAGTAGAAGTATTGAATTGTTCATTTGAAGGCAAAACTAATTCAGCTTACATGTTTGTCAATTAAAAAAGATAAGTAGTTAAGTAATCAAAGATTAAACAATTAAATTAATCCAGAAGACTCTCGATGTTATTTCTTTTGTATATAAGTATACACACTTACATTTTGTACATTGTAAATAAATATAAAAAACTTTTACTCTCTACTTGACTACATTTGTGATTGAGTATCTGTACTCTTTACACCTCTACATTTGAAGAGACACGTATCGTTCTTTGTTACATTGTGATTGTGCGCGACAAGTCGGCATCTGTTTCTAACGCGGTTAATTTCTTGGGCGAACGAGGTGATATCGCCATCTGCAGGATGCTGAAGGTACGGGATGCTATTTATGGGTTTGGAGTTTGACAGAGACTGACTGTTTACTTTAATTTACTTTGTTCTGCCATTTTGAAACATCGAGGTGTTACATTTCATTTCGAAATTAGGGCATAAAACCTCATAACTAAAGAGTTTCTTGTTTTTCACATTTATTGGTGGTTTTTTTAGCCTAAATTCTGTATGAGTAACTGTACTTGTACCTTGTAATGGAGTAACTTTTACAGTAAGATATCCTTACTTTTACTTTAGTATTATTTTCATGTACTCTTTACACATTCGTGTTTGGGCGTGGTCAATCTTAAGGACGCAAACATTTCAGTTTAAAATTCCGTACTTGAGGAATCAAGACCGGCCTCATCTCAAATGAACAAAATCTTACCCAAACAATATTTCCAAGAGAAGAATGTTTTAAATGGAAAAGCACAAAGCGTAAACGGCTCAATCGGACTGCCACGTTCATCCACGTTTAATCCAGAACATTTAGTGGCTCGGTGGACAGAACAGATCTGAAGACCAATTTGGTGTGACTCTTCTGATGTATGACATTCAAAAACCATTTGGGCGCAGCTTTTAATTCAATTTTGGTACTTGGACCTGCCATTACTTAACTAACCCTGCCCCGAATTAACAGGCCTTACCTTTCCCTTTCACTCGTGGGCTAATCTTGTCAAATCCCTTGAGGAGATTACAAGAGGACAACTCGCTGACGGAGACTTACAAGGAAAACCAGGCGGACGCAGCCCAAACATGCAAGGAGATCCAGCGTGTCAAACACACATATCACTGTAACTTAAAATCTGATCAAAGCAGTTGTGATGTTTCAAATTAAACAACATTTTTATTCAAATGTACCAGCAACAAAACATGACACACACTCAACAATTCATTTATAAAGCTTTCTATATTCTAACCCACTTATCTATTTCTGGGTCACGGGGAGCTGGAGCCAATCACAGCAACTCTGGGCCAGAATGCGGGTGGATTGGAGGCCAACCAATCACAGAGCGGGACACACACTCACTCTTTGCAATTTTCCAGATCCCAGTCTGTGTGAAACTAGGAGACCCAGAGGAAACCCACCCAAGCACTGCAAGACCTCCTGACTTTCTGGTGAACACCACAATACTACAACTGAAGCAAAGTCAGCGGGTTTGAGATAAGGTTGTGACTCGGGAACGAAGCAAACACTGATGAGTGATGGGTAAATTTAGCGCAGGGGAGCTCCACAGGGCTCCAGTTTCGCTCAAAGAATATCACTCACTCACTTTCTATAGGGGTCAGAAGAGATAGAATCTGTGCTGAAAATTAATATACTGGTATTTCATCCTGGAGCCTTGGGGTTTAACGTGTGTGTGTGTGTGTGTGTGTGTGTGTGTGGGCTCAAAACATACAGTTTAAAAAACAGCCAAGAATGAAAATCCCATCTTGCAGTTTTACTTCAACACACGTTCATTAGCCACAAGCGCTTATCCCCATTACAGCTCAGCCTTTTAAATCACCAGTAAATGTTGATATCATATTAACGACTGTAAATATTTCCACTGTTTAGTCTCAGAGGAAGGTTCTTCAAGACTACAGATGGGAGATATAACAGTATTTCAGTGTAATGTACAGTAAAGTATTACGTTACCCAACTAATAATTTAAACTGTCCCAGACAGACATTAGTAATCAAACACAGAAACGTCTTAATGTTTGGTGCTGTTGCTTTATTTTTGTGGAATCGTCGTGTGTCTGTCGTCTCGATCTATTGCTGCAGCCAAAGCTAGAAATGACACGAATCGCACCAAGATGCAGCCAGGAAAGCGCAAACAGATTTATTTCCTATATTGATATTGGAAACTAGATTTTTATGACAACAGGAGTAAAACAAAGCAAAACATTATGTGTGCATAAACACTCTACAATAGCGAAGGACAAATCGCTCGTTCGTAGAAGAGACAGTTTCAATTCAAACTCCAAAATCGTGTTAAACCCTCCATCTGTTTGTGTGCAAATGTTGTATTTTATTTGGCATCTAGGACAACACACAGTCCAAATCTGTTACAGAACTGTGTAACAATTACATTAACAACTAAAATTTAATTGAATAATAATTTAGTTGTTAAAATATTTCATGAAAATCTAATCCGGCTTCTGCCATTTACCTAAATACAGTATTGTGATACATTATCAAATTTGTATTAAATATTTTAATACTAGTTTTTACCAAATTCCCAAGCCCTATTCAAGACTAAAAAGAGAACCTACACAAGCTGAAAAGCTTTTATAATTCCTGTAAAATGACAAAATCCTGATCTGTATCCTGCCTGCTCCAAATATATTACACAAGAAACATCTACATATTTACTTGACATGTCATTTATTTGAAAGTATTAGTGTGTAAACTTTAACCGCATTCTCGGATTACAGTGAGTTGCTGTTAAAAGAAATTAGTCATTTCCAGTAGTTTGTATTTGGTTTATGCAGCAATTTATAAAGTAATAACTACACACTGTAGATCTGAATTACAATACGAACTATAAAATATTATCAATATTACCATTATTATATAAAATATATAAAACAGTATAGTGATGCTTGTTACCATTAAATTTAACATTTTGTTGCCTAATTTAAAAACTACAATATGAATTTTTGCTGGCGGTACAGTACGCAACAATTGAAAGGCAGACACTGTTCAAATTACGCTTTAGGAGTCCACGATTTTATTGAAAAACACACTACAGTTTACTTTTAATTCAACAAAATACCATAAACATACAATTTATGCTAAAAATGACAAGAGTGGAATTTATTGTTCGATACAAAATCTTGCAAAATAGAATTATGTTTGTAAGACAACATTATGATGTGTGCGGTGTTTTATGGTCATGTTTATATATTTATTCATAGTGTGTGCACTGTTAGAAAAATGTTTATGTTAATGTATGCATGTTCCTCTATATATTCTGTTTGCTGCTGTTGTGACATGCAATTTCCTCGCTGTGGGACAAATAAAGGCTTTTTCAAATTCAACTTCCAAATATTTCAGGTCACGTTAAAACGTATTTCTCCAAAGACTTCGTGAGACCTTTACAGTCACACATAAACGCATTTCCTTTCCAGGACATGTAAAACTCTGCGCCATGCCATAACACTTCACTTTATTACATAATCCCGAGTAAACACAGTCTTTCACCACTTTCCAAAAGTTCACCCCACGCCAACACCAGCGTAATCTTTAAAACAACACTCCATTGCGTCTGTTTCAACACTGGATAAAAATACCCAATCCAACCAGCGTCACATCACAGAGACCAGAATAGCTAAAAAAAAACAGCAAAAGCTGCCCAAAAAAATTAATCCACATCAACAATTTAGCTTTTAACAGCTTGGAAAACGCATCGGCTCGCTGGTAAGTCCCTCATTACGCAACCAAGATTTTCGAAAGGTTAAATATTGCTTTTATAACCACACTGCAAAAAACACAACACACACACACACACACACACACACACACACACACACATAAATGATCTTGTGACGGCCACAAGATCCAGACGGCCAAACACTAATCATGAATTCTTTTTGGGTACGACAAGCTCAGTTCAATCCGCCATATTAAGCGTGAATGCTTTAACACTCCCTTTGAAACCTTAAAAAAACCTTAATAAATACTGGAAACTACAGCAGTGGCTGCGGCGCTTAATCTACGTTCCATGTGTAGATGCATCACGTCACCACGGCAACTGCAGACGATTCCCAGACGTCTCCGGCTCATCTGCGTCTCTGGGTGTGGCTTCAGACCAGACCTTCACTCTTTGTTTAACCTACATTCGCTGCCAAATTAATCCATTTCACACACACTCAGGCTTTATTGTGCGGGCGAAGCACCATGACATGCCGAGTGTGTAAGACACTACGTTTGAGTGTGTGATTAGCGGCTTAAACGGTTAAAACAAGGGGATGGTTTTCTAACATCACATGTTATTTCTAGGGGGTCTTTGGAATGTGACTACCAGCATAAAAGGGGGTCCGCTGTGTATGAGTTACACTGATAGGATGATTTTCCTATCAGATTTAGAAACCGATGTCCGCAAAAACGGTTCGTCATACTGACAATCTCACTCACATTACAAAAGCAATTTTAAATAAAACGTGATTGGTTCTGATTGGATGATTCAAATTAAGATTATTACAGATTCGAATTAAGATTATTATCAGCTGTGACTCAGGTGAAAAGTCAAATCAACTTTAAAACAATAAAGATAATAAAGTTTGGTGGATAATAAATGCGGTGAGAGATTTATTGTCAGATTGTGATGGTGATTTTAAAGCAGAGCTGGACCTGAGGCCCGGTTTCAAACCCTTTCATTTTTGTTGGTTGCGTCGTTAGTCCGGTTTAAAACTGTTAGTTTGGCTCGTGTCTGGCTGTAACTATTGTGTTGCAACAATGTAAAATAAAAATTACCTATATAACAACCTTCTGGTTGTTAGGACAAATTAAACTAAACTATAAAGTCTAACACAACCTTAACTTGCCACCACCAATCCAAATTCAGAAAAAGACTGTCTGACAAATGACTTGAAAATGACCAGATTAAAAAAAATTATTGTTATAAAAGCGACTCCTACCGAGAGTATTTGAATGAATCAGCATTTTTCAGTTTGTTTCAAAGACAAATCTATAAGCACACACGTAAAAAGCAGAACACTAACCCAAAAAAAAAACTAAAGCTAAACCCTCTAGCACACGAAAAGGGATTTCAACCGGTATTGTTAACTTCCAAACAAGAACATTCTCTTCCAACATTGAATTGTATACATTTGTGCAGCTGACTATGTGGGAATGTGAATTACTTTTCAAATTATAATGTGAGCAATTGCATAGATGAGAAAATCCATTTCGTGAAATTACAACATTTTTAAAATGTTTTTTTTTTGTTATATGAGAACGTTTGGAGAATGTTCTGTGTACAAAAATGTATATTTAGCGTAGTTACATGTACGTATTGTATAGTTTGCACTATATTGTAAAGAAAATCATTAAAATAAATCTAATCAACTATAAAAATACCAGATGAGGCTCAATATGACGTGACTCGGATGGGATCGGAAGCTGGGTGCATCCCTAAAGGGAAACACTTACCCGGGAAGGAGTGTGGGTTGGCGGACCCTCTCTTCAGGCACTTGGAACACAAGACGTGGACAGAGTAGTGAAGCCCGGGCCACTCCTGCAGAAGGACGTTCAGCTCCTCCACTAGAGGAATAATGGCTTGCCAAGCCGTCCAGATATTTGGCAGGGACGCGTGGCTGGAAATGGAGAGCGTGTCGGGCTGGAGTCTGTTCAGTGTGGGCCGGTAACACACCGTCACTGGTACTTTGCCCCGATAGGCCGAGACGTGATGCTTCCCGTCAGACCGCTGCACCACATGACTGTTGATCTGCGCACTGTAGCGGTCAAACAGTCCGAGCGGGAGGAAAAAAGGAAACTGGTATTCAATCTGAAGCTGCTCCACGGAGAAGAACTGGCCAGGAACCGAGGAGACCCCACAAGCCGAGACCTCCACACGAGGCTCTTCCTCGCTGACCTGACTGGGGAACTTGTACCAAACGGTGGCTCCGTTGAGCGGCTTGCGAGGCTTGTTGACGCAGTAGCAGACCCCCATCTTCTCCAGCAGCTCCAGGATTAACTGCAGGTCCTGCTGGGTCTGCACCAGGGGCTTCAGCAGCAGGCGAATGACATTTGATGGCAGCGTGCCGTGCTTCAGGAAGCCTTCCACGTGACCCTGCGTCTCCTTAGACACCGCAGTGTCCACATCATCTCCCTCCGCCTGCAGTTTGTCTAGCATGGCGCCGAGATCCTTCTGGAAAAAGGTGTTTAGGATGGCGATAAAGCGCGGTAGATTATGAAAGACGTATTCCTTCAGCGTCACACAGTCTTCAAAGTACAGCAGCTTGCCGCTCTCGTGGAGGTATGAGAGAGCGCTCTGCAGATGGTCCTCCGTCAGACCGGCCTGCCGTCCCAACCGGGCCGAATCCCACCAGCAGAGCCACAAGTCCTGCGGTTTGAAGTGCAGCTCCTCCAGCATCTGCCAGGACTTTGGCAGCACTCGGTGCAGGTTGGGGAAGATCTCCCTGTGGTCGGCTATGGACGTCAGCTTGTCCTTCAGTCGCTGGATGTTGCTCGTCTCTCCAACGCTACTCACACAAATCACAGGAGACAGGACTTGCAGTCGGTTGTTCAACATGTACTGCAACTGGGCCTTCTTGCGTCGTAGGTTTTTATCCGACACGCCGTGGAAGAGAACACCGGGTCTAGATGTTCGCATGTCGTAACCTATCTCCAGGGCTTCGTCCACTTGCGTGCAGAGCTCGAGCAAGCACATGGTGTCCATTTTTTCCTGATATGAAATCTGCCGGTGAATATCCAGACTCTTTTCTTCAATCTCGCAGTCACTGCACAAGTCCGCGTGTGTGCCCACGATGCCCATCACGGCCAGCGGGACCTTGGCACCGAGATGATGGATGAAGCAGCCAACGCTGGAGTAGAAGCTGGTTGGAGTGTATGATTTCAAATTCACCACCAGCATGTAGAGAGCTCCAGGAGAGAGGAAGAAAGGCTTGATGAGGTCGTAGTTCTGCTTTCCCGATAAGTCGTAGACGATGAACGTAAGACTTCTATCAGCATCCGCCACCCAGTTGGTGACGTCGACACCCCTTCCTCCCACCGCCGTTTTAGCGTCGGACGGTTTGTTGACGATGCATCGCCTGAGTGAGGTTTTGCCGGCGTTTCTCTGTCCCATCAACACCAGCTTAAGTCTGGGTTTGACGGCGGGTTTGGAGTTGGCGAGTTCTTTCTGGTAGGCGGCGATGTAGGGGATTCCTTTCATGCACACTTCATAGGGAGGCTGAATGAGGGGATTGTCCTTGACCTTCCAAATGTTCACCTTGGAGAGCCGACCGAAATTGTCAGGAAGTATGGCGATTTGGTTACCTTGTAAAACCAGCTCCTCTAGGTTCCTCAGCTCCACGATGGAGCCGGGGAGAAACGTAACGCTGTTATTGTCCAACCACAAATTGGCGAGATGACACAGCTGACCTATTGCCTCCGGGACGCACGGGAGTTTATTGCGGCTTAAGTACAGCTCTTCCAAATTGGTGAGCTTAATGATAACCTGAGGAAAATCGGTTAGGGCATTAGATGACAGATTCAACATTTTAAGCTTCTGCAGTTTCCCAAACGACAGTGGCAGACTAGTGAGTAAATTACTGTCCAGCATCAGGCTCTCGAGGTTCTGCAGGTCACAGAACGTCTCCGGCAGGTAGGAGAGATGGGTGCTACTGAGCCACAGGATTTTAATGGACTTTAGAGTTGTGATGTTACCTGGAAGGCCTTCCAGATTGTTCCCTGAGCAGTCCAGCTCTTCCAGATCGCTGAGGGCCAGAATTTCAGAAGGAAAACATCCAAGCTTGTTGTGATCCACGTCCAGCGTCCTCAGCTTCCGTAGCTGTGAAAACGACCGGGGGAAATCGCGTAACTCGTTGAAACTCACGTCAAGCTCCTCCAGACACTGCAAAGTCCCGATTTGTGATGGAAGACGCTGGATTTTATTATGGCTGACGGTTAGTTTCCGAAGCTCCGTAAGCATGTGGACGTCTTCTGAGAAGTGACTCAGGCAGTTGTGGCTGATGTCTAACTCCACGAGCTGACTGAGCTGGAACACGGCGCTGGGAACCGTGGCAAAGCGGTTACGACGAAGGACCAGGATGCGAAGCTGGATGAGAGTCGATCCCAGTCCCTCAGGAAGCTCTTGCAGGGAATTGTTGCCTAGGTTGAGGACCTCGATCTCGTTGATGTCCTCGGGCAATGTGATTTTCTGGTTTTTGGAGCTGAGGGTCAGCTGGCGTAGATTGCTCCTCAGCTTCCTGGAGCGCAGGGCAGCATCCCTCCACAATCGAGCTGTTTTCAGGTTGCTCTCCTCGGCCATCGTGAAGCAGCCTTCATTGAGCACCACGATCAATCACCTCCGCGGCGTGGTGCGGCAAATCCCTCGCTCCATCGATTTGAGTTGGGCATTAACGCATCCGCACACACACCCGAAAAGCCGTGGCTCCGTTCACAAGCGGCGTGTGTCGTCTCACGCACGCGCCTCATCTGCGCCATAAAAACAAAACGCCGCGCGCGTGCACACAAGTCCCCTCAGCCCAGCTCGTGTTGTTGCCGGCGTGCGCGCCAGCGGGTCCTTCGGAAACACATGAGGGTGAACAAACGCCGCGAGTTGGAATGAGAGAAGTGGCGGGCCAGCGGTGTGTTGTGTTTGCTGCTCCGGGTCTCCGCCTTTATCTCTGCGCATGGCTCGCAGTCACGCTAAAGCTCAGAGAAGCAGCGCAGCCTCGGAGCCCCGCCTCCTCCGAGCAAACTCACACAAACAAAAGCGCTGATTGGTCGAGAGCATGATGACGCGTGACGCACTGCAAACGATTATTAAAAAAATTTACCTGGTGCAAACGATTGCTTATCAAACACGTGCACTGTATGTGTATACACTTAAGAGTGCGAGTGTAGGTGTGTGTGTGTGTGTGTTAAAAACACGAGGAGAGACCATTTAAATAACTACACAACTTAAGAAATACACGTTGTTTGTCCTGGAGTGGTAAAGTGTGCTCTTAATATGATCACACAAGTAAGTGGATGTGTTTGCCTGAATATGTGCTAACTCAGATTTGCTTCATTTAGACGTGTTTTCTGACGCCCTCTGCCGGAGAGTTTGATAGCTGCGTTCGCGTTAGTAATGTTAAAAATATTAAGAATTGTCAAACAGAAATCAATTTGTTCAAAAACAAAATACAAAAACATTACACGATAATCAACATAAACGTGCAAAATAGACAAGAAAATCCAGTCACAGTTCAAATACGAAAAAAAAGAACATTTAATGACAAGTATTGTCTCGTCACAATTGTGAGTGTGTGTGTGTGTATAATGTTGCAAACCAGCTTTTTAAAAAACGTAAATTTTAATTGAATTTTTTTTCAGTTCATTCACGAGAAATGTCCCCTGGTTCCATTCAGGATGTGATGCCGGTGGGTCGAGTCCTGGTTCAGTCTCTGGATCTAGGTTTTTGAGGAGCAGGAGCTCCTTCGATCTTTGCAGAGATGGGGACGCTCCTCACTTCCCCCGAGTACAAGCACTCGTTGACTCGCAGCTCGCAGCCGTCCTTCAGCATCCGGATGGCTATGCGGGCGATGTTCCGGGAATCATCCAATCCGCAGTGAGGACGGCCGTTGTACTGCATTTCCAGGTTCTCCAGCATGCAGATTAGTTTGGTTTGTGTCCGAGGAACCTAATGTATAAAGACACATATCACTTCATCTGTAGAAAGAATATCTAAAAATCTTTTAGTCGAGGATTTCTCCTTAAATTTTCGGGCTCAAGGTGGGGCTTTGTTTTTGTCTCATAAAAAACAAAAAATAACATTAACCAATTTAAAAATTACAGACATTTAACTTTTTTTTTTATCCAAATCAACCTTGTAAAAGTTTCCGTAGGATTTCCTAATGTTGATCCATTTCTTGGCGAACAGTGGGAATCGAATGCGACTGACGTCACACTGTGTGTAGAGGAACTTTCCCATGTCCCAGGAGCTGCACAGACACACACACACACACACACACACACGGTTAGATTCAGCGTTAATACACTCAGACCTGATCAATCCTCACCCGTCGGTCAGGAACGTGTATTTGTATTTTGTGCCCAGTTCTTTTTCTTTTAGCCAAGACACGGCTCTACATAGAACTTGCTGGAAGGTGTTTGCCTCATCTACCATTTCCTTGAAACACAGAAAGATATAAATATATAAATGTAAATATGTATAATGTAAATGTATACATGTTTGTTAAAAATGTCACATCTGTGTCAGGTAAACACATGCCTTTAATAATAATAATTTAATATATTTTTGATTAATGACTGCCTAATAATAGATTTGAAAAACAACAGCGCCATCTGGTGGACATAGAGCAGCATACGCTATTCTACATAATTTACTATTCAAATTTAAATGTTTCCATTATGTTTTCCAAATATACAATTTTACAATTCTATTGTACAATAAGCTACAAACTACTGTAAAACTACTTATATACTTATACCTTGTTTCATTTTATATTTCTTGCCACAGTTTAAAAAGCCACTACATGTTTTTGATTTTGATACACAAGATGATACAGTGATACATTTATTTTTCCATTTAGAAAAAAAGTGTTTAATTCTTTAAAACAATAAATGTGAATATTTCACACATTTGAAAAGTGTACACTATAAATATTCCAACTAGAGGAAGACGTCTCATACCTGCGTGATTCCGGTGAGTTTCACACAGAACTTGGACAGTTGTGGGTTAAGTTGTGGTTTCACGTACTCCTGAAACGAGTCCACCTGAAATGATCCAGAAAGAGATTTTGGAAATTTAAAACCATTCCAGTCTTCAAGACGGTTCAACAAAAGTCAACCAAAAATCTCAAATGCGTAAACTCACAATCTCCAGCGTTTTTGTGTCGACCAAAACCATTGGGAACTCGATGATTTCATGCACAAAGTCGGGCGGGTTGTTCTCCTCGCACGTTGCCTCAAAATCCACCACACAGATGAAGTCAAAGTACGAGTCGCTCTTTCCCCCGGCCGCCGCTGACGCCATCAGCTTCTGCCTCTTATAGTAGCTCTTCAGGCGCTTCCGCAGGATGTCCTTCACTCCACTGAACACACACATAGAAATATACCGTATTTATTAGACACGTAATAAATTCCAAGGAACAGACAAAATCAAAACGCTTCCTCGCTGCACAGGGGATAATAATCCTTCCTCTTCACACAACGTCAGATAAACTGAGAGCTTGAAACAATTCCTCTGCGCATGTGCAGAGTCTGACTTGCAGAGCAAAGGATCTTGGGAAATGAAGTCCTGACCACTAGAATTGACTTTTTGTTATCCATTATTTTAGTAAAACAATATCAAAGTGATACAAGTCACACAGTTAAATAAAGATAAAGTATTAATGTATGTAATTGAACCAGAAATTATTGGAAGAGCAATTACATTTTACAATTACAATTGCTTTTTGACAATTTTCCATAAAATTAGGCATCAGCAACCATCAAAAATGTTACGTTACAATTAATCCACTTATTAAGTTGAGTGAAATAACGCTAATCCGCAGCAGTGTTGTTATGTTAATTGCATTGAGCTACTGGTGCTCTGTCATTCAGTAGTAAATCCTCATCATCGGGGTCCGTTACCGTGAATCCAGCTTGAGTTCGGCGCACTTGGCCCGCAGCTCGTCCCGGGTCATCTGGTTGATGGAGCCGTTGGTCAGGGCGATTTCTTTATACACCGGGTCGCTGAAATCCCCCCGGGCTGTGGAGGAAGGTTCCGGTTCCTTATCACAGGCGCTCTGAGGGAGACCACATGGGTTTTACTGTATTGTTTTCCGCTTCTGTACCATATTTTGTGGACTATAAATAGCACTAAACTATAAGGACTAGCATGTTATTGCTTTTTCACAAAACCTGCTGCTATTGTTCTAATTTGTAACACAGAAACAAGCAATACACACATATTCAGTTAATTTACTACAGATATATTCAACTTTTATTTTGTACCACCAGAGCTCTATTACTTATTTTGTAATAGAGCTCTATGTCTTAATTTAGAAAATAAAACATTGTACTGCATTGTCATGTATGATTGTGTGACAAGTAAAATTCGAATGTATGATACACACATCTATTAGACAGCGTACGTTGAGTGGGATGCTAACTTCATTTCTTATCTCCGTACTGGTTTTCTGAAAGTTAAGCAGTTTAGTGACCTAGTGTTAGTGAGCTGGACTTATGACCAAACGTTGCAGGTTCGAATTACAGACCGGTTCTAAAATTTTGAATTAGACCGTGAAGTCGATTTTCTCACTTTGTAAGTCATTTTGAGTATTTTTTGGTATAGATATTAAATAAACTAATATTAATATCAATAATTAATTATTGCTATTAATATTATGATATATTATATTATTAGCATTAAATTATTATTTCATTGTAACTTCTTATTAGATATATCGGAACAAATAGATATTACATAAAGTTAGATTAAAGATGAATCTAATTATAATATTTTATCCAATCAGATTTAGCCACTAGGCGAGAGAAATATTTGGTGACGTTGCAAAATGGCTATACCAACGTGTGTACACGTAACCTTTCTGATCAGTATCGTCACTGCTGTATTCATATATTTTTGTTCTTGTTTAGTAATTTGTTTACTTGAACGGAGCAATTTACTTACTTTTGAATCAGATGTGCTACGTTTATGGGAAATCAGATTCTCGACACACGGTTCATATCCAGCATTGTTGACGCAATGTTGATTGTAAAACGCAAAAACAATATTATCTAGATTTGAACGTCACACTTTGACACTCACGCATGGCTCGTCCGGATCGGTCTCGGTTGTTTTACTTGCAGATTCCTTGACTTCTTTCGTCGACTCCATCGGCTCGACAGACTTGACAGTTTTAAAAACCAGCTCCGTCTGTTTTTTGCGCGCTAAAATTCATGTCAGCTATAAGTTAAAATGCCGAAGTCTCCCTAAAAATATTGCGTGTTGAGTTGCTTAAACACAGAACTGGCGATTTGGGATCAGTGAGGAGTTCTGGACCGAATCGCTTCTCATGGCTTGATGCAAGAAGTTCGCAAACGTGCGCCAAACAACCGAAAGTGACGACCGGACCGGAAAGCGTCGGAGATTATAAAATAAAAGTCCGGTGGGAATTAATCGGTGAATACACAAACGCGCATTTTGTTATTGCGGATTTAATCAAACTGAACGTATAACCACCAAAAAATAATATATATTTTATCCAGGTATACCAATAATCTTTATCCTTTTATTTTCTTTTTTCAGAACCCATTACGGAACTGCACTGTAAAACAGACTTGAGACTTCATAATAAACTGTGAGTAGTTAGCAAACACGAAGTAGCATTATGTTACCTTTTATTATGTTATTTTAGGTCATCATTTATCTTAATAAAATTGATTATTGTCATTAGAACAACACATTCAGTTGTGATATATTTACTTGTTTCATGTTTCACCTAAATAACTAACATTAATTTTTAGACTATCTATCTATCTATCTATAAAAATGTAACACACACACACACACACACACACACACACACACACACACACACCCCTATCAATCCATCCTTCCATCCACCCTGTCTCTGACTTTCTGTCACAAATCTGTATTTAGGGTTTGAGAACAATTAAGTAATTATGAGACGCAATTCATCTTTAGAAGCGATAGCATCCATCCATCCTTTTTCTTCTGCTTATCGTGGGCCAGGTCATGGGGGCTGCAAACTACCCCATGTCATTTACTGTACATGTATGTACTGTGGGAATAATAAAGTCTTTCCCCAAGAAAAACAAGTCAAAAATAATTGCTATCAAATACTTTATTAGTTTTTTCCCCAATAAGTAGAACATTAAAAACATTAAAATAGGCATTGAGAACATAATACGGCTAGCAGAACCTTTTTTACAACAACTTGAAACCGGTTCAGGCTTAAAATGAGTGAGGAGAAATTAAACAATGCAACAAATTAAAGTGCATACAATACCAAGAACAAACGATAATCGTCAACCACCTCATCCAAACGTCACTAATGTCACAGTGAAGCGTCGCATTATATCTTTAAAAATCTAACACTGAAAATACTTGGTTTTGCATTTAAAAAAAAAAAAGCTCATCCACACTTTGGGCACGTTTGCCTTCTTGCATCCAGCTCGATTCGGGTTCGTCTCAGCCCTTACAAAGGCTATTAAAGCAGCAACCTATGGACTGAAACGTGTTGATTATTTACAGTTCAGAACATGTGCGGATCGACTAACCAGCAGTTCATATTTCAACAACAAACAATTGGCAAAAATCATGATAATCAGCAGCAGGACTCGTCGATTCCACCCCGACAAGAACATCATCGCTCCGACACCTTGTGTACTGCACCAGGAACGATATTTAAAAAAAAGAACTTGCTCTATTGCACAACATAATCCATTATTATCGACCATAAATCTCATTTCAGCTTTCCAGTCCAACACCAGAGACCTTCTGATAGACCCAACGCTTCTGAGAAACACAATCACGGCATCTTCAAAACCTAAACCCGGAGGATAACCGTCCCCCAGTTGTAAATTCTCAGTAATAAGGTCCGATCTCTTCATAACCAGCGTAGCTCGGCCAGCTAGGGAAGATTCCGCGAGAACATCTGGGGCTGCCATAGCGGTCAAAGTGAACGTCCCACTCTGCCAGGCCGTATCTCTGCTGGCCGGACTCGCCCGAGCTCTTCTTCCGGGCCGCCTGAACGATCCGGTAGTTCTCACCCTGGTTGTTGTCCCACATCTCTTCACCGTTGACCTCGTAGCATATGGCGAACTCCACCCGCTCACCCGAGGGCACCTCCAGCGGCAAACCGGCCTCGAAGGAGAAGGTGTCACGGTTGGAGCTGGTGTAAGTGTCTTTGACGTACTGGCATTGTATGTCTGTGTGGCTCTTCCAGCTGTCGAAGGTGATACGAAGCTTGACCGACTTCTCGAAGGAGAGGTTTTTGACCTTCACCGTGCCAGCGATGGACTTCTCCTTGAGCATGCAGTGTTCCAGGCAGACGTGATCCGTCTCGATGCGTTGGCGAAACTTCAAGTAATCGGCGGATGGCTGGTCAAAGTCGAGGCTGAGCTTGTTCTTGCCTTCTGGAAGAGTCAGTGTGGAGCTGAAAAACTGCTCCAGGCTGCTGGGAATGTCTATGAGGTCGTCAAACTCGGAGAAGAACTTGACCATTGTCAGGGCCAGGCCTTTGTGGTCGGCGAAGGACACTTGTTTTTTGACCTTGTCTGGCACGGCTAAGGGTGCGCTGACCCTGCTGAACTCGGACTGCTCTCGGGACGAGGTGAAGCCGAGCTTGGGACTTTGACACCGATGGAGGCACGGCCGCAGAGGTCTGCTGTATTTAGACATCCTCGGGTTCAGGAACTCTTCGTTAGACAGATAAACCGGCATGGCCAACTCAATCGGCATGATGGATTAGTTTAGGAGGCAGCCAGACACACTAAAAACAAAGACGCATATGAATTAACTTAGACTTATTAGTACCGGTGCGTTTAAGTGTGAGAAAATAATGAAGCAGGGTTATTTTGATATTTCAGTTGCATTAAAAGTCTAGACATCGTGCGCCATCTAGTGTTCACTTTTTCAGAACAACAATTTTTTTTAGGAAGTTTTGTTTTAATTACAGTATTTCTAGCACACGAAATGTTTTATGAACGTTACACGTGGAATAAAGAAACAATTTCGCATTTTTGTCCTGGAAGGCGCGTTGAACTGTAACACCGCTGATACATTTGTAACAACTTTAATGCGTAAAAAACATTTGTATTTATTTGTACAAAACATTAGACGCGGCTTTTATTTTCCCTAAGAAAATGTTTTGCGGTTTTAAAAAAACGTGTAAAATTACAGTGTTCGCCACTGGTTTGTGTTCCAAGTGTCGCAAACCACATGGGTGGCCAGACTTTGACTTCTGCACGAATAATTCGCCTAATAAAACGCATTTTCCCCACTAAAACATGAACTAACCCCTTGCTAAATTAAACATAGCTATCGATATTTCACAGAAAAAACACTTGATATTGATACTTTAATATGATTCCAAATCACTACACAACAATGTCCGCGTTAGCGTTTCCCACTTAGCGGCGGGCCATTTATACATTCAAATAAAAATTTTAAAACGACAAAGATTCGGTTATTAAAAAAAAGCATCAGACATATGAAACTGTGTCACATTGAAAGAACTTGAGAATCCGTAACAAACTTTTCTTAAATAAAACAAAGTTTAACCACAATCGTTTAGAGGGGAAAAAACCGCTACCAAATGCTAAACAAATATCTTTCTAAACAACAAAACGAACCGAGATGGTAGAATAACTTAAGAGATAATCTTCTGGATTCACACCTGTTGGAACTCGTTTCGGAACTTTCGTTCGAGATACAATCTCGCCTTTGCGACTCTGGGATTACAGAACTCAAATCTGTGAAAAGTTTTGCTTTAACTTAACGCCACATTCAGAAGGCGTCTAGGATTCCCTCGATATTTTCATTACTACCTCCACATGTTTAGCACGACAGTACGGTCCATTCTACGACATTAATCAGATTATTAACCGCATGCAACTACTTTTAATCGATCGCCGAGCAGCGATCTAAGAGCATATGTTACCTGCTTTACGGCATTGGATACAGGTCAAACTTCTCGATCAAGCGCAGTGCCTTGTGTCAGTAAACGCAGCTTTAGCTCGCAGCATTCGTGCTAAAGTGTGTAGAGGAATGAATGAGCTTTTGAGCTTGCACCGGTACCAAAATTACACTTTTGCCGATGATCAGACCTTGTTCACGTGGACTACCTGTTTGGACCAATCACAGCGGGTTTCTGGTGCGTGCTCGCGCCCCATGCTGATCGACGGGGCGTCACGTGACCGAGGCAGTGGGGGTCAGTAGGCCATGTGCGGATGACCCAATATCTTCACCACTTCTCGCCCCATTAACACGGAGTTACTAACTAATGAACTGGCAAGCTTTCTCCTGCTTTCACTCCGGAGTGAATACAAACCTCCAAGTCTACTTTATGACCCAGTAGATCACATAAATACAGTATGTTGTAAAAGGCAAAGATTGGTCACAAAAGAGCAGCTGTTCCGTACTACAAAACCCCTGAACGGGCATGGACATTTTTTTTTTGCTTAAGTATTGCAAAATCTCACAAAACTATTGCGAGATCTTGCAAAATTATTGCAATATCTCACAAAACTATTGCTAGATCTCGCAAAGACTATGGCGAGATATCGCAAAACTATTACTATTACAAAAATCATTACTATCGCAATACTTTTCAGTTTTAATCTACTTACGGGTCAATCTACACAATCGAGTATTGTGTACGGTGTTTCGTTGTCGCCTGTGTGTACAATTGTTTGATGATGGGCTTCTGGACAAAAGTCTTCTCCAGTGCTGTTGCATTGGATTTGTTCAGGTGAGTTAATCAATGACATGTTTACATAGACATTGGTAAAATAGGAGCCATTAGATCAGATGAGAGGAAGGGGAAGAGAGAAGTGGAATACAGTACATTTAAAGTGTAAATTTTGTGTGTAAATAAAATACGTGTAGTGTATGGTGTTTATCACATGATGAGCTGGATGACACTGTTCATGTTCCCGTCTTATTATTGGTACAGTATTTGTGATATGAAGCACCGATGACACTCAAACTATAGTTTTGCTTTGTAGAAACATTGACTTTATTTTTGTAACATTCAAAAACATTTTTGCAGCATTTTCAAATTTCTAAATAAGTGTATTTTTGTGACTTAATACATTGTTATGGAAGACAAAATATTTTACATTTAAGTTATTTTGTCAGGAAAAAAATTGTTGTGTTTTTATCCAAATGTATATACAAAAACAATTTGCTTTGGCTGTGTTATGCAAAAACCATTTGCAGTCCCTGATATAACACGTTGTTTGAATTTTGGCCTCCTACAAGTGTTATGATCTGATAACAGACAACAGATAACTGTTGATCTGATAAGATTCTGTTGGAGCACAAGTTCTCATTTTTGTAGAGAATGTTTTTCATAATCGATTAACAAAAGTATGTTGTGCCAATTCCTAATTAGTACAGTAAAATGATTTTTATAAAATTTGATATGTGTTTTAGTATTAACACACAAAACTCTAAAAAAATCACCTTTTAGAAAGAGTCAGAAAATAACCATGGTATAATTAGAAAATATTACTTTTCCGAGATCTCGCAATATTCTGTACTCCGTAGTTCTGGCTTGTTCGTTTTGAATCAATAAAATACAACTTAAGGGAGATGTAAAAAGAGTCACACTTTGGTAAAGATAAAGACCTTTAAATAGAAATACTGTACATTCATAAATGAACATAACTTTACATATACTCTCCTTACAAACTCAGTATTCACCGTCATCAGATGTTACACATTTCTTGTATCTGTTGAGTAACCATTATGAAACACGAACTAAGCTTGCATCATAAACGTACCATATTTAAAAGGAAAAACAAAACGTTAAAAATTGACAATTTTGTATGGATATGTAATGTTTTTATGTGTCTGTTTTTCTTTCTCTCTCTCTCTCTTAGTGTCTGTATGTCGAAGTCAGATTTATCTTCAAACACGATAGGTCTTAGACAGTAACCCTATGGAATCCTATAGAAATAGGACGACCTGCGTTGGATGACTAGCTGTCCGACACCGCTGGACACTAAAATACTAGGTTATGTTGTAGGCACGCAGAAAGGTCGCAGCAAGGTTTTGACGGTCACATCAGGGGCTCATTTTTGAATCTCGTTGAGCGACAGAGAAAGGTGACAAAAGTCATGGAGTGATAGAAACAGAACAGCTGTTGAACCCTGAGGCCCGTGATGCTTCACAGAAGCGGCGTGCTTTGCATTTATTTATTTTAAGGAAAGAAAAAACAGGATCAGGTTTTCATTTTTCATTGCTCAACTTGAGTTCCACGTTTCAACTTTAGCACTGTTTAACATGAGAATAAACTCAAGTCGCTTTGTAAACAGACACCGTGTGTCTGTCTGTGCTGTGTGATAAGAATACCAAGCTTTCATGTAAACATTGGCATTATGTAACCGATCCCAAACAAGCAGGACCCCGTGTAACTTAAGCAAATGAACCACATTTATTCAACAGAACAGCACTTTCTGCCCTATTTTTATTCCCCAACCAGCTGTAAAAAATGTCCTCCACAGGTGGTAACACAAGGGTCACTGCTTTCTCTAGTCTGAATCCTCTCATTCGGACCCTCCGTTGTCTGACCCGGGGGGCACGTGGGGGACGGCCAACCTGTTTTAGGCTAATTAGAAATTCAAATTTTAATCGTTTTCTCGTTTACATGCTAAAACTGCATTAGTTTGACATTTAAGTTTATTTTTTGTTCATAAATATCTAGAAAAATATAAATGACATATTTATGTTCATACATCTTACGTTCATTTGAACGGAAAGCACGTTTTTTGTGAAACAACACAAACACAAACTGGGGGACGGAAAGCACGTTGTGTTTAAGAAGGAGAACATGGAACACTGGAATTAGTCGTCATATAGAGATACTAAAAATTAGACACACGGCGAAAAAAAAGCACAAAATAATTATTTTCCTAAAAAAATTGTACATAAATACAACGGACATTCTGCAGGAGTGAGTTCAGGGTTTTCTTCCGGCCCTCCACAGTATTTTTCCCCCCGGATGTGGACCCCCAGAAAAATAAATGCCCACCCCCCCATCCACAAAAATGAAAACCAGCTGCTGATTTTATTTTCTTCTCTTGTCTTTTTTCCGCAATCAATATTAGGCCCGTTTAAATGGCCTAATATTGCATAAATGGCCTAATGGCATAAATAAATGGCCTAATATTGCATAAATGGACATATATTTAAAGAAACTGGGGGTCAAGAAAAAAAAAAGTAAAATGAATAAATTAAATATAAAAAGAAGCTTTATTATTTATTTTTGCATTTAAAGTGATTATTTAAACCAAATGAGAATGGGAAGTAAAACGTAAGCTATTAATTGCTATTAATTTGTAAAAACATAATAAAAATACATAATGGAAAAATATTATACACGGTATTTTTAATAAAAAATACATTTTTAATTGTATTTATATAACATTTAATATAATTTATGTATTATTTTTTATCACACACAGACAAACGCACGCACGCACGCACGCACACACGCACATACACACACACACACACACACACCCACACACACACACACACACACACACACACACACACACACACAACACAACCGTAAAAAAAATAGTAAATTTACACTGTACTGATGTTCACATTTATTTTTTTAACTTTCTTTGCTTTTTCTTCCCACTTTTTCGACGTGCAGTGATTTCACGCTTCACTGGTGAATTGTTGTCTTTCCGCCACTGAAAGCGGAAGTTGCTCTCACAGGGGGGATTTAAGTGCGAAAATGGCGACGTCTCGTCGCACTTCTCATCAGCAACAGCAACAAAGCGTGTCGTCCCCGCCGAGAACCAGTCCACTGGCCCCGCTAGAATCAGCCTCAGACTCCGGCGAATCTCCCGCCACAGGCGAGCCGGGGAGCCCGGGGGAGGCGGAGGTCAATGCCGAGAGCTCCACTCCGCTCCCCAGCACTAGCACTAGCAGCTCGAGCTCCAGCAGCAGCATCGGCAGCAGCAGCAGCAGCAGCTCCTCCACCGCCGGCGGGGGCAGCAGTGCGGGATCCACCCCAGACTCCGGCGCGGCCAGTCCTGGAGCTAGTGGGGCTTTCAGGGAGCTGTTTGAGGCCTGCAGGACCGGGGACGTTTGTCGGGTGAAGAGGCTGGTGGATGCGGCCAGCGTGAACGCGAAGGACATGGCCGGACGCAAGTCCACCCCGCTTCACTTCGCCGCAGGTAAACACACAAACACGCACAAAATGGCAACTTCGATAACACGGAGCCTTTGTAAACACTGTCCGCGGAGGTGAAGTGGAGTTTGGCCGCGTGACAAGCAAAGCAAACACGGCACGTCCAGTTCGGTGCGAGCGGAGCTAATTCCGGCTCCGTGTTTGTTTTGCTTGATGCGCGGAACAAGTGAATAAAGTTCAACATTCTGCCTCTGGTGAACTTCACAAAACGATAATCGATATCGCTGGTCAACGCATGTTTAGCTTGAACTTTCATTGAATTAAAGACGACTTCCATAATGCAATGTAATCAGATCGGTTAAAATAGTTGGTATTCTTTAATAATATCTGATTTATATTGCTGTTGTGTTTATTAACTTATTTTTGTAGAAAAAGAGCTGGATGATAATGTGATTTGACATCTGACTGAATTCCGAGTTAACGCAGGCCATGATTTTGCTATTGTATTTAAATATGGTAATTGGTAACGACAATCAATATTAACCTATGCAGTCCTCAAACATTTTCGTTCTATATTTAAATAAAAAAAAAACTTTATTCATGCCCTGGGGGGAAATTGCTATATTGTTTGCATATCATGTTTTTTTTTGTCCATTCTGCTAGTTATTGTTATTGTACTTTATGTAACAATTATAATATTGCATGTATATAATCACATTTAATATTTTTATTAACTAAAATCGTAGACTTTTGTTTTTATGGTGGGAATGATTCCAATTATTCAACACAGCAATAACAAAAACAACATTCATACAATGTATACAAATGGAGAACGAAAGTAACAGTAACAATTCTTAAATGTTTAAGTAACATTTGATGGTGATTATGATGATGATATAAAGTGTTTTTTACAGTTGGATTTTCTCTGACAGTAATTTTGCCACACACTATATTGTGAATGTTTCATCAGCAGAATTAGATTTTGGTTAAAGAGTCAGTGCTGTTTAAATGTATCTCATGTTTAATGTGTACATTTGAAAGCAGAAATATACAATACATGTTTTTGTTTTTTAATTTTAATCGTTTTTCAGCTGGTGAGGGGAATAGCGTGTTCTATCGTTACTTAACCACCTAGTTTTCTCATGACTCCTTTTCCCCAGTATTTTATTTTTTTATAGCCGAGTAATCCTGGCTCTGATTTGAATCAGCTCATCGTGTACCACACAAACCTTTTACGATTTTTATTCCCCCATGCAAAAATTACTGATAAATGAATAAAATTATGTGTTATTTTTACTTGATTAAATTACATTTACATGAATAAAAGCACCCACTGATTTACCTTTGTTAATATTCTCTTAAATACAATTTATTTTCTTTATTTATCAAACCTAACTAGTGACTCATATCATTTTGATAATGTTTTACTTAAATATAAATATAACAGTCAATTCTAGTGGTTCAGGATTTCATTTCCCAAGATCCTTTGCTCTTCAGTCAGACTCCGCACATGAGCAGAGCAATTGTTTCAAGCTCAGGCCTGTTTCAAGCTCTCTGTTTATCCGATGCCGTGTGACGAGGATCATAGCGAATTATTATCCCCTGTGCAGCGACCAAGCGTTTTGATTGTGTCTGTTCCTTGGATATTTTTTTTTTTACTCCTTGCCCGTGTTCTTCATTTTTGACTGTTTAGACTTTTTCTGTGATGACACATTGGACCCGTTTGTTAGCGCTAAGCTACACAGTCGTGGTTTGTAGTCTCTGTTTGTTGTAATATAAATGATTGTACTCTATTTAGTTTAATTTTACTTCCAGTGTTATTTTGTCTCTGTTAAGTGTCACGACGTGTTTAATGTTTCTTTATTTCTGTTACTAAGCCAATAAGAGCTTATACTGTATGCACATCTGCCTATGGACCATTGTTTAACATTCCTTAACAGTGCTTATATTCGCGTAAACACGGTATATTTGATTTACACAGTTTAATTTTTTGCCTTTCGTTCTTGATGCCAGTTTCGTTGTTGGTTTCTGAGAATCCATGTTTTTCTTCCGCAGGTTTTGGAAGGAAAGATGTAGTGGAGCACCTCCTGCAGACGGGGGCAAACGTTCATGCCCGAGATGATGGAGGTCTGATTCCCCTCCACAACGCTTGCTCCTTCGGACACGCTGAAGTGGTCAGTCTGCTGCTGTGCCAGGGCGCTGATCCCAACTCCAGAGATAACTGGAACTACACTCCGCTGCACGAAGCTGCCATCAAGGGCAAGATCGACGTCTGCATCGGTGAGTTTGGTTATTTGGGATTGACGGTTAGAAATCGGCCGATAATCCAGATGTTTTTCAGCTGCTTTGGTTTGTATCAGAATTTCGTGAGCGACTTCAGAATGATTTCTACAGAAGGTTGTGGTTTTTGGAGAATCATGTTGGAAAATGGTGATGTCTTTGTGTTTTATATATACTTTTAGTAGGCCTTTAAATAATAGGTTTTAAAGTGGACAAGTTGAATTGTTGGCACATTTTAATTTACAATACTTTAGTGTGAAGATTTGTAATTGTCTCACATCTATCTGTTAATTACTAGTAATAATTATTTCATTATTACTTTTATCACTGAATGTACATTTTGTCAGCATATTGGAGAAAATATCCCAATCAGACTCGTTCATCTTTCTTAATGAGAAGTTTGGTTGTGGTAGAACAATAGAGAAAAGCATGTTATACTGTGTTTACATTAATATAAGCGACCCTTTTTTCCAATTTTAGAAGCTCCATTGCGTCATGGCGTCAAGTCAAACGGCATCAAAGTGATACGTGTTACAAGTTGAGTTTGTAAATAAAGACAAATGAGTGTATCTCAAGAGTAATTTAACTTTATTTAGCCAGAAATGTGTAAATAAATGTTGTTGTTTTTTTTGCGTCTGAAAAAAATCAGGGGTGTGCTTATATTCACGGAAGTACGTTATTAATGATAATACAGTGCCTGAAAAATCAGCAAAGTAATAACAAATCAAAAACGTTCCCCTTTGTGGGGTTAATAAAGTCATATTGTGAAACTCAAATTCAAATTTTAGTAATTATTTGTCATATAAACTATGCAATAATACATTTCAGAGGAACATTTTAGCCTCTGTTTGGTCTGACTGGACGATGAGCCAAAGCCAGTGAAAATGGTGTGTGAACGTAAACCAACATATAAATGAACTGAACTGAATAGAATAGAAGTATGAGCAGGATTAAACCAAGATCTGGAGTTGCATATTAAATCAAGTGGAGTTTAACTCATCGTCTCAAAGTGACAAGCGCCACCTTGTGTCTGTGAGCGGATTAACGAGACATTTGGCTGCGCGAGGAAGCGAGCGAATAGTACGGAGTGGTGAAGGCGGAGCTTCGGTGAGATGTTCGCGCCTGTGGGAACGGGCCTTCATGAGCGGTGAAGATGTATGGCTTTAATTTTTTCTTTGTTCTGCCTGAGGATCAGCTCTCAATAAGGGTTAATAATGTGTCATTCTTCTCGATTAGCCGCAGTGACTGACGCTCTGTCATTAATCAGATGGGTCCTGCTTGGTATTCATGAGAAATTTAAAACGGCTTCTAATAGGTGAAGAACGGCAATAATGTGGTCCAGCCTTTGCCGCTTCACACTTCTGGCTTGTTTCTGTTACGATTACTTCAGTGTGTTTGTAGTCGCATCACATCAGGTGAATATCAGCACTTTCTATCGGATTCGTTTTTTTTTTTTTTTTTTTTGGATCGTTTTTCATTTGGCAAGTGTTCGATGAGCGTTATCATTTCAGATGGAATCTTCTGGCTCGAGGACTTGGAGCAGAAACTAAATTAAAATTATTTTTTTTTATTTCAGCTTTGATTATGGTGGAACATGCAAAGCTTCTCCCTTGAAGGTTCTTCAAGACGTTCTCTGTTAGTTTAGATTCTTGGGATATTTTTGATTATGGCGAGTGCAGAGATGTAGACCGAGAGTGATAGATATATAGATGGAGAGATATTCAAAATTTCTACCCATCCATGCATTCGTCTACCTCGCTTTCAAACTATCCATCCAGCCATCCATCTATCTGTCTATCATCCACCTCTCTTTCAAATTATCCATCTACCCATGCATCCACCCATACTTCTGTCTTTCTGAATTCTACCTTTCTAAACATCTACCTTGCTTTCAAACTATCCATCTGTCCATCATCCATCTCTCTTTCAAACCATTTATCCATCGAGTTGGTGGCTTTGGATAATCCTCTCACTGATTTTGAGCTTTAGATCTTCAGCTATTTGGAACTCGACTGTTATCTTCACCTCTGCCCTTTGATAGTAATGAATAAATAAGTAGCATCCCTCCACTAATTAGGATTCCTGCTAGTCGACACTCATTAATTTCTGTTGCCGTCCCTCCAAAACTGCAGGGGGACAGTTTGAAATTCGAGGTCATTTGCCGTCAATTATTGCCGCAAAGATGGATGAGGATATTCATGGCGAAACTCTTTTGACCTTTCTGTCAGGCTTTTGACTTTCTGCTGGATAGACAAGGTGCAATTTACACGGCTTGGTGTTTCATGGTCGGAGGAAACTAGGATCTGCCAGATTTAAATAAAATGTCAGTGTGGTTATTGAGGTAAAAACTTCACAGACAATTTTGTTTTTAGTCTGAGAGACGTTTCTTAAAAAACTAAGAATGGGTACCGATTAGGGGTGGGCGGTATACCGGTATTAACGTGAATACCGGTATTGAGTTGCGCCACGATATGGATTTTGCAATATCGTGGATACCGTGGCACTTTCATGAATTTACCTTTTATACACATATATCAACGCTTTAATACATTAAAATACATTTGTTTCGTTATAACTTTTAATTACGACACATACATTGCTAATCGAATACAGAAAGCGCTGTACGAAACTAAATTAATGGATCACCCGCGAGGCGCATGTATCGCGCACGCGCTCTGCCGCTCTATGTCTGTAATGTGCCGGTTTTTCAGAGCGACTGTTTTAGTGAGCGCGAGTCCCGTACGACGCGCGCACGAGAAAATTCTGCTTGTTTTATTTTGGTCAAAGTCTGTTTTCGATTGTTAACCTTGGTTTCACGCAACTTTAGATTCAGACGCACGCGCGAAAGAGAGGGAAAGCGTGACGCGCGCTGGCTCTGCTCTCCATTTTTGTCTGTCTGTCTGTCTCTCTCTCTTTCTCTCTCACTGTCTATCTCA
>CM051496.1:22090391-22101876 GCA_028031935.1 Paedocypris micromegethes
ATAAATGCCTGGACTACTTTTAACAGATATACGGTATTACAAATGACAGCTGCTTCTCCAGGTTTCCCCTTGCGTTTTAATTTCGTACTTTATATAAAAGAATACCCCCCCCACACACACACAATATCGTGATATAATACCGATACCGTCTGTACACTAGAAAATACCGTGATATGAATTTTAACCCATATTGCCCACCCCTAGTACCGATGGGACATATTTTTATTATAATGTTATTATAGTTATTTAGTTATTTCACTATTATAGTTACTTCAAGGTAATCTAGAATAATCTACATTAAATACCAAATAGCCTCTGATAGTGATATAGAATAGATGTCGATTCCATTTTAAAGTGAAAAGGCTCGATCCCAGAGGTTGCTATTCAATGTTTTTCTCCAACAAAAACGCCTATTCAGAGCAATAACTAGAAATGCAAAAAAAGTCCATTCGAATGGTATGACAAAATAAAATTGCTTCCTCAATTGTAGAGTAGAATAAAATATAACCAAGAGATGGAATCATGGTACCCAAACAAACAGAACGACTTGAGCTGGATTTGCATAACGCCTTTTGGAAATGGAACTGACCCTGTGTTGAACCGCCAAGTCGCCACAGTCTCTGACCGACTCGCCGCGTTTCGCTCAAACACTTCATTAAATTGCCGCTTTCTGCCAAGTCACACACGCTGATACCGTTATTGCCATAGGATTAATCGCTCAGCCCTGTGGCAAAGCCAATATCCCCTGGCAGTCCGGCCGTTATTGCCGACTCGTAAGAAAATTACCATTAAAACTAACTTGATTAGTCAAACAAGCGCGGCTCTCGTCTTCCGTCCCTGGCGATTCGCGTGTGCGTTCGCGGGCGTTATTCCATTCCCGTCTGGGTTTATCAAATCGCTAATGATTTCTCCCGCCGCTAATGGGGATTTTCACTCGTAGGGATATTTAACGAACGACACCGTCTCGCGAGTGTGTATCTGAAAGCCTGGAGAACATCAGGGACTTGTACTTATGCATCAACCCATCGCTCTCTGAGAGAGGAGCTCAGCTAATCTGCTCTCACAGCGTCCGGCCATAATTGCCCCGCGCCGCTGATCGCTCTCCAGCCGCCCATTACGGAACACAAGGCCGCTGTTGTTTATTCAGACGAAGCTCCTGGCACCTTCTGACCGGCTCCTCTGTGGCCCTTCTTCTTCGTATTCCGCGCGTGGTTTACTCCGCGCTAGTATTCAGATAGCGTAAGCTGCACAAAGCGTGAGAGCAAGGTTGAAAAGACGTCTCCTCCGTTGCGTGATGGACAAGCAAGCTGTCATATAAGCAGCCGAGTGCATTTTAATCACACATCAAGTCCTGGCGTTCCCCAGCGGTCTCGCAGCAGCTCAAACGCTTCCACGCCACCTGTGAATGCAAATACGCTCGCCGCGCGGCCTTTAGTGCATGTTAATTTGACTGAGAGGGATGACGAGGAGCTGCTTTTCGCCGAGCTGGAGCTTTTTCTCCCCGTCAAATCTTAAATCATCTCCCGACGCGGGCGTGTTGCGCACGGGTTTGAACCTTGTCAAGCTGCGTTTGTGTGAGAAATGAATGACCTATGAGTCACCGGCACGGCAGAAACATCACTGTCGCTCTGGTTCTACACCCGCCGTGCCCTCTTCCTCTCCTCGCCGCGTGATGATTCGCTCACGAGTCGGTCGGAAATAGTCGCGGGTTTAAAGTCGAGCTTTTATCTCAGCTTTAGCTCTTTTCGACGGAGGAATTTGCCGTGGGTTTTGACTTTGGGATCAGGTCGAGACGCTTGACTTGTTTACTAGATTAATATTTGCTCGTGATAAAGATTGTGCTCATTTTGTTTAGAGTGACGATGGAATGCAGGGATTCGATGTCAGCCGTGAGTCGCGACTCGTAATATTCTCTTGTTCTGTGAATAATGCGTTTAATGAGGAGGAAAACATTGTTAGTCTTGAAAATAAGGATTTGAGCGAGTGCCAACTTAGCTTACGAGTAATCTAGTAATACTAGTACTCCATTTACTAACAATTTTATATTCATTTGAGCACTAAATCAGTTTAAGGAGATTTGGAACGAACATAGTCATTTATTTTTTTTATGTGCTGTGATTGTTTGAGGACTTTCACTGTTGTCTAGCAGTATAGCGGAAACTAAATTTCCTTGTTTTAATTGTTAAACATTTTGAGCATTTTCACACTTAATCTGTAAACCTGCAGCGAAACTGAGGTCAGAAAGATGTGGACCTTGTGATCCACCAGGTCACGTTGTCAAGCTGCCATGTCCGTGAGCGATGCTGACAAAGGTTTAGCAGAAAGTAGTGCACTCTTTGTACTCTTTGTCTCCGCTCAAACAATGGATAAATTCCCATATTGTGAAATTCCATCCCAAAATTCAAAATCCGTTGAGCTAATTCAGTTTTCTAAATCCATCACGCTTGACAAAGTGACCTGGCTGCTTGTAAGGTTCCGATCTTTCTGACCTCAGTTGCACTGCAGGTTTCCATCAACTAGATGAAAAAACAAATTGAACCCCAACATCTGGACTTACTCCACACTGGCTATTATGATGCTAAAGGCAACGGAATTCCGACACCTAGGACACATTAGGAATTGCCTTTGCAAAAGCTGCACAAAAATGACTGGAGAGAAGAGAGCTTTAGAGATCTCTCTTTACTCTCTCTCTCTCTCTCTCTCTCTCTCTCTCTCTCTCTCTCCTCTCTCTCTCTCTCTCTCTCCTCTTCTCTCTCTCTCTCTCCTCTCTCCTTCTCTCTCTCTCTCTCTCTCTCTCTCTCTCTCTCTCTCTGCCTCTCTCTCCTCTTCTCTCTCTCTCTTTTCCTTCTCTCTCTCCTCTCTCTCTCCTCGCTCCTCTAGCTCCCTCCGAGGTGAGAGAGCCAGAGAGACCGAGCGTAAAGACATCAGAATGAGCAGAAGAGCGAGAATAATACAATCGAGACAGAGATCTAGACAAGACATACATACAGTAGAGAAGAGAGATGAGATAGAGAGAGCGCGAAGACATGGACAACAGAGAGGATAGAGATAGAGAGAGAGAGAGAGAGCGAGAAAGACATGGACAGAGAGAGAGAGCGAGAAAGACATGGACAGACAGAGAGAGAGAGAGAGGGACACACACACACAGAGAGAGAGAGAGAGAGAGAGAGAGAGGTGTTAGTGAGGAGAGTGGCGGGCTGGACGGGGAGGGGACGCATGCATTAGCGGCGAGAGAGGGAGCGCGAGCGGACGATCGGAGACAGTTGATAGGCGCCGACCATCATCATCATCTTCAGCGCTCTGGTCCTCCCTGTCACATGGCGGGAGTCGGACGCTTCTCGGCGTGCGATGTGTGTGTCTGTGTGCATCATGCCGAGGCAAGCGCTTCCAGTCGGTGGCGCCAGCAGCACCAGCAGCATCTGCCTGCCTGAGTTACGCTACTGCTTGTGTTTCCCCTGCACAGTGTTGCTCCAGCACGGAGGAGACCCCGGCATCAGGAACACCGATGGCAAGTCCGCGCTGGACCTGGCTGACCCCTCCGCCAAAGCCGTCCTCACCGGTGAGTCCCGCAGCTCGACCCGTCTTACACCATCTGATCACAAAAAAATGATTAAATAAATGAGTCGTCCTCTTCGGGAAAACTAGTTCGCCAAAACACGTCTTTCTCGTAAACTGATGGAGGATGGAGTGTTGTTTACATGTGGTTAAATGGACTTTATTTACGCCTTTTAGAATCAGGTTCACTTTATTATCCAATCATTGCGGTGCAAGGAGACGAGGCTTTACTGTTTTGTGTGTGTGAGAGGATTAATAATCAACCGATGCTGAAATATCCCGCCATGCTTCATGTTTGCTCTTAATTACCAGTCAAATCTAGTAAAATGGTGTTTGTTTCTAAAAGCTGGTCAGAAAGTCTTCATTTTGTCAGGCTCTTGGGGAAATGTACTGTTGTTGCGTTTGCATGCGTTTGTGGTGATTTGCATAATCATGCAAATGAGCGTCGTCCGATATTGACGGAGCTTGTTTGAGATGAACTTATCCATGATCACGAAATGATCTGAGACCTTCTTCAGTTGATGTTTATGCAAATGTTGATTGGTGATAATGATCAAAAAAGTTGGCATTGTCATGTACGGTTATTTGTTTTTTCTTTAAAAGCCGAAGCTCTCAACCGAGTCTACTGGCTTGTCAATTACACTGAGCAGCCGTTTCACGTCCTTGAGCTCGACTTTGTTAATGTAGTGATGGTTGTCGTGTGGTAATATAAAACATTTTTGATAATATGGAAAATCATTAGTTGAAGTGGTAGTTTTTCTTTGGCCTGGAACTTGTCGTCAGTTTCTAAATGAATTTTAAAAATCGTTCTGTTTTTGTCTAATTGAGTGAGTGCATGTTGAAGTTTAGCTCATTTCTAAAGGGTTTTTCAGTATCAAATATGCTGTATAACATAACCAGAACAGCTGCTATAGGTTAACAGGAGCAGTGGGCAAGCAGAGTGACCACCATGGCTAGGAAAACAAACACTAAAGTAGGGGTATGCCGGAACGAACGTGAAAACCGGTTGTGAGTTGTGCCACGATATAGATTTTCATCCGTAAAGATGCGCACTTATTTAAATTCTGTTTATTTAATTTTTTTTTATCAAAATCTTTTTTTGTTTGTAATCGTTGGTTTCACGCGATGTTCATCATGTTTCATGCGAAGAAAGTGTGACTTTTACAAACGAAGAGCAGAAAAGTCTCAAACGGGGCACTGTTTGTACTCTGAACTCATTTTGAATATTTAAACAATTCCCTGATTGTGGATCGTGGCCGCTCAACAAATAGAATTCACAATACGATGTGTGTCTTAACTGTTTTCTATTGTGAAATGTGATTCGGCTAAGTATCGAAACTCTCCAAAATAAATTATTTTCCATTGTTGACTCGTATAAATATATAGTTTATATATAGATAATTAATAAATAGCAATCGTTTTCGCAAGAAAAGTAGACAACAGTTGACAGACAAAATTCTATCTATTCTGGTGGCAATACATTTCTAGATTCTTGATTACACACACACACACACACACACACACACACACACACACACAGACACACACACGCAACCATCATTGTTTATAGTTAAAGTATATATTTACTTTTTTTACATTCCGCCTTTGTCTTTGTTTTTATTTATTTGAATGTGATTTGATTGAGCAGGAAGCCATTTTCACTATGTCTGGTGTATCTATTGCCGAATTAACAGTAAAATTGACTTTGAAACTTTTGAAACTTCTAAATTGAAAGGTTTCTTCAGCATTGATGAGATTTCGGACTCCACAGAAGAATGTTCGCATTCATTTCTCGCCGCATATTTTTTTTTCACAATTTGTTTTCTTTGGCGAAACCCATCAGACGTGAGATCAAATCGTCTGAAAAATAATGCGTTCTTTATGCGAGTGTGTCCCTGAATGCAGTTTGTTAGATGAGTTAATGGAATGAAGTTTGCTTGGATGTTGGCGCCGAACAAATATTCAAGGCTGCTGCCGAAACCGGCGCGAATCCTTTTGGCGGCTGTTTGCGAATCAAACATTTCAGAAATGCCTCGGTGTTACCTGAGAGGTAGAGATGAGCGACGGAGATGCAGCTTTCAGCGTTGCGTGTATAAATAGGATAGACGTCGGAGCTTCAGCCTCGGGAGAATTGCAGGTAATTGTTATAGATCCGTTTTTCCAGCTTCGCCACCCGACCCCGTTTGTTCAACCTTCCATTTCTTTCCTAAACGTGTTCCCTATATAGCAATGGACAGATTAATAGGTATACTGATGTAGATTTATAAATAAGGATGGATTGAGAGACACACACACTTTTTCCCACTTTTGTTTGTTTTCTCAAGGCAGATTCCAGTCTTCTCACTTTCCGTCCTGGTAAATTGAATGTAGCTCGCACATATTACATTAAATGTGCTGTTTTTGCATCATGATTGATGACGACTTTAGAGATTTGGTGCCAGTCAAGCATCTGCAAGGATTCAGAATAGTCTAGTTTCAGCTTTGGCTATTGTCGTCCTGCCTCGTCTTGTTCAGTTAGCTATATAAAACAACGTTTTAAGATGAACTCATTGTTTGTTAGTTGTCTTTTTATTATTTTTTCAGTTGCCGCATTTACGTGAATATAAGTACCCCTCCCCCCATACTGATATATTAATAACTTTTATTGACTCAATAACAGAAATAAAGAAACATTACTCGCACTGTGAGACTTAACAGGGACAAAATCACTCCTGAACAAGTAAGATTAAGCTAAATACAATCATTAATATTTGAACAGACAGACCATTTTATATCCGGTAGATCTGCGCTAATAGTCAACGGCTAGTGCCTGAAAAAGAGTACGCAAAGGCTTCGAAGCAGGAAGAAAACCGTTCTAAGTGAAGGAGTCAAACACAATCAAATCGCTCTGTCTGCTACACAGAGCGAAAACATCTAGCGAAAACCGAGCTCGGCTTTAGTCTGGCGTGCAAAGGTAATTTCGTCATGGTAAACTGAGGCCTCAATGGGATTATAGGAGGTGTAGTTTTTAAGAATTAAGAAACTAGAATTGATATGTCTTTTTTTTTTTTAACTATTCAAAAAAATTGACATTGAAGTGATACGAGTCACAAGTTAAGTTTGTTAAATAAAGAAACAAATGATTTTTTTAAGAGAAAATTAACGCATTTTCACCAGAAATGTACAAAATAATAAATATTTGTTTTGTGCCTGAAAAATCATGGGGGTATTTATTTTCTAAGCTTATTTATATAAGTTGGTAAGGTTTTGGACCCGGAGACCCTTTGGAAACCCAAGTGGACATCATCAAACTGATCCTGGGTTTTGAACTCGGTGGTCGTTTTAATGGGATAGTGTGCTACTTAATTCTTCACTTTGCCACACAAAGTGCTGATTTTCTCCATGTGATTGCAGGAAAATGTCATTTTATGACTTTTACAGTCTTGTGCCGTATAATTACGGAAGTCATGTGATCATGTACGCCGCCGTGTTTCAAGCACTTATTTAATTAAATCACAGGTTTCTTAATTGTATGTGACACATAAATGATTAATGACTTTGATTGTATGAGACGCAGCGAACTATGAAACACGTTTGCTCTACATTCATGCTCTAGTGTGCGACTAGTTATTTCAGTTTGGTTTTCCGGTTAATGTATTTTGGCGCACTTGGAATCTGAAAAAAGTCTGACAAAATTAAGTGCTTCATGTGAAAGATTAGATTATGGACTTTAGTGCATTTTATTACGATAATTACGGTAAAAGGAGACAATGCATTACTGTGTTTTATTATTATTAATAGGAATAAATAAGAATGCTGAAATACCCCGCCATGCTTCGTTTTAGTAGACTTGACTGGTAATTTAGTGCGAATAAATAGTGTTTATTTCTAAAAGCTGGTCAGAATGTCTTAATTTTGTCAGGCTCTTGGGGGAATGTACTGTTTTGTTTGTTTAGATTTGCATAATCATGCAAATGAGCGTCGTCCGGTATTGACAGAGCTTGTTTGAGATGAACTTATCGATGATCACGAAATGATCTGAGACCTTCTTCAGTTGATGTTAATGCAAATGTTGTTTTTGGTGATAATGATCGAAACATTGTAATGTACAGGGGCGATTATTTGTTGAGAGCTTCGGCTTTTATAGAAAACCAGAGTCGACTGGCACGTAAATTACACTGAGCAGCCGTTCCACGTCCTTGAGCTCGACTTTGATCATGTGGTGATGCTGGTGTCATTGTAAAATAGACCCTGAGTGGGAAGGAAAGGCCATCATGTGGAATATTATACGATTTTAAGAGTTAATAGTCTCAACAATTTCCGTTTGTAACTTTCTGTTACATTTTCTGTTGTCACTATTTTGTATTTTGTGTGTGTGTTTTCATGTACCCTATATTATGTGTACAATCACACGTATAATACACATAAATATACAGTATGTGTGTATAACTGCTCCAAAGAACAATGTTCTGAAGATCTCCATTAAGTTTTTGAAATCTAGCCAGCATGTGGTGCACACGACTGGGAATTTTTAGGTGAGAAAAAGAAGATTGATGGAATTTTTCCGCGACCAGATTAAAAGTTTATTTTCAGTCGACGTTTCGTAAACGAGTTTATTCTGAAATCACGAGGCTTGAGATTGAAGTCGTCAGCGGCATCTCTTGTGTTTCTCGGCGTCCCCGGTGTGCGTCTGTAATCAGATCGCTGTACACATCGCTTTAATGTCACACACTTGATGAAAGCAATTTGCTGGGCTTGTTAGTTCGGCGAGATTAGTTCGTTACGCTAACGTCTCCTTTTCCTGCGCCGCAAAAACCGACGCCGCCTGTTTCGTTGGCTGGACTGACCTTCTAGAAGAGCTTTCCATTACAATCACTTCCTGTTCCAAGAAGCAAGTGACTGGATCAGTAGGAGGGCAGGTTTACAGACCCTCGTCTCGTCTTGTGTGGGCGATGAGTGATGCTCATGTGCGGTGGAGCGATGTTTGAAGATCAGGCGCCTCCGGCTCAAAACGCTACACGAAAGCAAAGTAACTCTTTGAGATGCAGACAAACCTGTGTTGTGAAGTACTTGAGTAAATGGACTTTGCTACTTGCGTATTTTTTGGCTGCTTTGTGCTTGTACAGTGTGTCAAATACCGAAGCAACTTTTACTCTCTACTTGACTACATTTGTGATTGAGTTTTTGTACTCTTGACTCCACTTTCTGTGAATGGACACTTACCATTACATGTTACATTGTGATTGTGCATGACAAGTTGGCATATTTTCCTACCGCATTTAATTTCTTGGGCGGATGAGGATATGTCGCCATCTACAGTATGCTGAAGGTACTGCATTTTTATTGTATATTTCACTTGAGTTAGTGGTTGCACTTTTTTTGCACATTTGATTTTGACTGAGACTGACTGAGCTCTACGGCATAATTTCTACCGAAAGTCCATCATCTAGTTTGCCAACCAGACCAGCTGAGTATTTCTTTGGACTATAAATGCTTTTATTAAGAAAGAGATTTAAAATTCCTGTCATTTGACAACTTAATTGCGTAGAGTGCTGCCTTGTGCTATTTCCCGGGTTATCTTCTCCATCTGCCATTTTTTTTTTTTTTTTTTGCTTTTTTTTGCCATTGATTTATTTTCCTTGTGTTATTTTGTTTTTCCTTTTGACTTCTCCGTGTTTTAGACTGAGTAACGGGGGGTCTGGGTTGAGGCTTTCTCATAGATGCAGCGTCGGAGAGAAGAAAAAGTGACTGAATGGCTTTTTTTTTGTTTCTGCGACAAAGGAGTTTTTTTTTCGTTCTCAAGATAAACACTTAATGTGTTTCTGCTCCAAACAAAGGACTCCAAATCCCCACGATGATTCGATCGTTCGCTTCATTTCACCCAGAATTAGGGCTGTGCGATTTCGCCCAAAATCATAATTGCGATTATTTAGAAGCAATATTGCGATTTCTTTTTTTTTTTTTTTTTTTTTTTGGGGCAATTATTTAGTTACATTAAAAACTACTTTTAAAATGAACTATTGCATGTTTTAACCTTTTTATTGCAGTGGTGGTGGCTAAAACATCAAGTCTTGTAGCAGCTACAAGCATGTTGAATAACAAATAAAAAATAAATAAATATGCCATACCAGTTATACAAAACTGTTTTTCAACATCATAAATTAGCAAATACAACAGTACAGTACATAAAGTTATTATTACATATAACTATAATTATTCTTCTGATGCACATTAAAGCCTTACCAAAAATAAAAATTACTTAAAATACAACGCAGACATATACAAATACATTATACAAATAAAATAAAGTAAAAATCGGCATGGCAACCTTTTAAACTTGAACTTATTCTACAACTTTTAACTTATCTTACCCCACGTTAAACGATGAACCCATCCCCCATAACACGCTGCTTGGAAAACTGCAAAAGAAATAAACACACGCGAACACGCAAAGTTCGTACAGCGACACGCAGGCACCGCGCGCACGCAACTCAAATGCGGCGGAAAACAAGTTTTCATAGTGGAGATTGCAAGCGTGAAATTAACAACGAAGCAAAAATGCTTAGAATTCTGTTCGCTTTTTTTAATAATTTACGTTTGATATTTTTAAAATATGTATTTTTTAATTTCTCTTAACTTCTCTTCTTCTCTCTGCCCTCGCGCTCAAGCTGAACAACTTGTGGCGCATTACCGCCAACTAGCGGTCTGGCATGCATACTGCATGAAGCCAGGAAAAGTCAAGATAAACTCAGGCTCAATAACCGCACGTCTCTGCGATTACATCATCGCGTCTTGTGAAATCGCGATTGAATTGCAAATGCGATTAATCGCCTAGCCCTACCCAGAATCCTAAAGAATGGAAGTTGGCCAAACCAGTCTCGTGTTTATTTTTTCTTTTTTAAATGAGCTAAACTCTATTTCTGCCTCCATGTGCCGCAGACAATCACTAAAACCCCCCGTGGATGCCCCCCAACACCCAGACTTACTTGCTTGTGCATAATTTTTAATATTTAAGTCAATATTTTCGAGATCAATTTTGGCTGGTTTGCTTCTTAACCAATGGAATAAGGAACCGAGTAGTTTGATATGCTGGCCAGCAGGTTCCCCGATGGTTTTAACAGACAAACAGCACATATTTCACAGCCTAATTTGAATGACCGGAGAGATTTAGTTGGTCACATGGGTTTTCTTGAGTGGAAATGTGGGTATGCGTAAATTTAAATAAATTAGCCGGAGCTGCAGTTGTACAGAGAATCTCTGCCGCGATGCTTATTCTGTTGAAATGATCCCCTTTTTCTTTTTTTTCCCTATGCATTATATAAAGACAAATCAATATTCCTCCAACCTCCAGCGAATATTTTTCTCTCTTTTTTGTTTTTTCTTTTATGTTCTCCCATTACACTCAAGTAGTTGAGCGAATGTGGCTGGTTTTAATCCTGCGAGTGACTCATCTAATGCCTCTGACCTTCAAGCCAACAAAGTGAAGTTAAATAGTTTAATGAAGTGCAGATCCATTGAGTTATCGACACATCCGCGGATCTTCATAGTCGACTGGAATCTTTCCACCGTCTCGTATTTCTGGCGATTCGGCCTCTGAGGGAATAGTGCAGTGGCTTAAAGAGAATCGGTGAATAATATATTAACCTTTTGATGGGACTAGGAGGACGTAGTCAACGTCATCGATCGTGTTAGCGTTGACACGTCACTTGTTCTTTTCATTCTTTCAAACATGGCGGTGCGGGAAACAAACAGAGCAGACAATGGCGAAAAAACGGAATTAAAGTCGTCAAAAGTGTGGAAATGCTTCAACCATTGGGCTAATAAGATATTCACACAGCTCTTCGGGAGAGGAAAAAAAACATTCTGGGAGAATCTTTGAAACTAACTAGTGTGTTGATTTTTGTTTGGGACGTGCAAAGAAGATTAAACAACTTTTTTTTTTTTTTTTTTT
>CM051496.1:22103228-22134015 GCA_028031935.1 Paedocypris micromegethes
TTTTTTTTTTTAAGTGGTATTATATTGCTACTTTAAATATTTAAATAATTCTCTCTCTCACTCCTATGCTCAATTTTTCAAGTCCTATTCACCCGAAACACAGGTTTTTGGACTGTAGGGAGAAGAAATGGGGTGGGGTTTTTTTTTTTTTTCAAAATATTTTACAATTTTTATTATCCCCCCAATTTGAATTTTTTTTTGGCACAATTGTTATATGACTCGGATTGATTTTGACCAGGAAGTGCGGAATAATTATGTAGGTGCATTTAGAATTCTCTCTTAAGCTATTAAATGTGGCTTGAGTTTAGCTTCTTAAAATAATGAACTTAATGTTGTAATAATAATATACGTAATTATATGAATAATTATGTAATTTAAATGTTTTTTTAAATTGTGATTGTACAATTACGTTTATTCATTTAATATACAGAATCTAGATAACAAAAATTCCAAGTAACAAAATCTCACAAAAAGAGTGCGTCTTTTTCTAACCGCTAACATGCATTGAGATAAGTACAAACGTGTATAAAAAAACTTGCTTAATCTACTTGCGTAAAATAAGCAAAAGGTAGTTTCAGATATCTTGCTTCCAAATTATGGACACTGTACATTTAAATTGTGTGTGTCTGTTTGTGTTTTGTGACTCGCTGCGTGTGTAGAAAGATTCTGCAAGCTAGAACATTGGAAACTTTGGAGTTTGGTCTCTTTGAAACCTCTCATTGATCTGAAGCCGTTTTCACCGGTGAGCTCCGGCCCTATGTGGCCTCTTTTTACAGCCAGTCTGTGAAGGCTCAGATCAAGCCAGTCGGTTTAAATAATTGATAACTCCTTATCAGTTGTCTGCTGTGCACAGAATGCCATTCACCAAACTTTTTAAAAGGATAGTAGCTAAGCATCCGGCTAGCTGTTTTGTATGCACATTTGTGCGATGCGAATAAAATAACTGCAATCATTTTGTATTGAACAAAAACCCCTAAAATCTTTATTGCATGGATGCAGCTATGAAGTTAGTTGGGTTTTATTAGGATTTTTTTTTTTTTAAATTTATGAAGCCTTCAAATGGAAACCTTGACACGACTAAATGTAGGAGTTCTTTCAGTCTCAATTCACGCAAACTTTGTTTCTGAAGCTGACAGCAAGAGATTAACGTAGAAGTTAATCTAGATTACACACACGTATATGCCGTATATGAAACCAAATACGGGTGATTGGTTACGATACAGAAATATCATGAATGTATAATGATAATCTTTAAATGTTTTTATTTGCAACATTTAGGTTTTTTTTTGTCCAGTGAGTTTTACAGTTGTTAAAAGGTCTTTGATTAAACTAAGTCTTGTGACTCTACGGGGGGGAAATGCAAAAAAAAACCTCATTACTGATAAGGCACCCAAAGGAGCTTCAATAATGGGAGCCATTTTACAAAGACTGAGATCTGAGGCAACATTAACTTCAATTAATGACTTGGCGTAATGATCAGAGCTTTCTCATGCCGTTCTCCTCACTGGACACACCGGCTCGGTTTAATCAGCCACTCCGGCAAACCCGTGTGTTATAACTCTCAGCGATACCGTTTCATTAGCCGTATTAAGATTTTATCCTCAAGGAGGCAAAGACCTCGTCATTGTCTAGATTTTACTGGAAGTCCTTCTCAGTTGATGGTATTACCTTATCTCTTCCACTAGATAATAGCTTCACCGGTGCAAGTGTAGGCTGCTGCACCAAAACCAGAATGCATTTTGTTTTCATAATTATTATTGCAGTCATGAGTTTGGCTTCAGTGTTTTTCCTATTTCTTTTTCACATTTAATTGGATTTCTGTTTTTTGCACAATTTCTGAGTGCATTCTAATTTGTTATTTTCTAATCGGTTAGGAATTTTAAACAATGATATAGCAAAAATGCTCATTGTTATTTCTCTTGTTACTTTATACACCTTCGTTTTTTTTTTTGTCCCCAATAAAATGCTGGTTCAATAGTTTGCTCATCCTCCTGTGTAGTGAAGCAGAGTCTTTGCATTTTTGTACGTTTTAGTTTTGTTTTTGTGTGGGTAAGCCCCTCCCCCCCCAACAGGTTTTACAAAATAAGCAAAAAACTAAAATAGGAAATGGAGTCTGTCTTTCCTGCAATTTGACAGTATTTTTATTTAGTACATCAATTTCCTACTAAGATAAATACTAAGAAAAAATAGTTTTAGGAACAAATTGTTTATTATTTTTTTCCCCCGAAAATGCTTCTAATGTCTTTAATGTTCTAATGAATAATTCACTCAGTGAAGTGGTTTCACTGGTTGTTGAAATTACATTAATAATATTTGAAACGGCGTTTTGGCTGTCGATATAGCGTATTGTTGGGTATAAGTGTGTGCGGTCTTATTAGTCAAGGTGTTTCTGGAATAACGCGGTAAATCCATTACCGTTCTGGAATTGAACCGTGAATCTCTCAATCAAATCAAGTCTCGGTGCCTGAAGATTTGCTTCCCAATTCTCCACGTGTGTTTGGTTCTGTTTTACTGTGTATATAAATATATTTCTTTAATCTTGCAGATTCTCGCAAGATTAGCCTAGTTTTAAGCGATTTTACACGCAGAATCTCATCAATTCTGACAGAACAGACTCTGTAGTTCAGATCTCATTTGATGTCCAGATTAGCCAAGGTCAGTTATAGATCCACCAGGATATCAGCGGCACTAAGAGCCGAGGCGGCTGGTTCACATTACACGGCCCTATATAGATCGCAGCTCGCGAGTCTAGCTTTTCATATATGTGACGATCACACACCTCATTGTATTCGGGTCTACTTGCGGTCCATGTCTTTGCTTTCTGCACTCTTGGACCACTGGACGGTTTGATGGCTTTAACCGATCAGATGTGATGGTCCTGTAGTTTGAGAGCTGATGCAGGAAACTGATTCCATCTTTGGAAAATCATCTGAATGACAGAATAAAAAAAAACTCATGGAAGCACATGAAATCACAGCTCCACCTACTGGAGATATACTCTGCTACTTTTGGAAAAAATATATCGATTTGTTACTATTTTTATTATTTTTTTTAAATCTGTTGTTTAGATTAAACAGCATCTAAGTGAAACATGGGGACAAGTGACAAGTTTGGCTTGGGTATTTAGTCAAAGAAATGTTAGGTTCCTGGAAAGTCAGAAGTAAGAAGATGCTTATGTTCCCCTATGAATGAAATTTGTATTTTGTGCATGAAAAATCGCCGGATGCTTATATTCATGTAAATACGGTATTAAATGCACAGTTGAACCTGAATGTTGTTTGATTCAGTCGTTCTTTGTCATTATTTGAATGACAATCACATTTTCTTGAATTGTGTTTTTTTTTTATTGATTTACACTAAAGTTGTTTCTTTCTTTCTGTGTTAATTCTGTTTAAAAAAGTATTCAAATATATTCTTTCCTCACACAATCCAAAAACCTGTTCAGGAGAGTTCTAGTCTAGAAAGTGGCCATTGATGTGAGTGAGAGTGTGAATGTCTGTGTCGTGCTCTGTGATTGGTTGGCTACCAGTCCAGGGTGTGTCCCTCCTTTGAAGTCCAACTCAGACCATTAGACCACAACTACAATAGATCTCCATGGAGAACAAGTTCTGCACTCTTTGAATTGCTTTCAGATGAATAAACCATTCCAGCTCACATGTTTCTAGTAGGTTCTGGCAATGTTTGCCAATGAAGATGGAATTTTGTTGACATCTCATCCGCTCGTGTCCATCAGAGAGTTGAACCGTGTTTGTGCGGCTTAGATACGGGACTTCCACCGCCACCCTGTGGATGTGTCTCAGCGTGGGCTTCTGCACCACCATCAGTCTGACAAAACAGGCGGCTCAGACAATGTGCGTCCTGCTGCTTCCTGTCAGCGCTGTTAGAGCTCACCACTCCATCGCTTTACCTCGTGACAAAGACAAGTCCAACTCCAGCAAGTGGAAAAGCCTTTCAGATTACCGTATTTATTTTGAATAAGAAGATGCACTTAAAATTATACACATTTCTGAGCATTGACTGCCCCACCGAACATCTATATAAGAAGGATTATAAATAATGTGCCTTATCAAAAGTGTGCCTCATAGTCTGAGTAAGACGGTACTTAAAGCTTAAAATGAGAAGTTTGTGCAGGGTAGTATGTGATCATGTTATCACGTGACTAGTTATGGCTTGTTATTATGACTAGTTTCCAGGTGGAGATGTCAGTCTCTTCACACACACACACACACACACACACACACACACACACACACACACACACTCACTCTGTTTTCAGACCGGTGCTGTTGGTTTTCCTGATCGTTGTGTAGAGAAACTAGCTGATTAGCAGGATAAACGCTCTAGTACTTGGTTAAATATCACCATCCCATTCTTTAAATCTGCACAAAGGGCCAGGAACAAATAATATATTATAGCCTAATTCTATTCTTTGAGCATGTCTTTCTCTTTTTCTCTCTCTATTCATCCCTCTCTCTATTCATCTCTATATCCATCTCTGTCTTTCTAACTTTCACCCTCTCTCTCCATCTATATCTCTCTCTCTCTCTATTCCTCACTATATCCATCTCTGTCTTTCTAACTTTCACTCTCTCACTCTATGTAACTCTCTCTAACGCTCTCTACTGTATAAGCACAACTTTTTTTATTGAACACACTCAAAGGGGTGCTTATAATCGCTGACTTGAAATG
The DNA here is from genome assembly GCA_028031935.1 of Paedocypris micromegethes. Classification (NCBI taxonomy): domain Eukaryota; kingdom Metazoa; phylum Chordata; class Actinopteri; order Cypriniformes; genus Paedocypris; species Paedocypris micromegethes. The sequence goes on from CM051496.1 coordinate 22,107,918, forward strand.
CGGAAAAATTGATATTTGAAGTCAGGACAAATCACATATAACCGGAAACACGTCGCCTTAATGCAGCATGTGTGTTTTGTCCTCTCTCCCTCCCTTTTTTTATATAATGGTTCCAGAGTCAGGCATGCTTTTAATGTTTTATTGGCTCAATAACATGAAAAAAAGAAACATTTTAGTGAAGTGGCTACACTTAACAGGGACAGAATAACAGTGGAAGAAGTAAGATTAAACTAAATACAATCATTAATATTTGTTCATGTTAAACAAGTCTAAAAAAAGCTTCGGAGCTGAAAGAAAGTGCACTTCTGTGACTAGAACAGATTTTTTTAAGCTTTTACTTTAAACTTTTTTTAAACTTTTTTTTAAACTATTATTCAAGTAAAACAAAATTCTAAGGAAAAAATGTGTTTTCAAGAGAAAATTAACGTAATTTAGCCAGAATTTGTTTTGAGTTTTGTGCCTGAAAAATTTGCGTAAATACGGAATCTCTCTCTCCTTCTCTACTCTTTTTTTTTTCTCTTATCTTTCTGTCTCTCTCTCTCCCTCTCTATTGCTCCTCTGTCTATTGCACCTCTCTATATCTCTTTTTCTATCTCTCATGGAAAAATGTGCAGAAGTCTTTTTTTTTTTTTTTTTTTTTTTTTTTTTTTTTTGATGTTGAAACAACTCGATAAAAGTGAAAGTTCAAATGAAACTATCAGTTAAGTCACTTGACCTCTCGCCGCCACAGTCGCTTACTAAGCTTCACTCAACCCATCACACTGATATCAGGCATTTTATTAACCCCTTTATTAATAAAAGACTTTCTGCATCTTCCTCCCACCCACTTCTCTTCCCGATTCCTCATTTGGTGGGTTTTGCGCTAAGTCTTTTCTTATATCCAGTATGAGGAGGATAAACCTCTTATTGCTGCTGGAACATAATCCGTTTTGCATGCTCACAGCCAAAGTGTATTAGCCAGCACCAGTGCAGCGGATTCATCTCAAACTCCCACGTTCAATAATCGAAGCCTGAAACCCTTTATTTGATCTATTCAACCCACTATCACACGATTAGCAGGGTTTCACAGCCAGAAACGTGTAAAGTCTGATCTGAGAAGATAATGAGGAGTGTTGCTTTTTATTTAAATGAGATGCTTAAAAAGTCGATAACCCTTGTTAGTCTATAATTCTTTGTTTAAAAAAAAAAAAGGCGGAAAGTTTAGTTTAGTCAACTTCTGTGTTCAAAGTCATGTCAAATTTTTATTAAAAGGTTGAATTGCTTTAACCAGCAAATATGATTTGGTGTTACTTGCACACTTTTATTTTTTAATGGTGTCACGGAACATGATGATAGAATTCCAAAACTCACATGATTTGTTAATAATGTCCTTTACAGAAACGGTGAAAACATTGCATTTTTTGACTCAAAAGGCCACTTAAAATACTAAAAATAGTTTAAAAAATGACTGCGCCTTAAAATCTGAATAAATATGACTTTGCAATGAGAAAAGAACAGGAAAAATGTTTATTAATGGCCCTATATGGTAAAAAGTAGTTAGCCTAGAAATGTTTGCCTAAGCAGCTCAACTCAAATTAGCGAATTTTCTCTTGAGCAAACTTTCTCTCAGAAGTAATAAAAGTAAACTAATAAAGTAAAACTAAAGTTCTTTATTTTATTTTTATTTCATGAATTTTTAAATATATTAATATTTTGCTGTTTTTATTCCAAAAACCAGATTGGCAAAAAAGTTTAAACTAAAATTACTGTTATTTCCTGTGGTAGAACTTAGCATTTATGCACTATAGCAAAAATAAATCACCGTCTAAACATATGCCATTTCTAAATGGCACAAGGCAGCAATTCTATGTCCTTATGTATTTTCATATGACTATGTTTTCACCGTGTTGCCTGGCACTATGTCTCTAACAAGTAACGTTCTTGCCACTTACACACATTTTTGATGCACTTTTTAATTTTTTTTTGCACCATTTTATTCGTAAAAAATAAAATCAGTGAGGTTTCTTGTCAGTGTGAAATGGCGGGTTTTGAATGGAATGTGTCATTTCCTCTTAATCCCCAGCCATTCAGATGCTTTAAGGCCAGCCATTAACCCTTCAAGTCCCCGTCAGTTCTCCTGCGTGACGAGCCCGGCCTCCATCCCTGACAGCTCATCGATTACAGCGCTGCCTCTCCATCAGCTCCCCGATGAATCCATCTTCCTCCACCGGAGATTTGCTCAAAGGGTTTCCATGAGAACATGCAAATTCTGACAAAACGAGTTGCCCGACAACTGTTTTTTTTCCTTCTCATTCTAATCCGGTGGGTGGCACTCAGTGAGGGAAAGCAACCATTTTGTGATGTTTTCTTTTTTTTAATGACAAGCCAGCCCACAGTGGTGATGTCTCAGAAATGAAAATGTAAATGTCGAAGAAGAAATAAGAAAATCATTCACCGATCAGACGTTTGGCCAATTGGTCCATCTGATGTTTTCCACTATCACGATGGAGAAGATAGTGATTCATCTTCCCGTGCTATCTGTTGCCTTTGGTGGCTATTATCAGCGAGCTGTAATTGCCTGCTTTTACACATGGCTGCGTGGCGGTCGCACCGTGCCGCCTGTAATAAGGTGGTGGAGAGAAATGCAGACGACATGGGGAGAAGAGAAACAGAAATAATGAGCTTAGCTATCAGGCTCTCCAGATGCAGGATAAAGCTACGGCGCCTGCGGAATGTCCTGATTTGTTCTTGTCTGAGCTCTCGTCTGATGTCTAGATTCTTCTGATTGGCTTGTTTGATTTTTTTTTTTTTTTTTTTTTTTTTTTTTTTTTTTTGTGGAGGCAAAGTGATTCAGTTGTGAGGTTGAACCCATCATTGCGGGCTTTATTTATTGAGGTTAACGGATGATTGTTTACTCTCTTCAAACAGGAAGTTCACCCTGCGACTTGACACTCAATAAGGGAATTTCTGTAGTTATCAATCGTTTCCTGTTTCCAGATTTGTGATTACCGCTCAATGCCAACACTTGGCATAATGCTACATTTTTTTACGAGATGTTCTTATTCAAAATCTATTAGTGATTTTGTATGATTAAATAAATCATTAAAAACACCTCACGGCTCACGGACATTTAAACTTTATGGAATTTTGATTCAAATGCTTTTAGAAGGACTGAGTGCACGCCACATCACATATAAAATACAAAGTCATCACTTCCTGAGAAACCAGATTAAGCTGAACTGTTTAGTGGATCACAGTTGGGCTGCCCACTGCTCCGGGTTTGTGTGAGCTCACTGTTTTCTTCAGTCTGAAAGCTGTGAAAGGTAGTCTGTGTGTGTGTGTGTGTGTGTGTGTGTGTTTGTAAAAATAAAACTATTGAATTTGTATTGTATTGACTTGGATCAGAATAGAAAGGAAATCCCAAAATGTTATTGCAAAATCTTGTATATTAGGATATTCATATTTCAATAATTAAAATCAAAATGAAATAAGTAGTAACCTGACTTACGAATGTAATCCGCGCTGAGAGAATTTCGCTTGCTGAGCTGCATTTTACATGAAATCAGTCTAATCCGTGCCATGACTTTTTAATTTTAATAATTGGTAAAACATTGGTGACAAATGTAATAACAACATGTTACATAGCAGTTGTACAGTATGTTTATAAAGGTACAGTATATAATGATATACGGACAATCACGTAAACGGTTACCGGCATCTTGAAATGACATCTTGTAAATCCTTGATTTCCGTAATCTGGCGAGAACTCGTTCAGAACTCGAGACGATCATTTTGTGACATTTTCTTACTCTGGATTTTTGTTATCTAGGACACCAAGTGTGTTCTTACACCCCTAATGCACTGGTATTAATCCAACGTTTGGTTCCTTTTTCCCATAACTTTATAAATCTGACGAGTAGCGGAAGCGTTTTCTTGAACAATGTGTTGGTGTTTTAAAGAAAGCAACACTGTGTTTTCTCTAATGGCCCGTTCAGGTCGTGCCAAGCTTGTGAGTGACAGTTAAATCCGCCGGTTCTGCCCGGGCACGGGCCAAGGCTCAGCTGGATTGTTTTCCATGGCTTGGGTTCCAATTCCCAGCCCGGTGTTTGCCAGAAGGGATCCACTTTGCCGTCAGTTAACTGTGACTGAGTCTCACGCCTCTGATCTTTTCATTCCCAGTCCCAAGTACTTTCCATTTAGAGCCAGTGATCCCGATCATTTGGTTTGTGTTGCTGTTTTTATTCGGCGAGCCACACAGCTTTCCTTTCAGCCCCGGATCGGGTGGGACGTTTTTGTGCTGTCTTCTGCTGCCCAGAGTTACGAGTTGTAATAACCGAGGTGAACGTTTGATGTTTTATCTCCTCCATCTGCTCCACGGTTGAGCTGCAGATTCTCCATCAGAGGGAAGGTACTGGTTAGTAGGACGTTGGAGGTGCTTGTTGTGATGTGCTTGAGCGATCGATAATTTTTATTCTGATTAATTCATCATTTTATTTACTTTTTTTCTGCTAGTTACAGCATCTAATGTCAGGTTTGCTCTCTTTATGAATGTTTATGTTAAACTTTATAAAACACTTTACAATAATTACAATAAAAAAAATCCTAAAATTTAAATATATTTACTGTTTACTTCAGATGTATGGGGTTTTTTTTGTTGTTGGTTCATCTATTTATAAATGTGTATTATTACTTTGTTTTTGTTTATAATATCGGATATACATTTTTGTCAAATCAAATATTTGCAAATTCGATCAATTTTGAAGCAATTTACCTATCAGGATTGTTTTTACCCGGTTTTCGATTTAGAGCACCAGATTGTCTGTAGATTTAGATTCCCTTTTTGAATTTGAACCCAAATACAGTCAAGACCATTTTCCTGCTTAAATGAGATTACACAAAAAGCAAGACTGTTTGCTAAGACTCGGGTGAGGTGAAATGTGTAGGAAGAGGAAATTAATCTAATCCCTCTGTTTATTTTGGCTCCTAAAAGAGAATGTTATGGGCCAGCAAACAGGATTTGTCCGCTCTCTGGGAAGCATGTTTGTTATGAAGCCTTGAGGTTGCTTGGAGAACATCTTCACGATGCCTCATTGCGTTCACCATCCTGTTAAATTCTCTCTTCTGAGCCAGCCAGGCCACGGTCCAGTCTCCCTGACCACACAGATATGATTTCCTCCTAACCTTCTCCCGTCGCCCGCTGGGAAGGAAGTTGTGTTCCTGAAGTGCACTCTATTGGTTTGCCGAGCGCACTTTATCAGCGAGTCGGCCCGGAAATCAAAGGCAGGTCATTTGTCCACAGGCGTCGCGAGTTTACTTTTAGCTCTCGCACCCACACAAACTCTAAAAACAACCTTAAGCATTCCGAGCGTTTCAACAGTGTTGAACTGCTTTTCCAAGAGTGAAAACACAATTTTTTTTTGTGATGAAAGTAGATTTGTGGTTTACAAGATTGAAGACTTTTTAAAGTGGTGCTCCAAATTAGTTTTTTTTTTTTTAAACGTTTTTAGGGACCTTGATACGCATCTGGATGTGTGTGGAATCAGATTAGTTCCAAAAACATCAAACGCAACGTTCTTAGAAACGAACGAAAATGCTTTCCTGTTTACGTTTGGTGTTTTTTGCAGTTTTGAAACCTTTTTGTTCTCGTTTGGACTTCTGGCACAAGCTTCACATGGAACGTTTAAAACAAGCAGAACATTTTGTCATTATTAATAATAATAACAATAATAATAATAATAATAATATGTTTGTTTGTAAGGCGTCTGTTGGGATCTCTGCGCGCACACACACACACACACACACCTTTATAATACAGTATTTTGACGTGAAGAAACAAAAATTTCTACAATTTTTGCGGAAAAAATAACACTTTAATCAGTTCATTGTGTACTAATATAAAAAAATAAACGGTGAGTGACACGATGTACATTCGCTGAACTCCTCACACACTTCCTGGTCAACACTTACGCCAATCACATTCTCACCAGCCAATCAGAGTAAGGCCTGGCCCCACGTGAAACCAGTGCCAGAAGTCCACAAAAAAAAAAAAATCTAGTCTGATTCCATAGATGTGTGTTTTTTATAATTGAGGAAACATTGTGGACACAATACACCTCAGAAACGGCGTTGTGTTTTCATATCGCCAACAAAGCTCAAAATCAAAACAACAAATATTCGAATATCATCTAAAGATATTATGACCATATTTATATCCCCCGGGTGCCAAGGTTTAAGGCTGCCCACTGCTCTGTGTTTGTGTGTGTTCACTTCACTCTGTGTGTGTGTGTGTAACTTGAATTTAAAGTGAAAATTAGTCCCACGGTGGAGAAGAGAAAGGCAGAAAAGAGAGAATATACACGAAACACATCTTTAAATAATATAATAATATAAATAAACACATAACACAGACAAAATGGACGTTAAAAAAACGTAAAAAAAAAAACAAAAAGCCAAACTAATTTCACTGGATGATTAAATGCACAACACAAGCTCAATATTGTCCCTAGTGGCCATTTACTCACTTTTTTCCCTTCTTTATTACTCGACAAATAATTGATCATTATTCGCCCAAACAAATGTCCCTATCGTGATGTCCCGAACCAGAATTATTACTCTTTGGCCTTCTTCGCAACCCTTCCTAACATGGACACGAGCGAACACTGAACGGACATTTTCCTTTCTAACTAGAGTAGTTTTGCGTAACTAACAATCAACCGATTTTGACTTACATGGACGTTTCAATAGACCAATTCTTTCAATCCTAAACATGGCGAGCAGCTCTTTAAAAGCCTCAGGTTGGGATATTTTCTGCCTCTCAATCCGTGGTGTTTTCTTTGCACCTTTTTTAAGCTCCTCTTCCTGTCAATAATGCCACTTAGCGTTCTGGATGTGATCTATCCCGGAGACGTTCAGCAGTTTAATACCGACTAAGCAAGAAAAACTCTCCGATTACCAGACAAGGACGTGACCGGATTTGATTTCAGCCACACTCCAGTGTCTCCATTTCCATCCCGGTTTGTGGAAGAGCTTCAGGCGGCAACACATTCTGAAATTTATGGCGACCATTAAATATGCGCTGAATCTCGGGTCATTCGGTTCCTCACAACTTTAGGATTGATTTGCGTCTGTCAACAGTTTGAAGCCGTGTTTACTAAACTGATTCCTAGGGACGAGATTGCATGAATATAAACGATGGTTCTGTCCATCGATCGGATCCTTCTGTTCACGTCGGTCATTGCACTCCTCCAGCCATTCCACTTTTTTTTTATTTCAGTGACACAACAATTTTGATCGTGTGTGTTTGTTTTGTTATAATTTGGTTTGATTTGATTGGTTTGAATTCATTTCTGTTTTATTCATTTGTTAAGCAATTTTCGAAGTTGCTGGCCGTTCTCCAAGCAACTGCAAGAACTACAACTAGAATACAAATAGAATAAACATAGAATACGAGTAGAATAGAGAAGAATGCCTTTGTTGTCATTGTATCGCAGGGTTACAATGTAATAACGAGCGCTACTTCGTTTGATGTAAAAAGATAAAATGAAAAATGGAAAAAAATAAAAGTTTAAATATCTCCACTGACTAAAACCGAATAAAAATATTTGCAATATATCCAAATCTAATACAAAAGGCAAAGTACCGTATATTTTGAATATTTTATGTTTTTGAAATTTGTATTATATGTATAAGAATGTTCAAAAGAAGCGGTATAAAGGTCACCGTTGTTCTCTTATATTTATTGTTAATTTATATGAACTGTTCTATAAGAAGCGAGCAAGCACAATGGCGACAATGGCTAGGAAAACACAACGTGAGGGAGAAAGAAAGAAGTTAACCTAGGCAAACACTGTGACGTGACACACAAAGAGTTAAATATAGAATCCCAAAATTGCCTGAATTAGATTTCCCTCTTGCTCGCAGGTTATGTGGGCCAGGAAAGGGAATCGGAGGCCTCCCGTAATCTGCATTTCCGCTTTATCACCACGTCTCTCCACATCCATGTGACGGTGACAAGCGAAACAAACCCAACCTGCCTTTGCTTTTCAAGCGCTGTGTTTTTGTCCCGCCTCCCCCCCCAGCACACACCCCATATGTCACACGCTCCGTCTCCACAACACTTTCACGTGCCTTTTGCTTTTCCGCTCCCTCCCTCTTTCCTGTCCGTCCTCCCCCCCTTCTCTCTCACTCTTGTCTCCGCAAGCCTGGCACGTGGGGGTGGGGAGGAATCACAGCTGAATTAGTCGCCCGCCTCTGATTGGCTGGGCTTTGTGGATGGGGAGGAGAGCCGGAGAAGAGACGTTTGTTTATTACACACTCCTCTTCCCTTCACGCGGTTATCACGGCAACAGCTCCACCTATACACACACATCACTGTAGTACGAGTGTGTGTGTGTGTGTGTGTGTGTGTGTGGATGCCGCCTGAGAGGGAAAGCGGAGTGATCAGGGATACGCGTCAGATGGTTACCAAGACGCCGCCGATGCCGCGTCCACAATCGGCGCAAAGGAGAGAGCGAGGCGGAGCGAGAGAGGCGGCATCGGTACACTGATGCTGGCGTGTGTTTAAGCGCTACTCTGGCTTACTGCTGCTGTTGTACGTCCTTCCTCCTGTTTGCCTCTGACACCATGATTTTTTGTAATCACTTAGGCGAATACAAGAAGGACGAACTCCTGGAAGCCGCGAGGTGAGTGTCTCTTCCTTCTTTCATTCTCTTTCCCCGTCCCTGCGCTTCCCATTTCAGCTTTTCTTTTGTCTCTGGGTCGGTGTTGAAGCTTGTGCCTTCAAGGCCTGTGGGGGAAACCGTAGCCGACACGTAGAGTTTCTGCTTCCGCGTGACGCTATGAGCATCGGTTTGCGTGAGTTAATTGGATTATACAAAGAAATCATACGAAGATGTGGAATATTTTTATCGCTCTGTGCTGGGTGGCAAGCCAAAGTGTTCCAAAACCTGCTTCCAGAGGTGGACGTCCATAGACCATGTGACTTGAGCCGCACAATTAATTGTTTAAAGATCGCAATATTGCTTCCATCACACTTGCGATTGTAATTCAGCGTTTTTACGATTCAGCCAAACTCAAATCTCTTCTGCTCGAGTACAAATCTTTTTGGCACTTTTTTGACTCCTTGCCCTGATTGGTCAAAGCAAACCAATCGCAAAATATATCCCCACTGTCGTCCCGCCCACCACGACAGGTCCTAAAACTACAATCGTTTGACGGAAGTTGTAGTTGACGGAACTACAGTCAGAAGACTTTTACGATATAAAAAAAATTACAAAAAATGTAACAACATTTTTCTTTACATCACTACTTTATAATTAAATGTAAAAATAATGTAATGTAAAAGCAATCAGCAATATGTGTAATTTGTAGTAAAACTGACATTCAGGGTTAAAAACATAAAAAAAAAAAAAAAAAAAAAAAAAAAAAAAATTCAGTATCGTCATCATCTACACAAAAAAAAAAAAAAATGAAAACGTGATTCTCATTTTATCCAGAATCGTGCAGCTCTACGTGTGACACAGGAAGTCTCCGCAGTCCTCGTCTTCTCGAAAGCGTCACAGAAGAGAGATGTTTGTCTCTGCGTTGTTGTGGATCCATCTCCACACTTCATCCACCCCTGCCTTCAGGCGCTGCCTACGGCGTGGATGCAAATCGCATCTTATATTGTTCGTCAAGAGAGAGCGAGGATGATCAAGGCCTTGTAATTCCCATCCTTGTGAAGAAGCCGGATCAGTAGAGCCAACAGATCACACAAAGCCGTGTTGGTGGAGTCAAGTGGATCTCAATCTGATCTGATTTGCTGCCTTGCAAATGATGTTTTTATTTCAATCTTCAAGTGTGGACGGGAAAGCCAAACCAGCAGCGAGAGCAACAGTTCAGGCGTGTTTAACTCGTGGCCCTGTGCTGTTTTCTAGTAGACGGAGATTCATCTGCAAACACATCAAGAAGATTGATGACTCCTTCCAGTTCCTCGGCCTCTCTTCCCAGTCGTAATCTCCCAGCCAGTTCAATATTTTCCCCATGTCTGCGACCGAGCGCACATCTAAATGAAGGATCTGCTGTTTTTCTCTCTCCGTGTCACTGAGAGGAAGAGTGCGAGCAAACAGAGGAGAGAAAAAACGAAATTTTTGTGGGCTTTGGCAAAACTTGACCTGCAGAGACGGTCAGTAAAACTGATCTATGTGAGCCGCACTTGCTCCTGAGGAAATAGCTTCTGCATGCTTTCCCCAAAGAGCCTTGTTAAATCATCTGAACGACCTGAAAAATCCGCTTGCATTTACTGCTATTACCGTCAAGAAGCCGAAAGTCTGCGAGAGAAGACCGAGCGAAACTGACGTGGGTCTGGAAATCCTCGTTTCAGACTTAATCCGGAGAGATTTGGACAGGGATAGGTTTTGTTAATCCCACAGTGGGGAAATGTACTAATCCGACCAGCATACATGCATTATAAACATACGGAATGTGACGTATAGAAATACAATATGTCTGGATTGATTCATGGGATCCAGTATCAGTTTGTTTACCAGTTTGCATCGAAGAAAAAAACAACTCTAAATCTCAATTCGCTGTCATCCCGGGGTCTATATAAAAATATTATCGGGGTTAAGGCCTTTATTGGGTTTCCGTGGTGGTTGTTCTAAGGCAAACTGTACTTTGTTTTATTGTAAAAAAAATATATATATATATTTTACTATTGTCGCTGTCATCCACCAAAACCCTGCTCTTCATCTCACACGGCTTCTCTCTTCACTGTTAATGTTTATTCTCCATCCCACTTTTCATCCTTCACTTCTTTTGTGTGAAATTGCCCGTTACCTTGGTGCGTTATTACACTTCTTCTTGTTTTTGCTTCAGGAGTGGAAATGAAGAAAAGCTCATGGCTCTGCTCACGCCTCTGAACGTCAACTGTCACGCCAGCGACGGCCGCAAGGTAAGACCCGGTCTAGATCTTATCTCCTCATCACCCAGAGCAGCTCGAGATTCAAATCTGGCTTTTACCGCCAAAACCTAGAAAGTCTGGCATTGCTCCCCCTTGTGAAAAATTGATCGCGCTTCGAGCAAATTAGCAAATTTCGGCGAAGTTGCACGTTTGCCGAGAAAGTAACATGGCAATGTCGGAGTTGTTATTTAATTTATCGGTTTTTAATGAATCATTTAGGAAGATGCTGCGCTGGCTCGTGTTTTAATGCGTCTTAAATCAAGACTGGAGCAGAGAGCAGCGGCAGAAATCTCTTTGTGAGATCAAGGGTTTGATTCGGAGAGATTACCCTCTGCCGCGTCTGCGTGCAATCCTCATGCATATTTATCGAATATTGACTGATTTCTAATGAAAGCCGCAACCTAAAATGTTTCTCTGCCGCATGTGTAAACACACAGGCATTTTCGCACGATCCCGCCGTCTTTGACATCTTTTCCCGAGTGTGGAACAAAAGACCGGTGTGATGTTACATAATCAAACTCTCATTGCTCCGCTCATACTTCACATGTTAATTTTTTCACCGCACGTTGGCAAAACTGTGAATAGATGCTCATCAGATGATGATGCCGTTCTATTTAGCGCCCCCCCCCCAGTGGCTCGTAGTTCACCAATCACAGTCAGTCGCTGAGTGAAAGCTCTTTAATAAATGATTTCAAAGAAATTAATAGGTGGCTTTCCATCTGTCAACATCTCAATGGAGGATTTGGCGTTTTTTTGTTTTCAGTGTTTCCTTTGTTAAAGGATTTTCTTTTCTGTGATCCGCTTCATTTGTCCGTGTTTGTTTCTCGCTGTTTGTCTTCATGGGAGAACAAGTGATGGAAAAAGAGAAAGAAATGGAAAACAATTGATTTTCTTTTCTTTTCATTTTGAACAGACATGTAGGTAGCACTACATTTTAGGTGGACACCGTAGTTCTTTATTCAAATTTTTGGAGAGATGATGGATTATTGGTTGTAACCATATAACCATAGGTTGGTTAAAAATGGTTGGGGAGAGGATGAATAGGCAGATGGATGAATGGTTTGATCGGTGGATGGATAAGTGGGTAGATGTATGGATTGATCGGTGGTTGGGTAGATGGGCATGAGGGTTTCGATGGAAAAGTGGAAGGATGGATGGATGGAATGGTGTGGGGTTTTGGTGGATGGATGGATGGATCGATCAGTGGGTGGGTGGATGGATGGACGGGATGGTTTCGATGAATAAGTAAAAGGATGAATTGTGGATGGATGGATGGATAAGTGGGTAGATGTATGAATTGATCGGTGGTTGGGTGGTTGGGCATGAGGGTTTCGATGGAGAAGTGGAAGGGTGGATGGATGGAATGGTGTGAGGTTTCGGTGGATGGATGGATGGATGGATGGATGGATCGATCAGTGGGTGGGTGGGTGGATGGATGGATGGACGGGATGGTTTTGATGGATAAGTGAAAGAATGAATTGGAATGGATGGATGAAATGGATGGATGGTTGGATCATCAATTGGTGGATGGATGGATCAATGGGTGGGTGGATAGATAGGCTTTTGATGGATAGATATGACTGGATGGAGGTATAGAAAAAATATATGCATGTATTGGGCTTCTGTGTATATTTATGCAGTGACTGGCAATGTCGACCTCGTTTCAGAATAGAAAAGGATAAAAGTTGTAATTTTATTTAAAGACGTTTCAGTTGTAATCAGAGTGGAGGAGCAATAAAGGCTTTTTAGATTGGCTCCATCGACCCACAGGGCTTCTTCTCATCCCTCAGTGCTCGTCACCTCTACATACTCTCGTTTTTAAGAGCGATTGTCATCAGGACGAGATTGTAGAATTTACCAGTGTCTAATGCGTTCCCTCTCTCACGAAGAATTCAGCCAGAGCGAGGGTTTGTGTCATGATGCTGATTATTTTTATGTCTCCGTCACGCCGAGTGTTCAAGCAGAATCATCAGATCTGTTTTTTTAACACACTCTTTGAGGCTCCATATGTTTTAGTCGTCTGTTTCGCTCGCCTCTGTGTGAATCACTGCTGGGCCGCATATAGAGACATCAGAGGAAGAACCTGAAGAGTCTTTGTTTGAGTGATGAAATCAGAAGATGCTCAGGCTGCATCTCGGAAGCACAGCAGCGAAAAATGGATCTTCTGAGTGGCACCGGAGTGAAAGACCTGAGAGGGTTTTGTGATGGGAGGTTTTTTTTTTTTTTTTGCCCACCCGTCTCTGCAATTCAATGGTTTTATCCATGAAATAACGGATTGAGTGGTATTTCCCAAAACTGAACTAAAGCACACACAGCGCTTTTTTTTTCTTCCACTAGACGAATCAGAACACATTCTTAACAGGAATTTTTTTTGTTGTTATTTTAATTGCGCCTTATTGTCTGAAAAGAAAAATGTGATATATTTTTATTTTATTTTATGAGCTTGTGTGGCAAAGCAAAATGAATAAATACTTTTATAATGAATGACTGTACGGTTTAGGAATACGTGTGGGATTATTGGGATTACTGCATTAAAAATCCCGTTATGCAATTATGATACACATGTAATTCGTGTTTTGCGAGAAAACCACTCTTTGCTTGCTTACACCAATTTTCTCTGCTGGAGAAAGCATAATTACCGGTAGTGAAATGCTATAAAATAATTATTACATTTTCGAAATTTGTCTTAAAATAAAATTAAATAGCAACTTTGTGAATTTTACTCCAACAATCATATAAACAATAATCATAAAATAAGTAATGTAAATTTGGGACGGGAGTGGTACGCCCTTCACTATAGTAGGGATGCCTTTCTCCATTTGCTGTCAAAAATATTCAGCCGCTAATAACCGCAAGAAAGTGATGACGGATCAGTTTTTTGAAATACGTACTCGTTTGTATATAAAAGTCATCTAAAACCAATATTTTTGATAATGCTATAACTAATCAGAATAACGCCAGCAATCATATCAATTTGAACAATCTCCTTACACTCTGTTTAAAGTATATAAATGTAATGACTTGAAGGAATGGCTCGGCTCTGTACGTATTAATGGTATTTTTATAATGGCTTTCATATTGTTCCTGAAATAAGAAGACGCCGAGCTGTAATGTGTGTATCGTGTCTCTCTTCCCCGGTGGATTTACGCAGCTTTCGCATTGATAGCAGTGGCGTGACGCACTTTCACCCGTACTCCATTACAGGTCCAGCACTTTTCATTTGGTAATTATACGTGTCCCTCGGTGCAGGAGCAGATGGCCTTGGGCCTTCAATTTATCGCCAGCGTTTTTCAACACACTCCACCTTTCAGGGGATTTTGGATTATACGGGGCACATCATTCATAATATTGATTTGAACCTGTGTGTTTCTCCCACTAACAAACTCTCATTGAATCCTGATAATAAAACGTAATTAGCGGAGCGTTTCACAAGCTCTAGCGTTTAGATTGCGCGGCAATATTCACCACGGCGCTTTAATGATTTGATTTATTACGGCTAAATTAAAGCAGCCTTTTAGTGTTTTTCATTCCCCACGTTTTTATTAAGAGTAAAATCAGGCTATAGATGGTTTATCGCTATAGTTGTTTGCATTGAGCTTTACGGATGAGCCTAAAAACGTTCTCGCCAAGTGCCACGACGCTTTGACTGGCTTCTCATTTTAATAATGAGAATTATATTTTTGTTGCTGGTTCTCTTGAGTTTAAACGGCCGTCAAGAAGCTGGTCTTATTGGTCTCACTGGACAGTTTAGCCACGTGTGTCTGGCTGTCTGAGTGGTTGTTTACACATAAGTGCTTGTGTACATAAGTTGTAGTATTTTACGTTAATCACATCACACTTACAATGTAATTATTTTTGCCCTCCTTTTTGTTTCTCTCTTTTTCCCTTCTCTCTCTCTCTCTCTCTCTCTCTCTCTCTCTCTCTTTCTCTCTCTTTTAAAATAAAATGTAACAACATTTCAAACAAAATCTGTAAGAGTGTGAAAAAAGCGTGATTGCATTATTGTGGCGAGTGTGTTGAACGTGCAGACACTCAAACATAATTGCACAATTCACAAGATCAGTTTTTATACTCCAGGTCCCAGAACCCACCAATCAGCATCAGGGGGAGGGTCTACAGCACTGTGGATTGTGTTATTGGCCAGGGAGGCTGAAGAGGAATATTATTGTATGTTCTAATATAATACTGTATAATGTATAATATTAATATATCTTATATTAATATTATTTATAATAATAGTATAGGAATATTATTATCAGAGATTGTGGAGGAACTTTTAAATCTCGTCGAGCAAGTTAATAATTCATTCTCTGTAGATGTTGTGTCTCAAAAGTGATTTAGTGGATCTAAACACTAAGAATTGGAAAACTTTTGAATTTTGTGCGGATTATTTTTCCACTTATAAATGTTCAAACTACTTTTTTTTTGCGAGTGTATTATGCGATTAATTGTGATTGTAGCCATTTTTTATGATTTTATAAGTTCTTAAATGAGTGTGAGTTTCTCTCTTTCGCCTGGTGTCATTAGCAGAACCTTGGTTTTGATGTTGACCAGTTTTATGAGCATCTATGTTATATAAACCCAGAAGAGCCGATAACTCATCTCGGATCCCAGCCTGTGAAATTCCGGCTTCCTGTTGCTGTGACTGCTGAATATATGCAGCGCTGCGTGTTCGGCTGAATCAGGATCAGTGTAAAATCACTCGTCCTCCTGGCGTTTTATTCCAATCTCACTATCCAGAGTTGTTTTGTAACGAACCCAGAGGCTTTGTTACATCACCGTCATCTCGCAAGTATTCTTGCCAAAAGAGATTTGAAAGGTTTTCTTTTTGCTGTTCTTTTGAACTTTTTGAAAGCGTTTATAGCAATGTAAAGATGATCTTTAAAAAATAGATTTTATTTTCAGGCCAGAAAAACAATGAAAAACAGTTCAATGCAGTTTGAAAATCTACTGATTTGTGATGTAATTAAAAATAAAATCTTTACATAATTTAACTAATAACTAATTTTTGCATCCAGTATTTCTATATACAGTAGTTTTGGGGAAAAAAAAATTAACAATAAAAAAAAAACAATAAAAATCCCTTGGTGGGACACACTTTGCTATAGTAGGGTATTCATATTCGCATGACTTCACCGTTGTTGCCAAAAAAATCCAGCCACTAATAACCGACCAAAGATTTCTGAGATATATCTGTTTTTAAAATCAATACAAATAAAAAAAAAACAACAGCCGCAGATATTAAGGTGTTTCTATGTTTGATTCTGCCTCAGAAAACGAGCAGCATTCTGCAATCATTTAGCAAATCTGCTGTATTATCCAAAGCTAGTATGTTTCATATTGCAAAACTAATCAGGTGGCACAGCGTAATACTGGTTTCATTTTAATACCGGCATGTCGCTCGCCTTACAATAACACACACTTTTGTTTGCATTTTTTTTTTCTTGCGTCACGAGAAATTCAATTTTAAAAAAAAAACAACATTTATGGTTTTTTAAGGTTACTGATTTTTTTCCTGGTTACACAGTTCTTTTAATACCGTTTGTTTTTGTGCGATTATGAATAATTTTTTTCTAGTGTGCTGTATTTTGGATCTGTTTGTGCGGCATATGGCGGCGACTAGGAGATTCGCCACAGAGATTTGCCTGTGCTCCTGTCCTTTTGTTTCGCCCGTCATGAAAAATGTAGATCATCGCACACGGATAAATTCTGCACGCTTAAATACAAATATTAGATTTCCCTTTGTCCATTTATTCTCCCACTTGGCCGTGTCGTCTAAGCATTTGGTGGCCGCTGTGACCCTGGTGGAGCTCGGCGGGGCAAACCTGCCTCCTGAGCTGATTGGTATTCAGGTGGAGACTCCGCCCGCCTCTCGCCCGCCTCAATGTGAGTGCTCGGCACATGGTTGGCACTGCCGCTTTGCAATTTACCCTTGCAGAGCGCCGATGATCTAGCGTATGAAAACCTCCAACAGGCGACTACCGGTGAGACTTTCAAAGCTTGGGAAGTCTGCTTCGCATTATAATTCTCAGACCACCCTCGTTTGCATACTCATTTCCATGTTATGTTGTTGCAGAACTTCAGTTATTTGTTCACGCCTTGGATGCTGAAAAGATCTCGGTCTCTAATGGATGAAGCACGTGTGGCTCTACCCAGAATGCCTTGCCTTTAAAGTCCTCAATGCTTTGCCTTGGAGAAAGACCTAACCTCGAATGGCATCTGTGTGTCCATTAGATCAAGAAGGTCTTGAATCAGGGTGGGCTTTTACCCACAGAGGCACGTAATGGCTCCTCATCTCTTGGAGAACTCGCCGATGCTATCCACCATTCTGGGTGACTGGAGGTCACGGAGTTGGCTGATGTCTTTCGGCTCTCCTAAAGGGTTCATTTGCTGGGCTGTGAAAGGAGTTAAGTCATTTAGAGGGAGACATGATGGGGAGCAAGTGTTGATGTGTGAAAGTGCTTCGCCACAGTTGTAGCTGTCGGAATGATGGAAAGAGCAGAGTCATTAGTCTCCCGTCTGGAGAAGGGCTTGTCAGTGGAGACCCGGGCGATGCTCATCATGATGGGTTAAAAGCCCGACTCCATCTTTGCTGCCTTGGTGGAGGCACTTTTCTTAGCAAGGCACTGTGAATGGTCAGGCTTTGTGGTGGAACTTGCCCTTCATTTGAAGTGAATTAGGGTAGATGCCGAACCTGCGGCCCGCGGGCCATATCTGGGCCGGGAAGGTGTTGCCTGTGGCCGCTTTTCTAGGTTTTTCTCAGACTATTTTCTAGGTCTGGGCGATTATGCCAAAAATAAATTAAAAAATCATTTTAACACTATTACGATTCATGTACAATTATTTTATTTTCACCTTCATAGTTCAATGGCAAGATTTGTACAATACATATGCTCACATTTAAAGTGAGAGATTTTTGAATAAAGTATGCATTACTTAATTTTGAAATAAAGGAACCACACACAGATCTTCTATATGATTAATTATTGAACATCTACAACTGAAATTAAAACACACAGTGGCCTAAATCACACAACCACTTTGTTTTTGTGGAACTTAATCACAATTTGGGAATACATACTTTTTTATATTTACTTATTTACATGGGAAATGAGCAGTTCTCTTCTAAATAAAACAACTCTTATTTATAGCAAGATATCATTTATAATAAGATATCTCCTGTGCATTTATTGCATCTTCTGTAAAAAACAGATAGTTGTAAGCAAAGTTGAACTCTGTCCAACACCGTTGCATGTGTTGATCCTATCTTACTGATCTTGTCAGCTTTCATGTCACTGCATGAACTTAAATTTACTCCTGTTCTTACTAAGAAATGAAAGCGTGTGTAACTCTTTCAGGTTTGGTGTTTAACTCAAACAGAAAAGCTTTGACGAGGAGCTACACATTTGTCGTGTTACCTTTGCGCTTCAATTGTTTTTCTGCAGCATCTACACGTGATTTCATTTTGTTCTGCCATCCTTCCTGAAGCCAAAAAGTGTCCTTATGACGTTCTTTTTTTGTGTGTAAGTCAAGCTGCTCATGTTGAGAAATCGATCCATTAGCGGAGGTCAAGTTTTCGATTAATCGCCCTGCCCTACTATATTCACATATGTATTTAGAGATTTTAGTTCATTTGGAAATGGAGGTTTTCCGAATTGTCGCTTTCTTGAATAACAGGCCCATTACAGAGTAAATCTTGATCCAAATGTTTCCGAACTGGTTTCAGTCTTTAATAACCAACAACTGCAGACCTCGCATGAATAAAAGAGTGATCCGTTGGGGAGTTTGCCAGTTATTATTTTTTCATTTCTTTTCTCAAGATTTTCCAGCTAGACTAATTTTGAGTTTCCTTATTTCAATTTTGTATGTTATGTAGCCTGAGGAATCGAAAGCAAAGTCAAGTTTGGCACCTTATTAGGGTCGAGCACCACGGCTGTGAAGGAATCATGGATGGGAAGTCCTGGGTGTTTCTCTGAACCACAAAACTCGTGAAAAGGCCACATTTGAAAAGGACGGCGCTCTGAAAAGTTGGCAATGTTATTAGCATAGCTCCATGAAGCGCTTCATCAAGATGCCTTTTTCTCCCGCTCAGGGAAAAACAATCACTCCTGTAGACACCATTAATCACATCACTGCTCCTGCACTGTGGATCATTGACTCGTTTGGCCCCTTTCTATCTCTGATGCAATTTTTCACCGTTTTATGTGTTTTAAAGCTAAATACTATCAATTCAGCTGAGTGCAATTTGAGGATGTGGGTTAGGTTTTATCCCATCACTATACCATCATATGTTTCACAAATACTAAGCAACGGTCTGTTCATTACCACATTACTAGTACTAAGATAAGATAAGACAGTCCTTTATTCGTCCCAAAGTGGGGAAATTTCCTTGTTACAGTACAACTTAGAAATATAGAAGTTATAAAAAATAGAATAAAAAAATCTGACAAATTGCACAGAATAAAGTTACACAGAATACTACATTGTTCTAGTTTCTTGATGTTTTAGTTAACTACGCAGTTTGTAGTTTTTAGAATTTCTTTGGGACTTACGTACTGAAGATTGATTGAAGAATTGTTAGATCGATCAGGCTCAAACGTTATAGAATCAGTTCAATTGTTATTGGTGTTGGAATGACCAAAGTTGTTTGGGTGTGGTCAATCTAACAATTGAATGGTTTTGTTAATGTTTGGGAGTGATCAATCTAACAACTTTAACAGTGTCTTTGACGTTTTCCCGTGGTCGTTCTAACTTCTCTAATTGAACTACTTCTATAACGTTGTAGCATGGTCAATCTAACGATTTAATGGTTTCTTTAACGTTTGGGTGTGGTCAAAGAACGGAACGTTAAGGACTATATTGAGATTAAGGACTCGACTCAATGATACGAAACCATCTCAAAATTACACAATTGTCTGCCCCGAGTAAGTTTAGTGAAAGCATGTGCCATGTTTGACTTTTAAACTTAATTTGAGATTTTTAGGGTCAGCTAGGTGTACATGGGTGGATTGTTTTAGTCTGTGTTGAGTTTGCGGTTGCTCCGAAGCGTCTAATGTTCTCAGGAACCTCAAACCAGAATTCACTGGATGTCTACTAGTCAAATATCATTGGTGGCGTTTTGCCAAAATGTCATCAGGAACATCATATTACTTATTTTTTGTGCAAGTCATCACTGCGGTTAATTCTAACACCGCTTTCTTCTGGTCTAGATTGCGAAGCAGCCACTTGTACGATTCATCTTTGCAGGATTTATATCTAACAATTGGTGTGTTGAAAGGAGACAGAATTAGCATGAGCTCTAAAGCTGAAGATCCAGAGCGACGCCAGGCCGTTTCCTTCATTTGGGCTTTCACTATGTCCTCAAAAAACCACAACTAAACATCTTTTATCTAACGTCAATACTTATAAACTCCTCATGATAGATGACTATTGGTTCAGCCAGTTTTCAAGTTGCATCCCATAATGCCCTGCAAGCGCTAAAGTGACTTGTAAGTGGATCTCGTTGTCACCAAAACTTGTTTTTTTTTTTTTCTTTTTTTTTCTTTTTTTTTTTTTTTTAAACTTTCCCTCATTTCTCTGTTAGGCGACGGCGGCGGAATGTGCTTTGATAAGGTATTGCGTAGAGACGGCCTCGCTGCTCCGTCGGAGATAAAACAAGCGCCCGCTGCGGAGAATGCTAATTCACTGACTTTTTGTTGTCAGCCTCATTTGCATTTTTTCAGAAGCGAAGCAAATATTTTGCCTATCCAAGCATCTGCTTCTGGCCGTCGCCGCAGCGATTCCGCGTCCTCGTAGAAGTGTAGGAGGACGGAAGGAACAAGGCGAGCGCTTGTACAGCTTCCCACCCACATTTATCACTCACACCTACACACACACGTGAGCACACACACACACACCGGTCTGTAATTACACCTCATTGTTTGTCTGCTTTGCACAATCGGAGTCTTGGGAATTCTGTGTCCTTTGGTGGAGCCTGTCTTGTCGGACAGGAAGGTTGTTATCACCATCGCTGCCTGATGGGCTGAATCGATGGAGAGGTGAGTGTATATTGGCACTTAAGAATCAAGTTAGATGTAAGAAACCCCCTCGTGAGATGAGAAGGAACAACGGCCTTTTTTTTTTTTTTTTAAGGCCTGGTTTAGTCGTATTGATCTTCTCTGCATGTGTGCTTGGTTGCTCCTCGCTTTCCTTTCCTGGAGTGACTCCGCTCTTGGTGGTTGTTACAATGGCTGGTGACGAAAGCGAGCATCAGTACTCGGCTTGTGTATGAAAGCGCTGCTTGCCCAGGCTTCATCCATACAGATTTCATGCTAGGTATAGCACGTTCTGCCGTCATGGCAACGGATGTGGAGAAGCAATCACTGTTGGCATGGTTACGGGTCACACTTCCTCCATTGGCAGGACTGGGGGGGGAAGTGGACAAAGGGAAATTATGTTCAGAGGAAAACATCAGACTAAAGTAGGTTAAGATGTGCCGCTTTTAACTTGAATGCGTAATAGAATTCCTTGGAAATAAAGGCACTTTTGTTCAAAGGGTGAGACTTCATGTTGCGTTGAGAGATTATTTTTTTTCTTCTCTAAAGTCATGATTTCAAGATTTAGTTTATTCTCATTCACAGTTGAAATTAGTTGTTTTGTCTAGCCATCCACAATGCAAACTTCACAAACGTATACAGTGTTGAATTTAGAAATGCATGTAAAAATGTAATGAGAATAAAAATAAATAGATGCTAAATGGATACAATTATTGGAATAGGAATAAATAAAATACATTATAATAAATGTATGTATTGTGTAAGATTATAATACTGTAAATAAAAAAAAGTTCTGTGGCATTTTTGTAGCACAGAAAATGTAACGTACCCGTTTATCTTCTATTAGTGGCCTGTCTCTTTTAGACACCCGTTTCCAATAACGCCTGGCGTGAACGCGTCTCCTGGCCGTCTCAATAATTTTTTTATTGGAAGATATACGATAATCCATTATCGAGCATTTATTCTTTGAGCGACCATTTTTTTTTGTGCTTTTTTTTTTGAGCTTCCATTTGTTCATCTCGTTCCCACTTGTACTCTCATACGTTAGGAAATTGTGATTTAAAAACAGCTGCTCTCTGTAAAAATCAGTCTGAATTAATGCAGTTCTAGTTCACTGGTTTTGATCTTTCTTCTGGTACAAGAATCCTTGACGTGTCGGCAGAATGCAGTCAGACTGGAGAGTCATTAGATTAACAGTTGTTTCGACCTAAACAAATGGAGAGGTCTTGTCGCATTACTTTACTATAACCAGTGACTGGGTGGCGGGCTATAGAGCATGTAAACGTAGACTTTCCAGCCGTTCATCTTTCGGCAATGCATTCATCTTAAATGATTCAATAGTTGCTGGTCTTGAGCGCGTCTGCAATTCTGCTGTGGTACGTGGAGCTCTTATAGAAAATGATGGAGGATCTGCGCGAGGATTAAATAGCCTGCCGTTTAACTGCCATTATATTTTCAGTTTCATTTAACAGAGTGCACATGAGAACGTATGCGCTTTGCCTGCAATATGTCTGTCTTTTGAGGAGGAAGGACAGATTGGCCAGGAACTAAAGCCATTGATGACTGTTGCTGTGGTGATGCAGATTTCACACTCTTTACGTACAGTGTGTGTGTGTTAGGTGTCAAAATACTTGTAGATGGTGTAAAAGGTCAAAGGAGCACCTCAAGGGAAACTACCGGGTCCTTTTTTGTTTTCGTCTAAATATGTTGAGTATCATGAGAATGTATCGTCTAAAACGGTAAGTTGATATCAAATACATTTAAGCGTCGCCGCATTATTCTGGGATGTTGTATCAGGATAACCTTGATAATGTAATAGGTCTGTAGTGGCAAATGTGATTGAGGGTATAATCTTTTTTTATGTAGTAGCAGCTGGGGTTTGCCTGGATTAAATCAGAACGTAATCCTTCTTTGAAAGAGATTTTATGTTACAATGTATGTGTTCACATGCATTCTTTATTACGGGTCAGATTTACTGTACATTCAGACTTGTGGCCACGTAGTGTTCATACACAAACGCTACGATGATCAAAATGCTATGATAAATGATACAAACTGCTTTAAGGTTTTTGAACTCAATTTCACATGCAGAATTTGTTACGTGTTTCACACATGCTAATGCACATTTTTGCTTATATTTTATATTATTTATATTTAAAATATTGCTTATATTTGCTTATATTTAAAATATATTTACTTTAGTGAGCAATTACTTTTTCGTTAATTTAGATGCATTCATTTGATGAGGTCTTTCTTTGTCTTTTAATAAAACATAGTCTTCATAAAACATTTTTAACAAGTTTTGGTTCTAATGATTAACCATTAAACTCAATATTTATATACATTCTTTGTTTTTTTTTTATTTATGGGTGATATTTCTATAAGAACAGTATTTTAGCTTTAAAATGTAAATATTAAATAACTTTTTACTAAATTGTTTTATTACAGACAATGTAAGACATATCAACATTGTCTTCATAAAGTATTTTTAACGAATTTTGTTTCTAATGGTTAACCATTAAACTCAATAATATTAATGTACAATATTTACTCTTTCAATATTTTTTTTTTTTACTCATTTATCATTATGGGTGTCTGAAAACATCTTTGCAAAAAATAATCCCAGTTTGCATGAATATTTGTCAAACTGATTAAAAGAACCAGATGTCCATATCATTTTTTTCTCCATCATATCGGTACATAAGTGTCATCCACATACATGCATAAGTGGCTTTTCTTACACACGTTTTTTTTTTTTTTGCCTCGGTGGGCAACCTCACAGACTGCATTTCGATCTTCTTGCCGCAGACGTCTGTGATCCAGTGTTTTCCACAGAACAAGCCGTGCGTGCAATCTCTCCGCTGCAGCCGTTTAATATGAGGTTTAGTTGAGCACCACTGAGTCAGGACCGGCTCTTTTGTCAGGCCCAAGTCCTCAGAGAGCAGAAGGAATGATAGACCGCCTCCCTCCGCTCAGACCCCCATCCCGCCATCATTTCTCCGCTCCGTACCGATGGACCCGATGCCAGTGTCGTAGACGAGACGAGGAATGTGCCAGAATTACACAATGCTGCCATTGTATCATTCCTTTCGTTGGTTTTGTTTTTGATTTATTGTTGTTTTTTGTGTTTTGTCATTCTGGCGACATTGTCTTATCAGTCGGCATCTCAAAAACTGCTGGTAAGTTTGTTTTTCCCCTGTCGAACTTCTGGGCTTGGGGGCACTTTTTAATTTCTTATAATTTATTTACTCCTTTCCTTTTATTAGTTTTTTTTCTTTTCCCTTCCGCTGTGGCTTTTTTTTGCTTTGTCTGGTCCGACGCACTTGCACTTTATCTTTTACAACATCCAGCATGCACCACTGCGCATTCCGCCATTACTCGGCCATTACTCTGTAATGTAGTGAAGGTTGTGTTTATGTCCAGTTCATTCCCGTCGGATTACAGCGTTTTTTCATCTGAATGGGCGAATGATTCGCGCTAAAGGCCGAGCGCGACGGGTTTGTTCACACCGATGCGACGGTGGTTTCCAACCAGCTCGTCGCATTTTATCGGATATATTCCGAGTTTTTTTTTCTTTTCCCAGTCCTCATCCCATTCGACCGGTTTCTGTCCGTTCGTTTGCGCTTCAGTTCTTCTGTTTTGTTGTTGGATGATGAAAGCATGAACACATCGAGGTTTTTGATTGGCTTTTTCTTTGTAGCTGATGCGTGATGCTGCCTGGTTTCATCGGAATGCTCCGGAATCCCGATCCATGTGACATCTCATCTTGTTTTTATTTCATAGTCTTGACGAAAACGTTGAACTAGATGCCTTCGTAAAACCGTCTGTAATCAATCGCCTTGGCCATTTGGAAACGTTTTAAGTCAAGGCAAACTTGCTTTATTGTTTATTTATTCGTTTTTAGCAGTTATAGAGACTTTTATTAATCTCAACGGTTCTCAGTGGAGTAACGATGATTCACTTCGTCACATCCGCAAAACTCATTTCAGATTGGAAAAGCATCTCGTGGTTGAATTTTATTGTCCAACTGATGAGAAAAGAGTGATTGTAGATGGTGTGGTCACTTTATTCTCCATTCTCATCCATAGTCCACGCCATTACATCTGGCCGCTGGGTACAACCGTGTCCGGATCGTTCAGCTTCTGTTACAACATGGAGCCGACGTTCACGCAAAAGATAAAGGGTAAGAAAGATTTTTACCTTCCACCTTTTTAGTTTTATGCCCATGTATGTTTAGATTGTTCAGAATTTATGAGGTAACACATTATTTGACCTTTTTTTTTTTTTTTAAAGAATTGTGTCTGCATGTGTGTATTACCAGTATTTAATTTAACACATTCATACACAGGATAATATAATAATGTCAAGTTATTCTAATTTAATTGTGTATTGTCCACTTTAGAACTTTTATGGATCCAATGTGGAGTCTCTAGTAACTGTAATAAAATCTGTAATAACATCTTGATCTCTTGGTTGTGTGAAAGTTGTAAGTGAAGAAACTCTTTTGACGTTCTCTAGTGGTCTCGTTCCTCTACACAACGCCTGTTCGTACGGACACTTCGAGGTCACGGAGCTCCTGCTCAAGGTAAAGACACCTCGTCCGCGTGGAAAACCTGACATTCAACAACAATCCTGCTCTTTGGTTACATGTCGGACATGTGTCGCTCTGTTTTTATCGTTTCAACACACTCCGACATGGCAACCAAAGCGTCTCTATAGCAGCTTCTCTCTCCACGGAACCACAGCAGAGAATCCCCAGACCTGCTCAAGCTCCTTTAGTCGTTCCTTTGAGATGAAAACGACACACAGCATGACGATAAATACCTCATGTTGCTCTGACTAATTATTGCGTGTTCTTTTTCTTTTCCACACTCTACCATTGAATGGGAAAACACTTTATGGAATCAGATCAGTGCCAAAAATATCAAGCGTGAACGAAAATGTTTGTTTTTATTTTCATCGTTGATTATTTACTATTATATATATATATATATATAATAGTATATAATATATATTATATTGTTGTTGCTTTTAATGATGGTAATAATACATTTTATTAGTTAGATGTCGTTCGGGAACTTCTCTTCACGTAGTTTCAGAATATTTTGATGTGTCAAAAAAAAAAAAAGCTTGAATAAGCACCCCC
>CM051496.1:22134029-22145624 GCA_028031935.1 Paedocypris micromegethes
CCCCCATTTTGGCAGCTCAAAAACGTTGGGGTACTTATAATAGCCGATTTACAATATGTACGTAAATATAAGGACTAATTTTGCCAGGAGCAATTGCAAATAAATAAATAGAAATACTTTTATTTTCTTTTAGTTTTTATTAGCTCAATAACAGAAATAAAGAAACCATAGTCACACAGCGATACTTAACGTGGGCTAAAAAAAGAAAAAAAAAATGTATTTTTAAGAGGAAAATTTAAGTAAATGGATAAAAAAAATAGAAATAAAAAAAAAATACATCAGGAAAAATCAGTGGGTTGCTTATATTCGCGGGGAGCATTAAGTCGCGTAAATACGGCTTTCTGAAGAAGTCTGCCACCACAAAAATGTATCAAAATTGTGCAAATATAACACTTTAATTATAGTTTATTGTGTAATGTACTAATATGGATTTAAAAGTGGTGAATGACACAGTGTACGCTCACCCCACACTTCCTGATCAACTACTGTCAATCACATTCTCACCAGCCAATCAGAGTAAGCCGCCCACATGTGAAACTCGTGCCAGTCCAAATGCACAGTGAATGTGAAGAATTTCCGTTAGTTTCTTACAAAATTACGTTTGATATTTTTGGCACTAATCTGATGCCATTTCTGGTTAATACGGGAAAAGCAAAACAAAAATATTTTCCGTCACACAACCAAAAATCGTTTTAATGACTAAAGTCTGGATGAGATGTTCTCGCCGTCGTGATGGTGCCGTGACCTTCGTTTGCGTTCATTATGTCGACAAGAACATCATGCTTATCATTTTCTTCTGCACTTCACGCTGAAAGGAAATGGATTTAACCACATGATGGTTTTTATTTTTGAGGAATCAATCCTTGTAGTCATTGGATTCTATTTTCATCCTGCCTCAAGCGCAATTTGTGATGTCAGATAATCAGCTTCTTTTTGCCCTTAACTTGGACCGTATCGTCCGTTCTAGTGTGTAGAACATCTCAATGGGGTTCTGAATGGACCTTCTCGCCACTTTTCTGTGACCGAGTTGGTTTCCGGGTTTTCCTCGTGATCCGCTTGCCTCTTCATGTTGAATGTGCTTGTGTCCTGAAGCACGGGGCATGCGTCAATGCCATGGACCTCTGGCAGTTCACGCCGCTGCACGAAGCCGCCTCCAAGAACCGGGTGGAGGTGTGTTCCCTGCTGCTGAGTCACGGAGCTGATCCCACTCTGGTCAACTGCCACGGGAAGAGTGCGGTCGACATGGCCCCGACGCCGGAGCTCAAGGAGAGGCTCACATGTGAGTTCCTTCCTCACACCAAGCATTTTTAGCCTTTTTTTTTTTATTTACCGTTGTATTTGAAGCAACTCTGCAATTGATCTGAACTGCAAAAATCCACATTTTCACAGCAAAAAAAGTTAATGTAAAATAAAATTATCTGCTAATGTGGTGAGAATTTTACTTGTTGAGACCGTTTAATTTTCAGGATCTGCACTGCAAGTAATCCACATGAAAAAATAAGTAAATGAAAAACAAAACTAGTAAAAAAAAAAAAACGTAAATCAAGTAAAATTACGTGTCTGTTAATGTGGTGAGAAGATTTTACATGGTGAGACTACTTGAAACAACACACAAAAACTTGTTACATGGAAGATTTTTTTCTGCGTATCAGTTTTTATTCTTATTGGTTTTAATGTGTTAAAAAAAGTAGTTTTCTTAAATTGAGAAGCATGATGTTCTTAAAATAAGAAAATGTGACTTTTTCAGGAACTTCTGTGTTAAAACACTTTACTTTGAAACATGTCTCAATTCAAATGAGCATTAATTAGCATTATTTAGTCCTATTTTCTTTAAACAAGGCAAGTTTATGTATATAGCACAATTCGTACATGTGGCAATTCAAAATGCTTTACAGAACATTTGAAAACACAAAAAACAAGCAAAAACACATAAATGAAGTTAAGTAGTCTTCCAACAACAAATAATTCACTTTTAATTTTAGTTTTTTATCCACAATTTTAATTTTAACTCTAATTTCAAGCTTTTTTTTGGCCTGTCATTTTAGCGCGTCCATTTCCTTTTTAAAACCGGGTTGATTTAGAGTGAAGACGGCAAATCGAGATCTTTTAACAAGTGGCATCAAAGGCCATAAAACACTACCTTTTTCTCTTTGGATGTGTAAGTGAGCGACATCGACTCGGGCCGTGAACGTTCTCTCCCGGCGCAGTGACAGACACATCAAGGCTCGGAGAAAGACGCCTTTAAACGTACAATATTCTGATTCTGCATTATTCAGCTGCAGTGCTGCTGATGCTGACAGGCGCTGTCGTTTTATCTTTAGCCTGTGAATTCGCCATCTGCCTTCCACCAGTGTGAAGTGAGCTGATCTAGTTCTGACGTTTACAGCATGTAAAGGGTTTCCTTTATCATGTTTGGGAGATTCTGTGAATTTGTTGGGGTTTTTTTTTTTTTCTATTTTGCAAGGTGGTTTTACTATTAAAATAAACTTTGCAGATGATTGCAGGTAATGTAGTGGCCTGTCTGGATGGAATATTTGGGATTTTGTACAAGCTTTAATATGTCCATTTATCCACATTTAGATGGATGGATCTTTTGATCAATTGTCATTGAAAGGCCCGGTTCAAACATCTGGTTAAAACAAGTTAATGGTCTTTTTCAATGTTTTTTTTCCAGAAGAGTTTCTAACAAATAATTTTAGTCTATACAGGGATTTTTACTCAAAATTGTCCCTGTTTTTCTGCCTTTTCAGAAACAAACCAGTTTCAAATAATTCCTATCACTACTCTGATAAAACCTGAACACTTATTAACTTTAAGTAATATTATTCGTCTTAAACATGTGCTGGAAATAACAACATGCTTGTCACGTCTCAATAGCCTCGTCTCTTAACGATTGGGCCAATCAAGCTGGTCGTTGACTTAATCATCAACCAATCAAATCGTTTTAATTTGGATTCCTTGTTCCAAGTGTTTGTGCTGTCAATACAAGTAGCTGAATGCTATTGTGCTAATTGCTCTAGTTGGAATAGTTAATTACTTGGTAAATTACTAGCTGCACTTCAGACTTGAACCTCAAATAATTTTTGTATAGCTCAATTCTTTTTCTTTTTCTTACAAATGGCCTCTTCATTAGTGTTTGCCAAAGAATAAGGCACTGCCATTCTGCTTGAAGCTATATGTTTATGTATTTTTAATATTTTTTTTCCATTTTCATGTTGTTTTTTTAAGTAACTTCTCATTTTAATAATTGAATTTGTCTTTCTATAAAGGGGGAAAAAAATCATGAACCATACTATATTTATTAATAGACATTTAATACGTTTTTCATTTCGCCTCGCACATCTTTACTGTGCGAAATTTAACTGAGCATTGAGCCTTTATTTTTCTTCGGATAGAATAAATGTCGATATGAAACGCTCGTGTCTTCCTGTGGCCCTGGCTTTTTATTACTTTATTTCACCCCCATTGTGATCAAAAGCATAACTAATTCAATGCACAAAATTCATTCGATCAGGTCGAGTGAGTCAGTCCCACTTTGTTAGATCTTCTGTCTCAAATTTGAGCTGCGACAAAGCCAGGTTGCATTATAGCGGAGAAGATTCAATTACTTATTTTCACGCTCCGTCTTGATGAATTATGTCTAGCGTCGGCTTCTTGCGTCACGTCTCTAAATATTCTCCCTTCTCTCTGACACAGACGAGTTTAAGGGCCACTCTTTACTCCAGGCGGCGCGGGAGGCGGACATGACGAAGGTGAAGAAGACCCTGGCGCTGGAGATCATCAACTTCAAGCACCCGCAGACACACGAGACGGCGCTGGTGAGGTCCTGCTGATCACATCAAAGCGCACACGGCTAATATTCTCCTCCATTACAATCCTCCAGTCGCATCCTTTCATCTGCACAGGAAGTTCGCCTTGAACGCAGAGACAAGTCGTAAAAGCCGACTGCTTTTAGAAACGTCTAGTGTAAACGACAGCAGTTTGAAATATTGATATATTTTTTTTTTACACTTTTTATGCCGATTTTTGAATTGTTCCATGCCTACAAAACGCATCGTCAGCAATTCTTGCTTCTCGTTTCAGCATTGCGCCGTGGCTTCACCTCATCCGAAAAGAAAGCAGGTCACTGAGCTGCTGCTACGCAAAGGAGCAAACGTCAATGAAAAGAACAAAGAGTGAGTAACTACGGCGTCATAGAAAAAATTTGCAGTCGACATTAAAAGTTTGTTTCATCACATTTTCACTCTCTTTTTCTGTCTTTTCCTCCCCGGACAGCTTCATGACGCCCCTCCACGTGGCAGCCGAGCGGGCGCACAACGACATCATGGAGGTTCTTCAGAAACATGCGGCAAAGGTGAAACGCACACACCTTATGCTCCTTTCATAGACTAAGCGTGTATGTTTCTGTAGGTTCAAAATTGGCGATGTTTTCTTCACTTCTTGGCAATTAAGAATTAAGCTGAACACGCATTTGAATTTTCCCTGATTAACTGCATCATTGCCCTAATTGCGTTTTTAATGGCACAGTTTATTTCATTAGTTTATTAATACAAGTCTGCGTGTGCGCACTCAGAGACACACGCAGTGAGTTTGTCAACATGGCCACTAGTATTGAGTTTGTGATGTGCGTTGAATCATCCAGTGAAGGGACACACACACAAACCCGGAGCAGTGGGCAGCCTTAAGCCGTGGGGTCATGTGTGTTTTGCTCAAGGATACTTTGTTGTAGAACCCACTAGAACGGGATTCGAACCTGCAACACTTGGGTGTTGGATCCTTTTGTGGAACGTCTTTCCCCAAACATTTAGTTTTTTCGCATCGGCTTTTCTGTCAGATTGGCTTCTGTTAGACGTCGGCTGCCGTGGGACATTTGGAAACTGTTAAACTCTCTTGGCTTTTTGCAAGTTTCTGTTTTTATGGATATGGATTTAGATTGTTTTATGGGTGTTTTGTGGCTCCTGAGGTGTTTTGACATTCTCCGATATTTGTGCTTTTTTCACATACTCATAACGTACTTCAGACTAAAAAGTCATGTTTTTATGTATTTGGCACAAGCTGCGCTGGTATCGCAGGGGTTAAATGCTCCTTTGGCTTGCCATAGTTCAGACACAAGGCACCAGATTGAGAGATTTCAGGAAGAATTGTGTGTTTTAAGTGCACTGCAGAGTCTGAGAAACACAGTAATTAGCCTTTTGGTTCACTGGTACAAACTCTGATGGACTGCTGGACGGCGGAAGCGTTGAAGCGACACGCCACCTCGCTCAGCCGGACTGTGTCGGGAGAAGCTGGAGGCCGTTTACAAGCTCCATCAGTCATGTCATTACCTCTTCAGTGCACCGAGGGCTAAAAGACTTCCAGATCAATGGAGCTCTTTCAGAGAGCCAAGTCAGATAAGCATCGACTAACTGATCAGGCTTCTCACAGGCCAGACCAGGGGAGACGATGCTCCTGTAAATAATCTCATCTGCCGCTCTCAGAGCATCTGGGCTCATCAAACCCGTCCAGTTTGTGTGGCTCTGCTCGCTGTTCTTCACGCCAATATCTTCTTCACTTCCATCCACGTCTGATAAGAGCAGGAACAACCTCGACTCGTTCATGGTTCACTGTCCATTCTTTGGAATATCCACCAGCTTGACTTTTGATACGTTAATGGACTGGATAATGAGTCGGGCTGGAAGTACCAGAGATCCTAGCGTGTGTGTGTGTGTGTGTTTACAGGTCATCTGTGGAGCTGCAAACAGACGAAGCCTTAGCTTGAGGAGTAAAGCGCTCTGTGGTTCATGATGCAGGAGGCGCGCTCACATCCACATTTATCCCGCCGTCTTACTTTCGTGTTACTTCAGTTCGCACTCGTTTCAAATATGGCTGTGAATGTGTTTTAGAAACTCAATCTGGGTCTTGTGCAACTGCAAAGCTGGTTTTTAGGTTTTTGCACAAGTGGTCAAATTACATTTCGAGTCGTTGACTTGTCAATTCTCGTGACAAGTTCTATAACGTCTTGCTCAACAGTGACAGTTAATTATCACTGACGTTCAGGCCATTTTGTAATTGCTCTGAGTAATTTATGAAAAGTGGGAAAGTAATTAGTGCTTTTTGTTTTTTCGCCACCTAAAACACAAAAGAATGTGTCATTACAGTAATTTGCCTGTTAAGTATCAGGAATGTAATTATGTAACATGCTGGTTATGTCTGTTCTGTGAGACATGATTTACCTAAATATGAAAATAGATAAGATACATTAGTTTGTATTAAAAAAAAAAATACACAGAATCTGTCCATCCATCTATCTAATTGCATCCTAACTTAAAAAAGAAAAATAAAATCTTAAAAAAAGATAAAGAAAATCAAAAGCTGTAATACTTTTACTTTTTACTTTTTAACACAGAAAGTATTATTAAGGATTTAAAAGCACCTTAGTACGTGTAAAACAAAATATAAGGGAACAAAAGGTTGATTTTAAAGTAGTAAAAAATACCTTTATAAAGCAGTATGTTAAATTACTGCAATTTATATGTTAAAGTATCTTCTGTGAAGCTTGATTAACTCATTTACTAAAGAAAAACTTTTTCGTTTGTTATGAAGCACTTGGTACTAATTAAACAAAAACAATAATAAACAAGGAGATGGCAAAGGTAAACAAAAAAGAAGCAATTAAGCTCAACGTGTTTTACTTTGAAAGGAAAAAATAAAAATACAGTCTTGGATTTTGTTTGTTAAAAAATAAACAAGTTGTTTTTACTTCTAAATGCATTTAAAATAAAACGGCATGCTAAATGACTGTAATTACTTTGGTAACGTGTCTCCAGGGAAGCCTGATTTACTTCCTTCGCAAAGAAAAAAAGTTTTTTTCCCCCCATCATAAAATCCAAGAATATAATTGAAGGTGTTTGTACATCCTAAAAATTAAGCCGTTTGTTAAATTACTGTGATTTCTTCGTTAAGGAAGCGCAATTTACTCTCTCCCCAAAGAAATGAAAATCGTAGTCTCTGCGAACAAACCACCACACACTCGACGCGCATAATTACAAACTTGATGTATTATTATTTTCATGGCTGTGACATTGCTCGTGGCGTCTTTGAAGGAACGCAGAGATTTCCTCTGGGCCGGTGTGATTCATTAGTGTTTCTCCTCCAGCTCGGGCTTTTATCTGCGGTGTTTTGGCTGTTCCAGATGAATGCGGTTGACACGCTGGGTCAGACGGCGCTGCACCGGGCAGCTCTGGCCGGACACTTGCAGACCTGCCGACTGCTGCTGACTTATGGAGCCGACCCCTCCATCGTCTCCCTGCAGGGATTCACCGCCGCACAAATGGGCAATGAAGCCGTTCAACAGATCCTGAACGGTACGGCCTCAGTGTGTGCACGGAGGATTAACGCTTGTGGAAAGCCATGCTAATTTATGTGTTTCCCTCAGAAAACATTCCAGTGAGGAACTCTGATGTGGATTTCAGGCTTTTGGAGGCAGCAAAAGCTGGAGACTCGGACACTGTGAAGGTGACAAGTTTTTTTTGTTGTTGTTTTTTTGAGGACATAGTTTCTCATTTTATTTTTTATACATTATTCATCCATATATTTTTATATTTCATATACTTTATTTATTTGTGATTCATGGCAATGAGGTTATCTTAATTTTTTTTCCCCCACCTGTTCTCTGTGCTAAAACTACATTATCTAAAGTTATTAAATGTTTTTTTTTTTTTGTTTGTTTTTGATAAAACATCAAAAAGTGCATGGTTTTTAAAAAAAATTATCCGCAAAGACTTATTAATTTCTAAATGTGTGACAAATGCCTTATTAATTCAGGGAGAGATGCCATCAGGCGGTTCCTGAAGAGCACAACTCTGTGAATGAAATGATGATTCCTTCTAAAAGGATTTAGTAATATTAAGCCATATATGTGTAGCAAGCTAAACCCAGGGGGCTAAAACTGTGGGTGAAACTAGAATATGTGTAGCAGGTGAAATGTTCGGCTGTGTTTCACTGATTTGAAAAACTGTTTTCAAGATTATCATTGACGTTATGCAGGAATAAATTACTGTAAGATATAAGATTGTTGTGTAGATGTATTGTCTGCAATGAACCCAGCAAGTTTAAGCTTAAATTTCAAAAACCTGTTCAGACAAAGTGACGACAAATGCAGAAATTCTGCTTCCACATAGGCCCAATGTTGTACAATTACAATTTTCTAAAACCTTACCAAAATATAAAAAATGTCAAAACTCTTTACTTTCTACATCAGAGACCCCCTAAAACAATATCAGTGAAGCCAAAAAATTTTTTTTCCATTTTTCTTTTTTTTTTTCTAATTTTGGGTCTTACAGGGTTAATTTCTGTGTGTGTGACAAATGCCTTATACAGAAAAATATAAATTATATGAATTGTGCATAACAAAGTAAAAGTGTGTTTTGCTGAAACATGTGTAATTAGTACACACTTTAAGTTTCTAAATCAACGTTTTGGGGACTTTTATTTTGGAAAGTAAAAGTGCTTTTTGCTGAGACCTTTGTGATTTCTTGATTATCTCGCTAGTTTTGGCTATTACTACCTTACGTGATGTTAATAAATAATTATCAATTGTTTTCTTGAAATCGTTCAATTGGAATTGGATTTATTATTGTGATCTACATGGTTCACACAGGCAAAAGAGGATTTAAACGTCTAGACAGCTGAAAGCGTTTTGAAGTGATCAGATCCTCGTTATCCGTGTGCCTCATTATGCTTAAGATAATTAGATCAGCGCACCAATTAGACTTTTGTCAGGCAATTCATCAGAAGCTCTACGGTTGCTCGCTGTGAAATAAGATCAAGTTATAGTTTTGCCTTCTGTATTCAAATGCTCTGCGGGATAAAAAAATCCATCGATCAAAAGCGTTTCTGTCGTTTTGCAGCAACTCTGCTCGCCTCAGAATGTGAACTGCCGCGATCTGGAAGGCCGTCACTCCACGCCGCTTCACTTCGCCGCCGGATACAACCGTGTGGCTGTGGTGGAGTTCCTGTTGCATCACGGTGCAGACGTCCACGCCAAGGACAAGGGGTGAGTGAGATCTCGGACGTTTGTGGCTGTAGTGGACAGTGTTGGGAGTAACGTGTTACAAAAGTAATGTATTACAGTAATCTATTAGTTTTTGCTGTAACGGTGTAGTGTAACGCAATACTAATTGTAATTTCAGGATTATATTACTCTCTACATGCCAAGTAACGCTTGTGTTGAACTTTTCACCCTCAAGTCAATCAATCAAAAATGTAATACTATTTCCTGTTTGTGAATAGACAAGTATGTATGTTTTACTCGGTGGAGGAGTGTTGTATTTTGTAATGCCACTCAGAGCAGCCTGGTACGCTGTAACTGCACACTGGCCAGTCGTGGCGGAAGTCCGCGCAATGGTCTTATGTCAAATCAAATCATCTTTATTTATAAAGCACTTAAAACAACCAAGGTCGACCAAAATGCTGTACAACAAGGACATAAAACAACAAATGTTTGAAAACCGTATAATAAAATGTAAGTAAAATCACAGCCTAAAAAATAGTAAAACCTTATGTGCATTATTTCAGTTTGTAAAAGACAAGGACAAGAACATTTTGGTGAAATTCAACCTCCGTGTAAACAGAAAAAAATAATCGACAACAAAAAATAGCACCAGCAATTAAAAAAAAACACCTCGGACTGTTCCACCAACTGTTAAAGAAAACTGCAACTTCTACACTCCTCTACACTTTAGGACCAGAAAGCATGACAGTATTGTGTAGTAAGTCATTCAAAATGTATAAAACGGTGAAGCGCTGAAGATATCACCAGAAAATTGCTTTATGATTTACCATTCCTTTAACACTTTGGCCTATCCAAGCTACCAATAACAGTAAAGTTTATAATTGGCAGAGTCATTGTGCTACATAACATCGCCTTCTACTGGATGTAAAATAAAATGCAAATAAAAGATACTGTTTGTTATTTTATATTTCCTTCTGTTGTTATTTTGGTGAAACTAACTTGTAAGTAATGAAGTAGTAATGTAACATATTACAATTCAGAGTCTAGTAATGTAGCGGATTACTTTTTACAAACTGTAACAAGTAATGTGTAATGTATTACAATTTCGAAGTGACTTACTCATCACTGTCAGTGGAGATGTTTATCTCATGTCATCTTGTGCGTCTTCCGGCAGAGGTTTGGTGCCGCTCCATAACGCCTGCTCGTACGGCCACTATGAGGTAGCGGAGCTGCTGGTCAGGCACGGAGCATCGGTCAACGTAGCAGACTTGTGGAAGTTCACGCCGCTGCACGAGGCTGCTGCCAAGGGCAAATACGAGATCTGCAAACTCCTCCTGAAGGTATCGGCTTCAGAAAGCTACTTGTTTTTATTTTAAATTGTATTTACTTTATTGTATAATGCGTGTACCAAACACACTAATTCCACAAATGATATTCAGAAGCATTTTTGGACCAATTTTATGAATCTTTTTTTTCCCCCTCACCAGACAATTTTCCTGAGCACAATAAAAGGAAATTGAGACTTTTCAAGGCAGATGGAAGCTAACAAATACACACACTCACACAACATATTTTATAGCACAAAATAGTTTAAGCATTAAGCATTTTTTATGTTTTATACATGTGCAATGTAGATCACACCATGCTTATGTGAAAGACGTTTTACAGTCAGTTTTTTACATTTCATATGTTTTATATTTTATATTTGAGAATAATAGTAATGTTTTAAACTTCACCAAAAATTCACCAACAAGGCCAAATAAAAGTGATTTATGATCGAGACTTTCAAAGGAGATTTTTCTAATGCGTAGTTTAAGCCATGTATTTTCTAAGCTTCAAGTTGTTTTAATACTGAATCCATATTTATTTGTTTTCATCTGTAATTAACTGCTCTGTTTTAAGTCGTATTTTACTACTGTTTTTAAATTTTTTTTACATGTTACAATTTTTGTTATTACCATTATTATTATTTGGAAAGAATTACTCCCTGATTTTTCCACACAGATTTTTCCACAAGTGCTGTGAAATCTCCTGGTATTTTTGTCTCCTTCAGCATGGCGCAGACCCCAGTAAAAAGAACCGGGATGGAAACACTCCGTTAGACATGGTCAAAGAGGGAGACACTGACATCCAGGACCTGCTGAGAGGAGATGCTGCGCTCCTGGATGCTGCCAAGAAAGGATGCCTGGCCCGCGTCCAGAAGCTCTGCAGCGTGGAGAACATCAACTGCAGAGACACACAGGGACGCAACTCCACTCCACTGCACCTGGCAGGTAATCAACACTCACTTTCTCCACCAAATTCAAACGAGTTGGGAAGCCACACCACCATCCAGAGAATTGCATTACTACAAAAGCATTGAAGCCGTGTGTGAAGATATCATCCCACCCCAGAGACGAGCAAAGGAAACCCTGAAGAAAGGAAACTAGGACATGTTGAAATCCTTCTCAGCTCTCATTCTTCACTCTGAAAGCTGGGCTTTAAGCGCTTTCTCTGCCCAATATTTAAATGGAAGATTTCCTGTCTGGCCACATATTCTCATTCATAGACGGATTTCTCACCTTTCAGATTTTTTTGTGTTCTTGTTTTCTTTTTTTTTTTTT
>CM051496.1:22151850-22174350 GCA_028031935.1 Paedocypris micromegethes
TTTTTTTTGTCTCTTTTATTTTCGTTCTTTCTTCATTCCTTCCTTCATCCCTCCTTTCCCCTTATTTCGCAGCTGGACATCTGACCACTAGGGGAAGTCGGATAGTTTGGCTTGAGGATGTGGAAACACAGTCCAGCTCATCATCGGATCTAACGCTCAGTGTTTTTTTCAGGCTGATGATATCCGGGCGCTGCTGATCGATGCCATGCCTCCTGAAGCCTTGCCCAGCTGTTTGAAGAGCCAGGCCACCCTGGTCAGCGCCGCGGTCATCTCTCCGGCCTCCACGCCGTCCTGCCTGTCCGCTGCCAGCAGCATTGACAATCTGGCCGGACCCTTGGCGGAGCTGAGCGTCCCCGGAGCCTCGGGCCCTGCTGACGGAGCCACGTCTTCAGAGCGGAAAGAGGGAACCAGTGAGTGTCCACTCCTCTTTTAGTTATAGTGACATGGCCTGGTGGTGAACATTTACTTAACACTGACAATTATACTGTTTTTGAAACGGTTCTTTATACATACCCACACACACACACGTGAGTGAATACAGTAATTGTTACTTTTAATAATATGAAAGGTTGTGTTAATATGTATAACACATGGAGGAACTGTTTTTTGTTTTGTTTGGATTGTTTTTAAGTTTTTTTTTTTCTTTTTGAATGGTTGGATTACCTTTCCTTTCCTCTTTTTTTTTTTCTTCTTTTGTTTCTTTTATTTGTTTCGGCACTTCTTTCTTTTTGCATTTCTTTTTTTCTATCTGCATTTCTTTCTTTGTGTTTTGGTTTTTTTGTTTCTTTCTTTTTATTTACGTTTTTCTTTTTGTTTCTGTTTATATTTTTATGTTTCTTTTTGCATTTCTTTCTTTCAATCATTCTTTTTTGTTCTGTCTTTTTTTTTTGCCTTTTTTTGCTTTGTGGTTTTGTCTTTCATGTCTTTCTCACTTTCGTTTGTATTCTTCTGGCTGTCGTTTTCTTTCTTCTCTTCCTTTTTCCCCCCCCGTTTTATCTGTGTGTTTGTTCTTTTTTTTTTTGTCATTCTCTCTTAAAAATTTCTTACTTTACTTTAACCTTTTATTTATTTGCCTTTTTATGCTATTTGTTCTCTTTCCATGTCCGTCTCTTTTATTCTGTACTGGTTTTCACCCCACAGTTCAAAAGCATCCATGTGTGCTTCTCATTTCACAATTGAATCAAGCAATGTGATTAACCCCCACTTATTATGTGATTAATTATGAATAATCACGCAAAATACATTACAAGTATTAATTGATGCACCCAGATTAACCATACACATATTTTTCACCACAATACGCAAAAAGCATGACAACATTTTGTGTTTTTAGTTGCCAGTCTCGATATGAACATCAGCCAGTTCCTGAAGAGCTTGGGTCTGGAGCATTTGCGGGACATATTCGAGCGTGAACAGGTATGACCTCCACATGACCTCAGTAAAGAGTGACCTCATCCATGATCTGTTTTGGAAGCACTTTGACCTGGTCCAACTTCTGGTCTTCAACTTCTGCCACCTTCTTGGATGATAAGACATTTGCACATAGATGAAGCGAAATATTCTCGGCGGCCACCAGCTGAGACGAAGGCTTGATGTGAAGAGCTCACATCAGCTGTGATTGTGGCTTTAGCCGTACGCATTCATCCATCTCGCAGTGACTCACTCGTCTGCTCGCTCTCCATCTTACTGCCTACGGGAGACGGAGCATGAACTGGCTTTCTGAGACGGAGTGTTAGTGAGATTGAGTTGAGCGCTCACAAATCGTT
This sequence comes from Paedocypris micromegethes, assembly GCA_028031935.1. Taxonomy (NCBI): domain Eukaryota; kingdom Metazoa; phylum Chordata; class Actinopteri; order Cypriniformes; genus Paedocypris; species Paedocypris micromegethes. The sequence goes on from CM051496.1 coordinate 22,153,617, forward strand.
CATTCGCGTCTGGATTGGGTTATAAAACATCTAAGTAGTCCAAAAACCAACTAACCAGTTAGTGTTCGGTCGGTCAAGGTCAGTAACGGCCTAATTTATTGTGCAACAAGTGGAGGCCTTTGCACAAATCGAAGCTTTTGCCTTCTGAAATGTTAAAAAAAAAACACAAGCAAAAAATGTAAACACAAACTAAGAATGTAAACACAAACGAAGAATGTAAACATGAGGGAGAAATGGTAAACACGCACACATTCCTTGCACAACTCTGATAGTAAAGATAAAGTTGTTTGAATTTAATAGAATTCTTTGTTCTTCCAATTTACAGTAGAAAGTTTACAATAGGAAACATTCAAATATATTTATAATTTACTGTCCAGCTTTAAGACACTTCAGTTATTCAGGTATTCTGGGATTGGAATCCACAACTTTTTGTTTACCTGTTCAATTCCACTCCAGAGCACAGTGCAGATCACTAGAGCGCCGCCCTTGTGGTACACCACAGTACTTCTGAGAAATCTTTTGTATCAAGTCTAAGCTAAAGTACCGTTCAAATGTTCCGAGCATTTGTAAAGCTAAACAAAAAAGGTTAATAAATCTTAGCTTAAAAGAATGTTGTTCAAAACTTTATTTAAGGTTTCATTTTGATAAACTCTAGCAATTCTGTATTTATGTATGTCATTTAAGCATAACTTTAATTTGTTTTATATATATAAAACAATTTAGAATTTACTGTACACTCTGTAATTTTAATTTAAATATATAAATGTATATATTTTGTTATTTTAGTTTATTGTAATATGTGACAATGGCTAGGAAACGAACCTCTTAACACTAATTTAAACGCAAATCTACACATTCATTTTTAAAGATTGTTCTTGGTGCTTTTCTTGCCGGTGGTGTTTGTGTTTTCTGAAAGTGCACACACACACACACACACACACACAGCCAATATACTGAGAGAGAGAGTCAGTCTGGGTAATGGCTTTGCCTGACCTATCATAGATATGATGAAGAGCCAATTCAGAAGTATACAAGTGGAATTGGGAGTGTGAGATTATCCAGGAGAACTAGTGATTTGTTTTTTTCCCCCAAAAGCTTGAAGAAAATATACAAGTAGCTGTAGTAGTATTTTTCTCTGAGACGCTAGTAGCCTCTTCTCTCCGAGCGTGATCTGCATGATGGCTTGTGTGTAGGAGGTGTGTGTGTGATATGACTCACTCACCATATTATCCGTCCACACCGCCTGTGGTTTGAAGAGTTTATCATCTCAGCAGGAAGATCAGGAAGCAGAAACTCGGCTGTTTGCTGCGTTCGAGTGGCGATCGGCCTTGAAATGAATCACTTTGTCGTTTTCCATTATAAACCTTTCTTCAGATGGTTCTCAGCCGCCTTGTGATCCAGTGTGTTCACTATTGGTAGATTACGCTGGACGTGCTGGCTGACATGGGCCACGAGGAGCTGAAGGAGATCGGGATCAACGCGTACGGCCACCGACACAAGCTCATCAAAGGCATCGAGAGGCTGCTGGGCGGCCAACCAGGTCCCAGATCTCCATCCCTCAGCTCATCCCAACATGTGTGATGATTTTAACGCCTGTATCCGTGTTTGAAGGTGCCAACCCGTACCTGGCGTTCCACTGCTCCGGGCAGGGCACCGTGCTGATCGATTTGGCTCCTGATGATAAGGAGTTCCAGTCGGTGGAGGAAGAGGTGAGCCTTCATCAGCCTCACTTTCACTTCTCACTTCTGATTCTGGATGCTGATTGGCCAGCAAAGTGTTGCACAACTAGCGTCCAGTAAAACCTCATTGCAACTGTCTGTTTTTTAGGAGGCACTTTTATATAGATGAGGACAAAGTTGTTAGCCCTGCTACAAAATATTCATTCAAAAGTGCTTAAAGTGCAAAAGTCTTAAACAGATCAAGCAAACAAAAACGAACAGCTTATTTTGATATTCTAGTGAGATGTCTCAATGCAATTAAAAACGTCACTTTGTTTTTTTTTTTATTGTGTCTAGTGTTATTTAAGACTTATAACAGGATCTGTTTTTCAGATTAATTGATTGGTCTTTTATAATTTATGTAGTGGGTTATTAATCAAACTCAATTATTGCCACCGTTCCAAACAAATAATGTATATGGAAATGAACGATTGGTGTATGATGTACTGTGGTACCCCGACTTACAAAAATCCCAAGTAACAAAATGTCGTCCCAAATAACAAAATATCGTCCCAAGTTCCGAAATGTTTTTGCTGCACAGAAATAGCGTGTCTTTTTCTTTACAGCTAGTGTGCATCATGTATGTGAGTCCAGACGTGTATAAAACAGTTGTTTAATCTTCTTTGCATTACAAGTAAACAATAGGCAACAAAAACACTAGTTAGGTTCAGAGATCTTGCTTCCAAAATATAAAATAAGCTTGTATTCTCCCAGAACTGGAAATCTTCGGGATTTGTCCGTATATCATTACATACTGCACCTTTATAAACTTAATCTTATTAATTAATATTTTGTAATTTTTTAATTTTTTATTATTAAGTTGGGCTACCACTGTATGTATTTATTGTATAAATAAGTTTTATGTGCAAATAAATTTGTGATTAAGTTGTTATAGATGACAAACATGCTTAGGAGTAAAAATGTGTTTTCTCATCTTTTTTTTTTTTTTTGTAAAAATTGTTCTTTCTTTAAAAAGTTTTTTTTTGTAATGTTTTGTGTGTGTGTGTGTGTGTTCCAGCTGCAAAGCACGATCCGAGAGCACCGGGACGGCGGCAACGCAGGAGGAGTGTTCAGCCGCTACAACATTCTGAAGGTGAGTGTGTGTGTGTGTGTGTGTGTGTGCGTGCCACGGTCTGAGTGTGTGTGGTTGTGTGTGCGCAGATCCAGAAGGTGGTGAACAAGAAGCTGAGGGAGAGATACTCACACAGACAGAAGGAAATAGCAGACGAGAACCACAATCATCACAACGAGCGAATGCTCTTCCACGGTAAAGCGTCTCCATCTGAAGTGTCCCACCAGCAGAGCGTCAGTGTGTGTGTGTGTGTGTGTGTGTGACTGCAGGATCACCCTTCATCAACGCCATCATACACAAAGGCTTCGACGAGAGGCACGCTTACATCGGCGGAATGTTCGGGGCGGGGATTTACTTTGCCGAGAACTCTTCTAAAAGCAACCAGTACGTTTACGGAATCGGAGGGGGGACGGGCTGCCCCACCCACAAGGACCGCTCCTGCTATATCTGTCACCGGTACGACCTCCATCCTCCTCCTCACCCCCCTCCCCCTCTTTTTTTTTTGTGACACTTTTCTTTTTTTTTTAATTCCCTTGAAATTCCCTTCAGTGACCAGATGATGGCGCTGTTAATGTAATGTCTTCAAAAACTGTCGTTAGTGCTTTTTATAAATCTCTGTTGATGACTGTTGTTCTCAAATTAATGTATCATTTGTTGCAAATTACTACTTTTAAATTTACTTTATCTCTAAAATTAAACATTTTCCAACTATAAATATTATGTTATTCAAATTCTTATACTATTTACCAAGTATAACTATAGAAAATTCAATAATTTAGAATTGTTTGGTTTTTCATATTCATATATTGTATGTTTTTATTCTCTTTATGTATTCTTTATTATTTGATTATAATGTAGCAACTATATTGTTATTCTAATTTATATATTATATACTAAGTGTAACTATAGAAAATTGAAAAATGTGATTTAATTTTTAATATTGTATGAATATCTTATTTATACTGTACTATTATTGTATTTATTTCTATTTGATTATAATGTAAGAAATATAAATATTTGAAAATAATTGAAAAATATTGAATAATTGTTTTGCAATGTGCACTGATTATAAAATTTTTAATACTACTTTTAAAGTTCAATGTACTTTATTTGTGAAATGGTTTGTGTATACTGTGTAAATGCATATATAAGGTGGGATTTCAGCTTAGATCTTTCCCTCTCAGTGTTTTCTGCTCGTGTAAGTGTGTGTGTTGTGTTGTTTGCAGGCAGATGCTGTTCTGCCGCGTGACTCTGGGTAAATCCTTCCTACAGTTCAGTGCCATGAAGATGGCACACGCCCCGCCGGGTCACCACTCCGTCATCGGCCGGCCCAGCGTCAACGGCCTGGCCTACGCCGAGTACGTCATCTACCGCGGGGAACAGGTGCGTGTGCGCCAGACACTAGGGTGATCACCATATTGGAGATACCGCGGTATTTAAAAATGTCGTCGTCATTACGATATAATAAATGGCACATCTCAGTCAAAAAACAATAGTTCTAACTCACTGCAGGTGAGCGCAAGTCATTAGTGACTACACGTCCCATGATGCTTTGCGCTGTGGTTTAGCCAATAGGTGCGTACACTGCACACGCTCCACATACGCCCAGTCGAGAGCAGAAAGCAGCGAAAACAGCGTAAACTCTGAAGAACATCCCGATGTTGCGATTGCGAGAGCCCCTTCATCCTTTAGTGTTAGTAGAAACGGCAAAACCAAAATCTTTCCACAACATCTGCTTTAAAGGGGAAAAGGTGAGGAACAGATTTGGATGTAAGCATTGCCACATTACCGTGCGGAGCCAGCTTGTTTACTTTATGGCAGTTATGATGTCAACTTTTATTTAAGTTTTCATCCGGTTGTGTTTTATAGGCTTGTTAATTTCAGCTTGGTTTGCACATTGAGAAAAGGACGTCAGTGACAGTTCCTTATTACTTTACAGTTGTTGCACTTTAGAAAATAATTACTTGAAATGATTAGTGTTAGTATATTAGTATATTGCTATTAGTATATTAGTATAGTTAGTATATTGCTGTTTCTGATTTAACTTGAATTTTGCAGTTTGGAATTGGTGTGACCAGTTTTCTATTGTCCTTGTTCTAAAATATGACAATAAAAGGCCTAATTAACAATGGCCAATGATTATTATATTGCCAGCCTTGTTACTATAAACATAAGAGACGTAATTGTGAAGTCTTCTGTAATATCGTGATAAATATCGTATCGTGAGAATCATATCATGATTTACATCCCTACCAGCCACAGTCCGGCCCGCCAGTCTGACTCCGCCTACTTTGTGTTTCAGGCCTACCCAGAATACCTCATCACCTACCAGATCATCAAGCCCGACAGCACGCCGCCCTCGCCCACGGAGGCGGAGCAGAAGTCCTAGTGGGACGCTCAGACTGTTACTGTAAGTCAGGGATCAGGATTCCCGCCATAACACGGATTCAGGGCTACGGGACGCGGAAGACAACAGGTGACCTCGTCCTCCCTCGCCATTCCTTCCCCTTCCGTACCAGACGCCGGGAAACAAGCCAGATTTCGCCGGCTGCGGGTTTTTTCTTTTCCTCCTCGTTGTTAAGAATGAAGCCTTTTAATGTGAAAAGAATGTGAATCCGGAGGCCGTGCGAGTTCCTGATCATTTCACCCTCACCAGACAAACGTTTGACGCCTTTTTGTACCGCAGTCGTTTCTTTCCGGCTGTTGGGATTTGAATAAAGTTGCACTTTTATTGCAGGATTTAATTTATTCAAAGTGGTTTTAATACTCGAGTGGGAAGTGAAAGGTCCAGTGATGTACAGATTGTTTAACAGATGATGCCTTTGTATAGCTTTTGCCGTTTACCGACGAGGGTTTTTATTAGAAGGAAGTGGACATCTTGCTTTCAGATCTTTTCTTTCAAGCGATGAGGAACCTTGTGTTTTGTTTTATTGTCCTCATCCGTGTTTGATTTTTAAAAACCAAGGCCATATGAATTCCACAATCTTCTTCATTCCGAGTTTCTCCGTCACTTTCCGGTTTCTGCAGCTGGTGTTGCGTTGCAGGACGTCTGGACGCGGCTCTACCTCTGAAAGTCTGTTGGAGAAGAGTCTGTGCTGGTTCTTCTGCGCTCAGGTGCGGGTTTGTGGAGGTACAGCGTGTAATCTGCCTTATTCCAGGACCGTGTCCGCTTCATCTCACTTCTCGCTGAACTTTGAATCTGTGCTTTCAATTTTTTTGTGAACATCCAAAAATGTGTATCTGCCATTTTGGAGATTGATTCGATTCTCTGAGATGTGTAAACTGTCTTAATAAAGTACATGTCCTGAAGTGTTTTCTGAAATGGATTTATTTGTCTTTGTTGTGTCTGGAAATATCTGACTTTTTGATTCACGTGTAACTGTTTCCCTTTATGTACATTCGAACTCTTTAAATGAAATCCTGAAATTTTACTAATACAGTGTTTGATTATTAAATATTGTATAATATATTGTTTCTGTTTTCAAGTGTTGCTGGAACTTTGAAAATAGTACTAATTGCTTAAGCCAAAAAAAAACATTATGAATGTATGTAAATAAATAGATGTTCCCCATCTTTGTTATCTTTCTAGAAATCAAATTGAACAAAGCCTGCAATAGGCGGCGCTGAGAGTTTCACAAATCAAACGCCAGGCGGCGCTGTGACACTTTTTTACAATGTCTATTTGAGAAAAGCTAATTCAATTCTTGATAATACCCTTCACTGCTTTATTCCTTTCTTTGCGTGTTAAAGAAATAATAGACCGGCTGCTTCCTTAATCTTGTCAAATGATTGCAATAATACTTAAAAGGTCTTTTAATAAAAGGGTATTATAAATTATCTTTTACGTATTTTGATGACGTGATATTTTATAAAAAGAAAAAAAACCAATTATACTCAATGAAATGACTCCACACTGGAATGTAAAGAACAGCATATATTTAACAACGCGGTCATGAGATAAATAAAACGTACACTTGATACAACAGAACAAGCAAGAGTTCGTAACCAGTCCGCCGAATGATATTGCTACGGCCAGTCCGACGGAAACGCCTCACGACGACGGTAAAAAGTATTGCGATCGTTGACGACGAACAACAAAGCGACAACAAAGGAAATCGTGAGGGGAAAATCAACCGAAATCGCGATTCTGCTCCGCTAGAACTCACGCCTGAAATCGGTTTTGCATGACGTAAAAGTGCTCTAGAAAACGTGAATAGAAAAGTAGGTCCACAAACACACACGACACGGTGACGTTTCAAACACGCTGATATCGACCCTTCCCGCCAAAAGTCCCGCTGACGTCACGGTCAATAGGGCCGATCGGAAAATCGAACCCCGGATTCTGTCGTTCCAGTGTAAAGAGCTCAGTGTACAACACCACTAACCGTCTCCCAGTTCTCATCGAATCAGCAGGTACACGAGGAAAACATGGGGAAACTCCTGAGGACAGGCTCCGGTCTTCCGTAATGAACATTCCGCCAGGAAGAACACCATTCATTGTTGGTAAGGCATACAGCAGAAATAATTCATGAAACCAGCATAAACATAAATACCTAGATCATGTACAGTGCTTTGGTGGCCACCAGGAGGAAGGAGATTCAGTTTATTGCTCTAATTCGAACCAGGAGCTGATTTGAGATCGTCTATATTGCAGATTGTAATTCGTCGGGCGTCTTTTCTTCTTCTTCTCCTCTCGGATCCTCTGCTTTTTCCCTAAAGGCGATGAGGCAGACGCACTCGCCCGACGTGGTCTGTAAATGTCCTGTACTTCTTTGTACAAGGCACTGACAAATGCAAATGAAAGGCATTTCCTGCCAAAGGTCACGCTAGTTAGCGCCACTCCAGCAGGACCGTCTCTATCTGAGGAGTCCAGTCATTCATCCACAGGAAGTGATGAATGGGAAGTCTTGACACGGTGTGAAGCAGCTGTCAGGGTCGAGGAAGCTCCTGCCATTTTTCCAAAAAAAAAAGAAAAGGGACCGCGTAGTGTTCCCTGCTGCCCACCGCTTGGAAGAAAACCACAGGAAATTAAGGAGATGAAGTGTCCCCACAGGATATTAGGAGTTATTCTTCTGATCTTGATGCAGGTTTTGTGTTTTTCTCCCCCCTTTGCGGCCCAGAAATAAAGAAAAAGGAGGTACGTAACACTGCCTGATCAAAACTGTGGGTCTTTCAGTGGTCATCAGCAGCTGGGCGAGGTGGTGATGGGACTCTGTAGGTAGCTGAGGCCGCCGGGCTGACCGTGCGTCACCACAGACACAGGGAAGCTGAAGATGAAGGGCGAGGTGGGGGTGGAGGAGGGGCTGGCGGCCTCCACGGAGCAGGAAGTGGCCAGCACCTGAGACTCGAACTGCAGCAGCTGACCCATGAAGCTGAAGTTGGGCGAGATGATGCTGCGCCGCTGCTTGACGAACTCGAAGGCCTCCTCCAGCCGCACCCGCTTCTTCTTCATCAGGTACGCCAGGCAGATCGTGGCCGAGCGGGAGATCCCGGCCTGGCAGTGCACCAGCACCCGACCGTTGGAGTCTTTGATGGAGTCTGAGGAGAGAGCGGCACAGACATGAGTCATCACCACCACGCCAACGCTCAACCTCCCTTCTCTTCACTTGCAGTAAATAAAACACTGAATATTTACTAAAAATCTTTACAAATTTAACATTTTTTGTTAAACTTTACAAACTTTACATATAAAAATTTACAAATTTTTTTGATAGAAATTAGGATGGAAGGAAGAGGGGAGAGAGAAAAAAAAAAAGCATTGGTAAAAATTTGGTATTTATATTTTTTATATTAAATTTTATTCAAAAAATTTGAATTGTATTCAAAATAGATCAAACAATCATGCAAACAATCATGCATTCATGTTTCAAGATAAAACAATCATGCATTTATTTAATTGATCTACTAGCAAGAATAAAGAAATGTGGATGGATGGTGAAATACAAAAAAAAAAAAAATATTATTTTTGGATGGATGGATGGAGAGGTATCAATAAGGAAACATACAGAGAGAGCCAATTAATTTGAATTGTATACATTCAGCCAAAATTGTTAATTTTTGTAGCGACAATTTAATTCAATAAAAATATTAATTTGATTTTGATACGTAGAATTGGGCTTCAGATAATTATATACAAAAAAACGTTTAAAAAAATATCGTCTACAAATACATTAAGATAAAAAAAAAACGTAATTATAGATAGTATTTAAAGGAAAAAAACATACATACTGTATATTAAAACAAGTGATTTTTATACATTTTTTAAACTCATATTTTAATCTATGTAATGATGATGATGATGATGTTTATGACACAATACGAAAGCCAATAGTTCCATTCTAATCGTTTCAGTTGGACAGTAAACGCCGCCTGATGAGCGACTGGGTGGGTTCGGACCCCCTGGCTCTACTAATACCACACGCTGCTCATTAGCAAACAAGCGACACATTCCGAGGAGCAAAGTCTCCAGAAAACACACATTTAATGTCGTCTGCCTCTCTTCACGTCTGGCACAGATGTGAGGTAACTCCAGCATCGCGGTACCCTGGCATGAAGGATGAGTCAGACTCCCGTCCCTAAGCTCTGCACTCTGACGCACACACACACACACACACCTATAATGGTGTGATCAAATGCGGCAAGCCTACATGGGGGACCTTGCTTTAAAAGANCACCCACCCCCGCCTCAGTCATGGAAACCCCTGCATGAGGAACCCACCCATACCGCAGTACATCCTGTATATACGCACCGCTCTCATTCCGTCGACTTCACATCAGACTCGAACGAAGCTCTGAATAATGCAGAGCGCAAGTCAGCCCACCGCCCAATCACCTTCCCCGAAAAAACCTAGCCTCACCTATGAACTCAATGGCTTCGATGAACCAGGAGCTGATGTCCTCCTTGTGGTTGTCCTCCACCGGGATGCACTTGTACTGGTACGTGCCCTCGAAATGATTCGGGCAGTTTGATGATACATTCAACAAGGCGGAGATGCCCATCCGATCCAGCATGTCTTTTTTGGAGGCGTGGAGGGCGCTGCCGAGGAAGAGGAAGGGCAGGATTTCCACCGGGCCGCCCTGAGGAGACAAACCAGTTGATGTTTGTGTTGCATACTGTTACAATAAAACCTCTAATAAGTGGTTAAACTAAACTCCGCGTGCACCTTCCTGATGAGGCAGATTGAGGCTATAAAAGGGTCAAGCTAATGACAGCGGGTTTATTTATTCAGTAAATGCTCATCGATTGGCCGCTGTGTTATGTCACTGGCCTGCTTAACATGCGGCAGCGACAGGAAGTGATCGATGTGGGACTTGGCGTTGAAGCACAGTGGAGCGATTGACACGGAGCGGACGAAAGCCGGAAAGAGGCGTGTCACGTTACTCTGTGTGTGTGTGTGTGTGTGTGTGTGGTGGTCTTACCTGGTCGTGCTGTGGGGTTCCGCAGGAGACGCAGCTGCTTTCCACGCTGCTCTGGGGGGCCAAAACCGCCAGCGCTTTGGTCTTTAAGCAGTATTCGGGGTATTGTGTGGAAAATCGGTCGTAGCCGCCTTGAAAAATACACACAATGTGATTCGGAATGTGCGCCTGAGAGATTCAGCAATAGAGTTTGGGTTGTCAGTGGACTGGGAATGCTGGGTTTTATTGACCCAATATAAATGAACATATTTATACCGGCAGCTGTGGTTATCAATAGCATACTGTGAAATTTACTGTATATTTACATCTAAATACACTTTTATTTATGACAAGTTGCTGTTATGCGTCATGAGATTTGTTGACGTGGGATTTGTTGTGACATAATTTGCTATAAAACAATAAATAGAATCATAATTTTACGGTATTCAGTCGGCAGCTGACAGTAGATTATCGCTTTATTTACCAAGACCAATTTACCAATTTTTTTTTTTACAACACAATAGTTAACCAATCTTCCCATGGTTTATTGTACAAAATCAGCAACTTGCCGTTAATTAAAACAAAAACAAAACCCTTTATTTTGCTGTAAACAACCAAGCGATGTTTTCGCGGTGAATTATAAAAAAAAAATCAGCTATTTAAACACCAGTCTATTTAAAAATAGTGCTATTTAAAGTGCTATTATTTCTATTGAAAATATGATTTAGTGCTATTTAAAAAACAATTTACACGCGAATATTGTAACCATTGCTGTTGCTAGATCGGTAGAACACCGTGTCATTTCCACCATTTTAAAAAAAGTAGTTCTAACAGTGTTAGAACGTTAAGCTGATCAACCAGTTCCGACCAGCAGCAGTGTCTCGGGAGGAAACGCGCACATAAATATGACACGACTCTAATCTGCCTTCTCAGCTCTGGAATCATCCGCACAACGGGCGAATTTTGACGTGACGCCGATGGACGTGGCGTCGTTTAAACAACCAACAAATGTCGAATGTAGACACACACACGCACGCACACACACACACACACACACACACACACACACGGGCGAATTACCTTTCAGCAGATAGACGTCAGTCCGGAACGCGTCTCTACACAGCGCGTTATGCACCAGAGAGATTGTGCTGTCGTCTTTCATCGCACTGGCGTCTGACGTGCGCTCGTCGTACAGTATGACGGCGGAGTAGAGACCGGACCTCAGGCGGCCTCGCACCTCGGCGTCCTCGGACAGGATCTGCTCCAGACTCACCGAGCCCTTCGCTCGCCTGCGGACGATCGTGTTGCATCGGATGTTGACGGAGCCGCGGATGTGTCCGGCGCTGAAGGCCAGGAACGACCTGCAGTCCAGCAGCAGACATTTGGCGCCGTCGTCCTTCACTAATCTCTTCAGAACGCCGCAGTCCATGTCACACAGCTCGTCCGTGGTCACCATGTTTCTCCTCGACGCTCGAACGTTGGTCGAATCGGCAGCGACGCGTCAAATTTGGCAGCGCCAGAGCGCGACGTGATGTCGAGTTGCCCTCCTGAGAGCTTTACTACCACGGGCACTTTCAGCTTCCGTTTTATGAATGGGCTCCAGACGCGCGCTCCATAAAAGGGCCGTGACGTCACAATGGAGCTGACGTCGTCTACGAGGTCCATTCATTATGCGCTATTCATTCACAAGAGTCGGCTGCGGTCGATTGCGACCGTCGTCACCTTTCAAACGGCATTCAGCAATCGACGAGTTCGTTTCCGACGACAAAGACCAACGTCTGAGATCGAGACAAATTATTCCAGCCGAATCAAACGCCCGCCTGAGCTGGTTTTTGTGATTTAAAAATCGACAATTTGATTTCGCAGGAGCTGTACATTCAAAATAACGGTTTACGACCCGTTCAACAAAAGCTTTACAAACACCCCGGTTGCTCTGCAGGTCACTGCAATTAAGTTGCTAATGCATCAGTTGTATGCATAGAGTTAATTATTGCTGTGATTAATTATCATTTGCCCACGGGGGGTTTGGGGGGGGGGGGTCTGGCACGCCGGTGGGGTTTTTATTGATTCATGGATTAAAAGCTCTTAGTTAATCAGTGAACCTGTTTGAATGGACTGAGAGGAGTCAGGTCAGACCTTTATATTGCTCTTATTTATTTAAAAAAACAAAAAGGTCATAATCATTAAATTAAAGGAATGTGTAAACTAATATTTTTTTTATAAATAAATAGATTTATTGAATTCTACTTTTAAAAAAATGCCATATGTATATCAACACTTTATATTTATTGATAATGAATCAATGTATTAATTTTGATTTGCTCTATATACAATATATGAACATGTGTAAATGCACTCTACACACATTCCACACAATACGTTTTCTATATTAAATTATTAATCCTAACTGAAATACATTATAAATACAGCTGTTTCTACATTAAACAGCAGTTGAACAGCTTGTACTTCACTGCACTGCCACTTTTTTTTACTTGCACTATAATTGCAATACTTGTTATAATTTGCTACACAGTTCATGGCAGGTTTTTGTATTTTTGATTAGTCATTTCGGCACACTCTGCTTACTATTCATTTGTATATAACCCAACCACTGTATATCCCCATGCACCTGTATATGTCTCATTACTTCACTGTCTACTTCCTTGAACCTGTATATTTCTATGTCCTAAATTTATTTATATCTTTGGTAATTATACCTCATATGCACTTCTGGTTGGATGCTAACTGCATTTCATTGTCTCTGTACATGTACGTTGCACAATGACAATCAAGTTGAATCTAATTTAATGTAATCTAAATATCTACCTATCAATATTTATACTTCTTGCCATTTCCGTACAATCAAAACAATTTTACTTAATTAAAATCAAAGTCTCTACATAATCCTGTATTGTTTCAAAAACCAGTGCTGTAGTTTCACACCCAAACGTAGAATAGTACCACTGTTCTTTACTAACGCGTCGTATGTTTAACTCCTTTGCAGCTGCAGACAAACGTCCAGCGTGTTTCCTGCAGACGCGTTTGCATGTTTCAGCCGGAGTGTGTTCACGACGCCGCCATATTTGCATAAAGCTTCGCCGTGGCTGCTTTGACTAAGTGCAAACAGGAAGAGTTTCCATCCAGAAGATGTGTTAATGTTATCCTTCAACACTTCCTCTGCACTCCATCACAGCCGCCAACACGCCGAGGCCGAAAAACAATTCATTTACCCCGTCTGGATCAGAGCTGAATCTCTCCGGCTAGTCTGCTTAAGTGCTTAATCTAATAGATATATCTTACTGCGCTTCTTATAGAACGCCAGTCCTAGTAGGTTCAAAAGTGCAGATAGTCTTGGGCCCAGTGGTTCCGTTTTCTGTCTATAGTGCCTGATGAGATCCATTGGATGGTGGGATGGATTCACGCGGCCTTTATGTAAAAAATGAATCATGAGGCTCGGAATTTTAATGAAAAAAATCATGTTATTGCTAAAAAGAATGCGCACGTGTCCTTGTTGAAAAAATTGTTGTTCTGTGTTTCACTTATAATATTGAGAACATTTTGGTTAAAAAAAAAAAAAAAAAAAAAATTAAAATGTACAGTTTACCTCTTTTTTAAGTATACCAGTGGAATTTTTGGCATCAATTTAAGAAACCATTTTGACAAAAAAATTGAGAAAACGAGAATTCACTTTTCTATTAAGGTAATTGCTTCAATTGGTTTGCGGTTGTAATTGAGTCACAGTGATATGAATCGCAACACGTGAAGTGATCAAATGCCATTTTTATGAACAGCATATGAAGAGTGAATGTGGAGTCCGTTAAGAGGGCGGTGCTTAATTAAGAGGAAAGAGAATCAGCAGCTCCAAATCATCAGATGAGGTTGTTTCTTGGGAGAGCCAATGAGAAGCTTGCATGTGTAGCTTACAGTTCTTTAACTTTTTATCTTTAAAATAAAGCATTGTTACGTTATAAAAAGGATACATTTCAACACTTTATCTTAGAAGATGACAATATATATTTAAATAATGCAAATAACCATCTCACATATCACTGTGTCTACTGCTCTTCAGAATGAGGTTGAGGCTGGATTCCACTCTCTTGCCTTCTGGCTGTTAAAGGTCTTATTAGAGATAGAGAAGATTATCTAATGAGTGGATTCTCTTTGTGAGGACATATATGGAATTATTTTCAATCAAGTATTTAGAATTCAAACTATCAATAATCAAAAAAATTGAGAAAACTTTCTCAAATTAAAGAGCACAATCCTCTAAGAATTGTTAAATTAATAATGTCAGGCTGAATATTTCAAGATTCTTTACATTATTTTATCAAGTATGTTATACTTAAAAGTAAGCGTTGAGAAACTACTTCAATATAATTAGTGTAATATGGTCACATTTTTTTCTGTAAATAGCACGTCACATTTTTTACAGTGTAGCCGGGCCTGCCAGCGTAGCACTGCGGTCCTGGATGAATTATGGATGTGGAGCGTTGAAAGAGGCTGATTATGAATCTACGCGGCGGCGGCTTGTCGCTATGGCAGATCGGAGCACGTGAGCGGCGAGTAATCCGTGGCTGTCATGGCAACCCAACGACATCACATGAAGTAAGCGCACTAGGATGATGTGTCGGGGAGGAGGCCAGTCACTCTGGGCTGAAGGCTTGACGTCAAACTCCGTGATGTGTAGCGGGTTCGGGTGAAGCCGAGGGTCTCGTGGCGGGTTTGGCGTTTTCTTTTCCACTTGGGCAAACAGGAAGTGGATGAAACATGAGTCACTTGATCCGGCGTGGTCAGCTTGATTATACCGGTCCCTCCCTGGAGTCATGTGTCCGCACGCATGATGTTTTCCTCCTCTGATGCTTCCACTCGCTCATCAAACATACATACTGCGGCACATTCTAGCCATTTCCTGTGTGTCGCAGGAAGCTGCTCTCCGGAGAGTCGGGTTTCGCTCACCAGGGACGGCGTGTTGTTTTCACGGTTTGATGATGCGGTGGGTTGCCAAATGCCTGACTCTGAAAAGACTTCAAGGAAGATTGATGGAGAATTTACGGTGAAGAAGAGTTTGAATTCAGGAACAGGAATGATAGCAGTAATTCAACATGCACAAATAAGAAAAATTGATATACCAATATTACTTTTTTTTCCTCAATTTTATAATTTGAAAAAAATATAGGTATATATATATATAAATATATATACATACAGATATATAATAGTATATATATATATATATATATATATATATATATATATATAATTATGAAAATAGTCAGAGCAAGAAACTGTGAGATTAAGATAAAGGGAAAAAAATGAAGTAAGAGATAGGAAGTAGAGAGAGGAAGAGAGGGGGAGTGAGAAAAAGTGGGGGAGGGAGAGAGGAAGAGAGAGTGGGAGTGTAAGGGGGCGTAAGAAGACAGAGAGAGAGAGAGAGAGAGAGAGAGAGAGAGAGAGAGAGAGAAAGAGAGAGAATAATTCTAGGGAGTGTCAACAACAAGGTTCAGCTTTACAGCACAAGTGTCAAAAGTCACTTGTGTCTAAATCAAAATCAACATTACAGTGTCATCACTATCAGGTGCAAAAAACTGGTGTGTTCACTTAGTAGATAACAAAAAATAATGATAAAGAGGAAAAACAAAAGCAAATTATGTACATTAATATAGATTCTCGAGATTACATTAAAGAAAAAAACAACCTCATGATTCCACTTATGGTTTTCATTTTATAGAAGAAACAACCCGAAATATTTTAAATGTATTAAGATTGAGTTTTGATGTAATTTTAAAATATATTAAAACTGACTTAATGAAATTGTTTTATTAAGTTAATAACCAACTTAATGTTGTAAGGACTTTAATAATAAGGACTTAAATCAGTAAATACATCCTCCTGCTGAAGATCAAACCAGACGGTAGTGAGAAGCCACAGCTTCCTGTTTGATGAAGGCCAAACCGCACACATTCACTGTACATTCATTCTGTAACATACAGAAACACAACACAATTCCGCACTATATTTATCTGCTGCAGTAATAAACACAGACAAATGTCCACGACACAGTCGCTTCCTCAGACTAACTCCACTCAGACAAACAAGCTCACCACTCACTCATTAATTATGGCCACATGACACACACACACACACACACACACACACACACACACACACTGCATTCAAAACCTCTGCTTTACATAAGCAAAGCAGCAGCGCGGCTCCAGACAGGATGTAGATTATTACATCGGACAATTTTGGCCAATCAGCTTGAACGTCTATTCAACTATCTGCGTGTAACTGAAAATTATATTTAATTCTCTACAATACCAGGGGTGTCCAAACTTTTTGATTCGCGGGCCACATTGGGTTCTAACATTTGACAAAGGGGCCGGACCGGGCTCGGGGAAAAAAATACACATTTTAGGATATACACATTTTTGTATATAGTTTAGTATTTAACATTAAATCGTGTTTATTCCTATTTAAAAATGCATTCCAAAATACAAAGAAAAAAACAGATATAATACTAAAATGCAAATAAAGCGATTTGGCATTTTAACTGCTTTTTAAAATGTGTTCATAAATAAAGTAATAAAAACCTTCATAATGGAACATTGAAAAAATATATATGATTTTGATTAAATTTTTTACAAGCTCAGGTGGGCGTGGTGAAACAAACCGTATTCGTTTGAGATCACATGGTGTGTTCACGTGCTGAACCGCTCCGAGAGCGTTTGAAAGAGTTAAACGAGGCAAAAGAACCGAATCTATGAAAAGAGCCGAACTTCCCATCACTATAATGAAGACCTTCTGTGCGAAAACTGCTGCGTGCTGTGACAGACCAAACGGATTGGTCAAATTTGCGGTGATTGGATGAAATTGCAAGGTCGCAAATAAATCGCGGGGTTTCGCTGAATTTGCGTGAATTGGCGCAATCGCGAATCCTGGAGGGACTGAGTACTGGCCGCGGGCCGGATTACATTCATTTTATGAATCAAGTCACGAGCCGGTCAAAATTTGATTAAGGGCCGCATTTGGCCCCCGGGCCGGACTTTGGACATGCCTGCCGTACAGCAAAAAAAACACGTCAAATTAGCTCTAATATACACAAAGCAAATAAAAGGTCTTTACTCTTACTTCCACAGGATGTGAAATTATTAAAATGATTTAATCTGGAAATTTGTTGGGCTTGTTTTTTATGAACTCCTTGATATACAGGATACAGTATATACAGAATTGCAATTATATGTCATGAATTATTATTAATAATTATTAATGTTAAATGAACACACATATTTTTTTATTCTTTCATTTCTAGCATGTATACATTAAAATACAAAATCAACATCAAACCATAATAATTCTAAAAAGGAAAACAATCATTTCATCCGTTCCCTTAACATATTTTAGGATCAGACAATTTGTTGCTTAACAAGTGTCCATTCAATTGTAGTGAAGTAAAAAGTACAGATATTCAATCAGAAATGTAGTGGAGTTGAGAGTAAAAGTTGTTTATATTTGTTGTAGAGTGTCCAGTAGTGGAGTCAGGAGTACAGATACTCAATCACAAAAAGTTGCTTATATTTTGTTACTCCGTACAAGCATAAAGTAGCCAAAAATAGTCAAGTAAAGTTACAAAGCCCATTTACTCAAGTACTTTACTCCACTGTGTCTGTAGAAGACTATGCTGAAGACACGAGATGTAAAAGCACGGCACAGGAAGCTACAGCTGTGGATGTGCCGGGTCTGCGAGAGGAAAACAGTTGTTTGTTGCTACTCAAAGGTTAATACGTGTGGCCTCCGTGTCACATGCCACGGCCCAGCGAGGAGGATTTACTGTGGCACAGGGTGGAACTAGGTCCCGCATCTCCTATGATCATATCAGTGAGGATGACATCATCTCCCCGGCCCCTCCCCCCTCCGCCACGCCAGTCACATGTTCGGAAGGGATGAAGCATCAGATTAAGAGTTTTAGATTATGCAGCTTCCGGTTTAAACAGCCAGTATCTCCTGTGGAAGCGACTTTATTGTGGCTATTTCTGGAGAAGTAATCTTTCTGTTTGGATTTATGGCTTGTGGAGGGAAAACTCAACTAACAAAACCTGTTTTGTGGATGTGTTAGAGTTGGCCTGGGTCTGGTTACACAAGTCCTCATTAGGTTTAATCTGCGGGCTAAAGCGATTAAAACATGCGAGAGCAGCACAAACTCACTGACTATGTCACACCGTTCATGAACAGCAGATTACCGCGGTGAACGCTACCGTTCGGAATCGTCACGGGATTCTAATAATACGTCGGACTGCAGTGAAAAGTAAACAGCACATTCTGACTCTATTATTAGAGCGCTGCACAGGGTTGGGATTTGGAAAGAAATAATTGGCTTTAATACATAATTGTTTTATGAGAGCTAAAATGGAAAGGAAAACATGTCTAATTTGAATGTATCACCCATAATAAAAAAAATGAAGCTTATTTCCTGCCTTAGAAATTTAGCTGCTCTGAAAGTTATAGTTTATTGTTAATAATACGTATTTTAAAACGTTTTGTATAATAAAACGTATTTTTTGTTTTTATTTATTTTGTATTAAACAATATTAGTAATAATTTAATAATTGTAGGTATTGCTGGTTAAGACTTGTATTTAATAAACAACAATAGCATGAATTTTTATACGAATATAAGTTCTATTGTACATAAAGAGAGACAAAAAATTTGAATTAAAAAAGTAAATATACAGTATAGAGAATATATAAAAAAAAAATATATATATATATATTAATAAAATTTTTTTTAATATTTTATTGTTATATAATATTTCAAGTATTTAAATATTTCATGCACATATTTACTGTAAACGTACATATACTGTGTGTGTGTGTGTGTGTGTGTGTGTGTGTGTGTGTGTATTAGATTTTACATTGAAAAAAACAACCAGTTTACTACAATTAAGATTTGTACTAATAATTAAACGAAAATACAAATTAGATAAAGATTTTTTAAAACAAAACAAAAAAACTGTAAAAATGATTTTGCTAAATGAGATAAAAATGTCTAAAGTCTGACAAGAAGGTTGATTGTCTGGTGCGTGTGAGCTGGTGTTTGCAACATCACAGTTCACGGGTCGATTCCGAGGCAGAGAGAGATTTTGACTTAGCGCAGAGTTTGGGACAAAAGGACGCAGTGTTTCTAGTAAGTGGAGCTAAAGATAATCAGACGCCTGAGTGAAGAACAGGCTCTCCTCACACCACTCATTCATTCTTAAATTCTCTCCGCCACCCCACAACATGTGTCCCGAAGCCTGCGCCGCTGCATTATTCAGCAGCCTTATATAACACGCTGAGGAGATTTCTCTCATGAATCAGCTGCTTTTACCCAAACAAGGCCTGAAAGCACGGGTCACGTGAGAGAACCAGAATAAACCAGCGTTAGAAGTCCAGGGCCTGGAGACCAGCAGATCTGATGAGCCAGCATTTTGGTCCTGATGTGAAAATAAACGCAAACATCTTTTGATGCGCTGACCTGTGCGTGTGCAGAGAGCTCGTGATGGACAATATCTGGTGGCAAAATGGATGCGGCTTCACTTCCTGTTGTGACAAACGCCAGATGTGAGAAACGCTCGGAGTGTGTGAGGACAGGAAGCGACAGAAGAGATCACAGCTCCGGAAAGACACCAGATCCTTCCGCCAGCCTCTTATTGGTCACTTTCATTCTATTTTTAGCAATAATTATGTGCTTGATAACTTTTACTCACAATGAATTTAAAACAACTATTTTGAAAATATTAAAGCAGACTTTTATTTGTCTCATATATATATATATATATATATATATATAAAAGGTATATGAAAATGAATGTTTAAATATCTTGCGGTAGATGATAGATTTTTCCCTTTCCATTAGATGAGGCTGCAGCTAATGTTAATTATCAAGTAGTTAATTATTATTGTTATTATTATTATTATTATTATTAGTAGATTATAATAATAATAATAATAATAATAATAATAATAATAATTGAGTGAGTGTGGTATACTTTTTTAATCATAATAAATTATTATTTTGGGTGTACATATTTGCATAAATGTGTGTGTGTCCAAAAAGAATTATAAAGGGGAAACACTTCCTTATCTAAAAATGTTCTTGAAAAGTTAAAAAAATTATTATTTTTTTATTTATAGAGATTTGTATCAACAGACTCAAAAAATAAAGCTATTAATGAATTCTAAACGAATAATTTCTTTCATATATATATATATATATATATATATATATATATATATATATATATTGATAAATTAATAATGAATCAATAATCAACTGAAAACAAACGTTTTATTTGAGAATTAATCATTTTATGTGATTTAAATACAGAATAAGATTTATTAACCAGTAATAAAATAATAATTTTTAGAGACTTTTAGAGACGCACAGCACGGCCACGGAAGATCTTTAAAGGGACGGTGTGTGGAACAAAATCACGACAACAGGCAGAAGAACAGAACAGGATGTTGTCATTTACCAGCCGAATGTCCCAAGCCTGTTGTAGAGATGCTGT
>CM051496.1:22176850-22299158 GCA_028031935.1 Paedocypris micromegethes
TGTCTGTCTGCGTGAAAGACTCGCCAGTAATTGAATTGTCAAGGAAATTCTATTGGGTTGCATCAGTGCGGCCGATTGGCTAGTACGCTATTGGATTAGGAAGCCATGTGTGGATAATGTACACGGCACGTCATTAAAACTGCTTCAGTTGTGCAGAATAATTAGATAGATTGATAGATAGATAGATAGATAGAGAGAGAGAGAGAGAGAGAGAGAGAGAGAGAGAGAGAGACAGAGATAGATACACAGACAGACAGACAGACAGACAGAGAGAGAGATGATAGATAGATAGATAGATAGATAGATAGATAGATAGATAGATAGATAGATAGATAGATAGATAGATAGATAGATAGATAGATTCGTGGTCAGCATTCGTGGAATGACATTATATTTTAGCAGTTAGCTTTAGCATACATACATATACTGTATAAAATTAAGTAAAACAGAGTAACGAAATGACCTTTTATTTTACTGTTCTTAGTGTTCAGACAATATATCACTCCGCTGCAAACGTAAAGATAGAATTGTTCACTGAGTTTCCAATTAACGGTGTCTGTTGATTGAGAGGACCGCACAGCAGAGGATCCACGGATGAAAAATGGCACCATTAAAGAGAGAGTTGTGAGTAATCGCTCGTGGTCTGAGACGAGACTGGCTGCCATCAGAGACAAACAGCACGGGGGATGGGCTCAAAAAGGTCACCCAAAATAATGACAATTACAAAAAATAATACATACGGATGATAAACCTGATATTATAATTTCTTAACAAAAGAACCTGTGAGAGCCTGCTTTAAAACTATTATCTTTATAGACAAATAAATAGAATTAATTATATCAATAAATACATTAAATTATTTATACAGTTACATTAAAAGGAAAATTCTTATCACTTTTTGATTTCCAATAAAGTTTTTTTATTGGTCAGGGATAGTTGTGTTAATTATATTTTGTTTCAAAATTAGTCCATTAGGTTGTCTATTAGTCCGTTTATAATGTGTGTTGCAAAAGCTTTTGAATTAAAAAAAAAATCAGTTTCTTAACATTTCTATAATAGCGTTAGGCTTCTTTAGGCTTCAATATGCGTTTCAAATCAAGCATTTGTGCAACGACATAGTGACGCAAATTTTTCTGTCCATTCATTTTATCCATTTTTATTTCACCCTGCAGAATTGAAGTAAAAAAAAGTTGTTAAGTAGTGAATTTATAAAATACACAAAACGAGGGACTAAACATCGGGATACGTTATCAATGTCAAGTTTAGTCTAACTTCCTGGAGTGTTTGTACACGTTGGTCTTCTCCGGCCTGACGCAATGGTGACCCTCTCACATGGATAATAGTCAGGCTTGTGTTGGTGTTTTCATGGCCTTCAGTTTAGCTGGATCCTTTCGCTTCACCATATCACTTGCCTTTGGCTGTGCGGATCGGAATGCGACGCAGGAACTGAAGATAATAAAAGTCCTTCCTGCTCGATCTTGTCAGTGAAAAATCTCTCGCTTCAGATTGTGAATTGATCGTTCTTAGAGTCATGATTCGGGTCATTAGGAAAACCAGGAGGCCGAATCATCTGGAAAACAGTGGTATGACAGGCAATATGGCGTTGCGGTCTAATGACAACAAAGAAGTGGCCATTTTCTCAAAGCTTCAAAAAAAGCATGTTAGCTTCAAACATCCTTCATTTCCTGTTCACTTTTCAATAGGCATGCATCTTGGCCGAAAATGGATTCCTTGGTGTTAAAATTACTCCATAACTATTAACAAGTCACCAATTCTTTCTAAGAAGACTTGAGTAAAAGTTGTAAAATATGCCATTTAACAAAAAACTCAAGTATTTTACTCGTTCTGAATTTAGGCTATAAACACGCCAAGAAATGAGAAAAACAAAAAACTCTTTATTTGATGTATGATTTATGAACAATTATGATGTTTTATTATATAATATAGAAATGAAATTTAATGCCTCAGTGTTTCAAAATGGCAGAATAAAATAGATGAAATCACAAATCACAAATGTAGTCAAGCAGAGAGTAAAATATGCTTATATTTTTGATACTCAGTACAAGCACAAAGTAGCCAAAAAAAAAAAGCAAAGTAGAAAACTTTTACCCAAGGACTCAAGCATTACTTGGATTTGCACATTAGCTGGTTTGATTTGCACATTTGATTGGTCCCAATGTTGAAGAAGAAGCCCGTTCAATAGTTGATAATAAAATGGATCAATCCCTCATGGCTCTTCATCTTGTTCCTGCCTAGCTGGAAAGTTTTTTGGGTCAGGCAAGGAGAGTTTCCTCCCAGCGGGCGAGACAGTTCATTCCCGAACCCTTACAGGAATGGGTAAATAAATGTGATGGAGAAAGGCAGTGATCTCCCGGTTGATAGTTCAGTCAAGTCGATGTTTCTCAAAGCGCACTAGGACTAATTTTACGCATCATTTCCCATCCAGTCATTCATTTTTCTTGACCCATCTGACCCACCAATGAGATCACAGATTTTTTCAACGCACTTAAAGCCGCCAAAGTAGCACAGTTCAGTGAAGAATTATCTTAAATTGATTATTAAGAGACAAGCAGAACAACTAGATAAGACAAGTCTAGCTTTGAGAGGAGAGGAATCACGGATCACGTAGATTTCATATGGTGGGATTCGCTTAATTCCAAGTGACAGGCAAGTATCCAGGCCGGAAGTGGATTTTCCGTGACTAACTTCCACAGTTGCACATGAACATTACTTTGCCGCAAACACACACACACATACGCACACACACACACACACACACACACACACACACCAACACCTATTTCCAGAGGTGTCAAGTAACAAAGTAAAAATACTTTGTTACTTTACTTATGCAGAAGGCTTATTTATTGATCATTCTTTTTCACCTACTTTTTACTTCTACTTCATACATGTTTATGCAAATATCTGTACATTTAACATTCTCTAAATCTTACATTTAAAAAATAGACGCGTTACTCCTAATTATACGGCAACATTTTAATATAACCGTATAGTCCTATGTCGTTAAAAATTTCATGTTTTCCTTTCAATACTTCAACTTTTACTCTTTAACTATTTATCAGTACTTAACCACTTAACAGTAACCAGTACTTGAGTCAAACAGTTGAGTTGATACTTTTACTTCCCCAGAAGTCATTTTTTTAATCGTAGTATCTATACTACTTCTTCTTGAGGAATGAGTGTGTCTACTTTTGACAGCACTTCCTGTTTCCAGAGCAGTAAAGTACTTCAGTACACTTTACGAATTTTTGTAAATTTTGTAAATATTGTATATATATTTTTTCTTATTACTATTTTTGGCTACTTTGTACTGAGTACCAAAAATATAAGCAACTTTTTAATTTGCGCAGTCCCAATAAATTCACCCAATCAATAAATGAGTACAAAAACAATTAACACATAAAAAAGTACAATTACTAATACAAGTACAAATACCATCCTCACGTGTTTCAATGTCTTAAGAATTTTTTTTATTTACAAAATTTGCAAACATTCCTAAGGATTTCTCAAGTATTTTACACCTCTGCCTATTTCTAACGTGAATAGGCAAATAACAAAACTTTAACAAATAACAAAAAAAAAAGAGATGAACAGCCTTCAAACAATGTTATTTTGTCTTCAATGCTAACACATGTTAAAAAACTTTTATCTAGTATCAGAAATGACAAAAAATACTACATCTGCATAAGTCACAAGTAAGATAAGATCCTTGGCTGGCTGGGATGTCAGGTTAGTAGACAAACTAAGCCATTACCCTACAGTCCATATAACTAGATTCCAGAGGAGGCTCCAGTACTTCCTGCTGCCTCTTCCGTGTAATTAGCATAAGAATTGCAGGCCTGTTGTTTGCTCGAGACTCCCTTATACCTGGAAGACTCTAATTAGAGATAACGGTTTAAAGTAGGGTCATCCTGTTGGCCAGACATCTGGTTCCTCATCAACCTCCTGTCTGGGTGGAGGAGACACTTGGACACACCAAAGAATTAAGGCCCTGCTTCCTGTGAGGGGATGAGCGGCCGTACGGGAAGGCGGGAAGCAAATAAACGCCAGAGCTTTGCCAACACTCCGACAGGATGGACATGTTGACCTTTTCCTGAAGAAGCAGTGAAATATTCCTTCCGTTCTGTTCCAGTAAGACTAAAAGGTGGATCGGATGATGGCTGGTGGAGTCAGAGGTCATGGAGATTAAAACCCACAGAGAAATCATGCAACATGGTGGGATGAAAAAGACATGTGTTTTAATCTGTGCTTTTTTTTTTACGGTCTTAGTCTAGGTTTTTTTTTTTTTCTAGCTTGCTCTTCTGGTCATAGCCCATAGTCTGAACAACAATGGACATATTTTTCCTTTTTAACTGACTCTTTAACTGAATTCTTTTTAAAGAATCGACATTTTTCTTTTTAAAAACTTTTTCTCATAGCGTCTTTGCTCGGACTATGAAAAGCGCTATATAAATGAAAATAAAAAATATATAAATAGTCTAGCTTCCCGTGCAAAATGGATGTCAGAAATGTGTCTGCTCAAGAGGAATGGAGATCGAGCTCCATCGGTCATGTGTTTCCAACAATAACCTCCTTTCACAAAGTCCGAAGTGATCAAGGTTCAGGCACATGGCACGAATTTCACAAATTTCTCTCCTACAGGGTCAATTCACTGCAAACAAAAGCCTCTTGAATAACAATTCCACAAGGTGGTTGCAAAATATCCGAGTTGTACCCTGCCTGCACCAGTGAAAGGAGGCGTTCTCCTGCTAGAATGTTCCACACACAGCTCAGCTCGATCAGTAGAGCTGGAGTTTGCAACACTAGGGATGTGGGTTCAGCTCCCAGTGAACGTATGAAGTTTGCAGAAGTTTGGATTGCAAGATACTGTAGCACAGTTGTGACTGATCTAAAGTTTGCAGGTTCAAATCCCTGGTTTTGAAGGTTTCAGGTGTGTTCTTAAGCAAGACACTGAACCCCATCTACTGATTCTAATGAATGAAAGTGTCTGCCGAATAAAAATCTAGTAAAATACCCACTCAATGGCAATGTAATTTATAAAATGCCTGAAACACAAATTGAAAATGTGTTAAAATGTGTAGTCAAAATTTCACATTTCATTTTCACAAATTATAAATGAAATGTTGTAAACACAAAAAAAATAACAAATACCTCTGTCTATTGCATCTATATTAGCAACAATAAATGAGTATTTACCTATTCTTGCAATTCTAATTATTAATCCTCTTATTATGTTTGGGTCAAATTGGCCCGGTTACAAGAATATTTTAAAAATACCATAAAAAATTTTTTTTTCACTTTGAAACTTCTCCTGCTTGTCTTAGTGTAATCTACATATTAACAAAAACATGGTTCAGTTCACATCTTTGTAAACGCCCAGAACATGTTTTTGTTACAAAGATAGTTTGTCCAATTATGAATTTGTCAATTTGACCCTTTAGACAAAATGGAAGCTAAAAAGAGTCAAAAAGTTCAAATACTATTTCTTTTTTCGCAACAATGAGACATACAGTAATACTCCTCTGTCTCACACTCATACACTCTCTCTCATACACACACACACACACACACACACACACACACACACACACACACACTGTTTTGGGGAACTTATATGCATAATAAAAGGCCCGAATTGACCCGCAAACATTATTAATGTTCCTCTGAAACAAAAATAACAGGAGGGTTAAACAAGAAAAATGATCAGAAAGACATCTCGCAGCTGAGAGGTCAACATTGACCCGACACCCACATCCACATTAAGGCCATAAAATAGTTCATTAATGACCGTTGTTGAGAAGGTTCTGGTGTCGTCATTGGGATTGTGGGCTGAGAACTCTTGCAGAACTGACCTATATTTCATCTCACCGGCTCTCTGCTCCGCTTGAACGCCGAGAACTTTATATATCTTTCATCATTGCGGCAATGAGTCACTGGTTTAAAGACGTCCCTATATTAAAACTCAACTCCAGAATTCAAACCCTTTTAATGCATCATGCCATGTTTCCCTCAATATCTCAAGGTCAGCGCAAAAGGAATTTCAAACCCTCCTAAATACCACAATGTCTCCAAACGGTGTTTTCCGCCTTCTGGTGGAAGTGAATGAAGAGCTCTGTGCTACTGGTTTGGAGGGGGTGGAGGACTTAGTCTTCTCTTGTGGTTTATGGTCCAGCTCAGCCACCTGGCTTTGTTTGTGTAGCTGATCACTCTTAAATAGTGTGGAATCAGATTAGTGCCAAAATTATCAAACGTAAATTTTGATTTGAACTTGAACAATAAGTTCAAGTTTATTTATACAGCGCATTTCTCAGTCACTATTATCGGAATAGTAGTAGACAGAAACATTGTATTATGTAACTGTGTCTGTGTTATGCTGAGGTCCCAAAAGGTGTGTTACAAATAAAATGTATTATTATTGTTCTTGCTATTGTTATTCTTATTAATATTAATAAAAATAATAATAATAATAATAATAAAAATAATTATACAACGTTCCGTTTGTTGGAAAAACTCCAATAATTTCGTGCAAATACGTGAAGCTTGTGCCAGAAGTCCAAAATGCAAAAAAACAAGAAACAAACGAAAAAATTGGATTCAAAAATTAAAGTTTTAAACGAAAATGTGTAGATTACAAACAAAAAATAAAAATGGGAAGCAATTTTGTTCGTTTCTTAGAAATATGCGGAATATATAAATATGTGGAAATAAAATAATTATTCTATTAAAATCTCTTCTGTATTTTTGTGAGAGACTCTCCGGATATACATTTCTTTCACAGTTCTGTGAAATTTGTATTAAAACATTTTTTTTAGTAGAAGTAGAAGCTCAAAAACTTGGGGGGTGCTTATATTCATGTCATATATATGGTAATAAAGGTAGGAAATATTGTAAAAAATAAAAATAAAAAAACAAAATGTTGAGGCAGTGAATCTATCTGTTTTATGAACCACCTTTCAATTTCTATTAAACACTTTCACTATTTAATCATATGTGCTACTAATTATTGTAAAGATAGTTGGAAAAATGCTAAAGTTTATGAATTAATGCATTTTTAACAACCTCAAAAAAGTGATAAAAAGTTGGGAGTTGAGTAACCTTTACCTTTTTGCAAACTGGCTAGCCAAAACCTTAAAAAAAATGTGGACGTTAAGTATACATAAATATTGAGCACTTGTGGCTCAAAACATGGTTGTGAGTTTGAATCCCAGACAGGTGGACATTGAAACATTGTATTATAAATCTGTGCTTTTGTTGTGCAGTGAAGGTCCAGAAAGGTGCATTATTATTATTATTATTATTATTATTATTATTAAATAGTAGTAGTGGTCGTTTTTTATTATTAATAATAATAATAATTAATAATGTACATGAAAATGGAGCAGTTGTGGCCTAGTGGTAGTGGGTTGAAAATGTGACCACAAGGTTGCGAGTTTGAATCCCGGACTGGTGGACTGAACCCCGACCACAACTGAAGAGCCTTTGATGGAGAAACTGTAAGTATCTGTCTGTCTGTCCTCCTACATGGCGAATAAAATGAGCTCACAAGATTATTTGTAATGTGCGTCAGCGTGACTGTGAATCTTGATAATGAAAACACATAAGTTTCCCCCACCTTCCTGCCTCTGGCCGCCCAAAGCAGGTCACTCCATCTGTCTGGTTGCGTCACCGGCCCAACACATTCCTCATTCAGCTTGAAAGGAATATGTATTTTCTTGGTCAGCTTATCAGCAGCCTATGAAAAATGAACGAGGATTTTAATTGAGAGTGTGATCCAGTCATTATTCAGAGCTTTGCGGGCTCAATAGTGGTTGTGTAAGCCACTTTCTGAGCAAAACATGTCAAATCAGAAGTAGCGATGGTTCTCCGTCTCAAGCAGATGGGTCTTTCTTTTCAAGTACTTGAGGACAGGAAGTGTTATCTGGATTGTCAAGATGTGCTGAAGGTGGAGCGGGCAGCTGTGGTTACCCAACACCAATCCGCTGGTCTAGCACTCGGCGTGTAATTACCGAACATGCTGTGAGCAGCACAAACACAACGGCAAACAAGGTCATCAATACGGCCCATCAACAAAACGCCCCCTCGCGTCTTAATGGCCGGCCAATGGCGAGCCAGAGATCTGCTGGACAGATGAGGCGAGTGCTGGCGCCGCGTCCAACAGGCGGCGGAAACGGATACACGCCCACACACTGTTTGCCTTCTCCACACCTGGATGATTTCCCACCTACCACATGATGCGTTTGAGGTCAGACGCCACATTGGCTGATCTCGCTCCGTAATAATGGAAAAAATCTGTGGAATGATAAGATGTTGTTTATTCTACTGCACTCATGCAGGTCGCATGGCCAATCAGAGCCCAGCAGACTAGCCTGCCACACAATGTATCTGTCATATACGCATCATATTTGATACATAGTTTGTATCCACATATCAAAAGTTACAAGGTCCACCACTGGAAAGTGATTCTTGGCTGTGTAAGGAATTATACACTACAGTCACTTTGAAATTATTTTTGAAAGAAAAGCACTGTTTTTGTCAATGAAAATACTGTTAAACTATCAGAAATGCACTCTATACATTGCTAATGTGGTGAATAACTATTCAAGCTGTAAATGTCTGGTTTTGGTGCAATTTCTACATAAGTGTGTAGAGGTACAATGTGTTTGCTAGTTATTTCAGAAGGATAATGGATGATTGTAAAATCCTTGTTTGATCATGTTAGCACTGCTGGAAACTGTTTAGCTGGTTAAAGAAGCTATAAAACAGACCTTCCTGTCAGCAGCTTGAGAATCTGGAGCATCACATTTGTGGGTCAATCAAAGGCTCAAAATGCCCAGAAAAAGAGAACTTTCATGTGATACTCAACAGTCTCTCCTTGTTCTTAGAAATGTAGGATGCGAGAAATTGCCAAGAAACTTTTCTCAAAGAAACTTTATAAACAAATTATATAAATATATAACAATTTTTAGCTTGTAGAATTCTTGTTGAGAATGCGCTTCTCTTGTCAAGTGGTCTAAAAGTGCACTTCTGAATATTCCATACATTTTTCCAATGATATTGAATTCAACTTGACACTCAATTTCCTCAATATGAAACATCTTTAATAGAGTCACGCTCAGATCATTCTAAGCAAATGAGAATAAGGTCTAGATAGGTATTAGAAGTCAATCCTTGGGTCTTTGCATTTTGTTTGGTAGTAATTGTGCCAGAATTTGACGCCGTACTCTAACAGCAAGAAGAGTCTAGAAAAATGTGGACGGTACACCACAAAGAAAGTGATGGTCACCACTGAAAAAGAGGATTTGAGAACGGGCCTTCGAGCTTGTGAATAGTGGCCTACATCAATAATTAAAATGGTAGGTCTTTGTTGTCCTCCCTCAGGAAGTAGGAGGAAGTCACAGGAAGGCTGAGGAAGAAAAAGAGATTCAATGGCTTACTTTGGAGATGTAATGCTCTACTTACAAGGGTCGCTTTGAAGAACATTTTACACTGGTCAGATCGGCTTGTTTCATCTTTTGGAGGATTGTGCACTGCTTTTAAAGCTCTCTCACGTCAAGGCAGTTCATCTGGCTGCCATCTTTGTAATGCCTGAGGGAGATGGTTTCAGATTAAGGTAACAGTGCTCTGTTTTACACAGACTATTAGCAAGTAAAGCTTCACAACTTCACAGCACATACCGCATTTACTTGAATATAAGCATCTCTTTTTTCCAATTTTAGAAGCTCAAAAACTTGGGCGGTGCTTATATATTTCAATAAGCCCCTTCACATTTAAAGTCAAGAGCAAATAAAGGGAAATATGTCCTCTTTATGCAGTGGTGCGCTTTGGCGTCCTCTTTGTTTTTCCAGTTCCAGAGGCAGACATGCATACATGCTTTTATTGGCTTCCATTTATTTTTACTGTTTTAAACTGTCACAATGCGACACTTAAATACGTCAATGCGAAAATAAATGTAAATAAACACAATGGAGAACTCTGTCTCTGTCTGTCTGAATTCCGTGTCTGTCTGAGGATCGTGAAAAAAGAAAGTGGATTCCCCTGCTGGAGATATACTCCACTACGCTTAGAAGTAATATTAACGTTCTGTTTATTTATGTTTTGTTATATTTATATATTGTTATTGAGTATTATGTATTATGCCAGAATTTTACATTTTTGGAAAGTCAGAACGGCAATAACGTAAGGAGGCTTGATAAATACTTAAATTAATAATTAAAACATTTATTAAAGTTAGCATATTAATAGAATTTTTATTTTGTAGTAGTGGTGGTGGGGTGGGGTTATATTTCCTTAAAACTGGTATGTGAAAAAATAGCCTGGATGTCAGTAAAAATTACGATTTTTGTGTACTTTGCTTCAAAAATGTCCACCGACTGAGAACGAACGTGTCTCTTCAGTGCCCATCATTGAGCTTTAATATCAGTGTTTCTCAGATCGAAGGGACAAATAATCACAGCCTTTCACATAAATCGAGTGCGACGTCCATTTTCCCAAAAAAACATCTTTAATAAACCTTTCAAACGAATGCAACACTTCACTCGAGTGCAATTATGATACGTACAGTTTTGTCTTGTCAATCCCCCTGAGCGGGGAAGAAACCAAAACTGATAGGAAAAGAGCAAGATGTTCTTCACTAGCAACTAGCAAACGCATCAGAAACATTTAAAGAAAGAAAGAAAGTCACGATCAACCGCCAACAATCCTCTTCTCAGGCTGCGGGTCCATCTGTGTGACTGGCAGAGGGGAGTGTTCAGTGGGTAGAGGAGATCCAGCCTGATGCCCGTTGCCCGGTGACTCATAGCAGCTGACAGACAGAGCTGAGGGGGGATAACATGCCCACCGCCTCTGGCATAGCACGGGAAGGGGAAGTGGAACACAGCCCACGCATAGAAACTTCCAGAAGGACTTTGTGTGTCTGTGGGGAGGGTGGAAGCAGGTGTCTTGCTTCCCTTTTGGTGAGATTCAATCCAAAAGCAAGTCCCCGCTGATCCGTGATGCTTAATCTTAAAACCAGGACAAAGTTCTTTCACCGGTCACAGGCATGTCCGCTTCTGCATGAATTACAATGGAGGCTTATGTGTTCACACACACGCACACACACACACACACACACACACACACACAATTACATATGTGTTGTTATTATTATTAATAATATTAATATTATTAATAATATGTTTTATTAATTTGAACAATCTTGTATTATTCTATTTATTTGTTATTTAACATGTATTGATAAAATTTTTGTTTTTTATAACTACACTAATAGTTATTTTAAAATGTTTTTTATTAGAATCAATAAATCACTGTCCATCTTTCTGTTTTTTTTTTTTATTTTAAGTGCAAGGCATCGGGGACGCATTATGAAACAACAGAAAAAGCACATACTGTACGTTAAAACTAGTCGAAATGTAATATTTATTAGTACCTTTTTTCAGGGAGCAATTTATATGTACATGTAGATAAAAAGCAAAAAGTAAATGAAAACCTTAACAATTTTAAATATTTTATATGGAAAGCTAAATGTATATTTTATCACAGATTGGTTTTTCCCTTCATTTGTTTAATTAGCTTAATTCTTGTACATCTTATTGCTTGTTTCTTTGCTGAAAAATAATTGTTAATACATCTAACTATGAAAGACAGGAGTGGATAGAAAACTAACACTGCTCAGTGTCTAAATTGTTCCTGTTTTCGTGGCGTCGTTTTTTCATTTGTCTGGCACTGAGTCGTAGAGACAAATTAGGAAAAGTAAAAATAGGTCAAAAGATATTGACAAGAAGTGAGCGAGACCTCCAGAACGAACACCCACTTCCCCTGGCAGGCTGGCAACAGAAGCGGGCGTGTGCCATCCCCACACCTGATGACGCAGACGCAGGTTACGCAACACTGGCCAAGGCTCAGAACCAGCTGTGGTATCACACCAGCACTTTTACAAAAAAGACAGCGATGGAAATGACAACGAGGAGATCCGTCTCCCTGTCAGTGACCATTAACTGAGTCATTCAGTGCGGATGTGCTGATACCTGAAAGCCCAATGTCAGCCATCCACACTGTGCATCCATATTCAACACACGCGCTCCGTCATCACAGGAAGCTTAATGAAGCACAGAGAGATAAGTCGCTAATAAGGGGATTGGAGACCATTAAACCAGTCTGAAGGTTGGAAACAGTGAGTGTGGTCTGGGGAAATCCACCTCACATTTTCCCATGCCTACATCTGCCCCGCTGCGGGATGAAGGAGGTTGTTTTATTTCAGATGAAGAATCAAGGAGAATTTTATTGACAAGGACTTTCTTGTTCAAGGAGAACAGTAGCACTAGCCTGTGCATATAAAATGTTAATTCCTTTACAAAGTATAATGCGTGTGTATATACGTAGTAAATAAGATATCTGTAAATAAGATTCTTCTCCTCTATAGACGATTCATAATATCTGTAAATATAGTTTCTGTTAGTATACAAATTCAAATCTTCTCTGTACATGTGCATTCTGTAAATATTCAACTTATAACCGATATTCTGCTCTTACTGATAACGCACTTCTGGTTAGACAGAAACTGCATTTCGTTGCCCTGTATTTGTACACGTGTAATGACAATAAAGTTGAATCTAACCTAATCTAATATCCATCAATCTGTCCATCCATCCATCCTTCCCCAAGTACCTGAAAACATACTTGAGTAAAAGTACAGAACGCTTAGTGTAAAAATGACTCCAGTACAAGTTGTAAGTCTTGAGTCGCAAAGTGTCCAATTTTAAAAGAATAAGTATTTTACTCGTACTGAGTTGAAAAAAAAAGTGAAAATGTGGAAAAACAAGCAACTCTTTTTTTATGAGGGTTTTTATTTTATTTCCTAATATAGAATCAAAATGTAATACTTTAATGTTTTTAAAATGGCAGAACAAGATAAAAAAAGAGTCGATAAAAAAGAGTACGCATATTCAATTAATAACTTAGTCAAGTAGAGAGTAAAATGTCCTTATATTTTTGATACTCATTGCAAGTACAAAGTAGTCAAGAAAGTCCATTTACTCAAGTACTTTACATCACTGATCCGTCCATCCTCTTAAAATTCCATATTTTTCAATTTAGAATACTGTGAAAAGGTTCAATGTTGCAGATGCTCAAAATCATCACAAAGGATTTAAAACGGTGACTCAGTTGAGTTTTGTAGGCTACTCAATCATGGGGAACGTTACTGACTTGACCGTTGACCAAAAGACAACAATCAGCACATTGCACAAGACAAGACAATACACAAAAAGTCACTAGAAAAGAGGCTGGTTGTTCATAGAACTCTTTGTCCCGGCACATTTTTAGAAAGGCTAATGCAAGGAAAATATTTTTTTAAAAAGTGTACAACAATACGGATAACCGCACCCTAGAGAGGACTGTGACACAAAACCACTTAAAAAGCGTTTTTAAACCACTTAAAAACGCACAGACAAGCGCAAGACACTATTCTGCTGTCACAATCCTTTTGTCAAGCTGCTCTTAAACAACTCACAACACCTGAGTAGAGCCACGGACACGCCACACTGCTCCACTAGCTCAGGCAATAGGAATGTTGAGTAAGTTGTGAGCACTGTGCATGCTCACACTTTTCACTTGGTTCAGATTTTCAGTAATTTTCAAACTCTTTGAGATTTAAAATTCAAAGAATTTTCCTTGTGGTTTGGAATTTTTCTCAGTGATAATCATCTTGTGTCAGTCTGTACGTCTGTCTATAAAGTCAATAAAACACACAATCACATAACGCACTTTGATATATAGAGTGGTGTAAAGTAATTGAGTAAATAAACTTTGATATTTTACTATTAGTATCAAGTATGAAGTAAGTACACTAAGAATTTTTGGCTACTTTGTACTTGTATTGAGAGACAAAGAGGTTTTTTTTCCAAATTTTTTTGGTGTTTTTTTAGGTTAAATTCAGTAAAATTGGATACTTAAAAAAAACAGCATACAAAGAAAGAAAATAAATGACTTTTACTCAAGTCTCCTTGGAATTGGTGACTTGTAACGTCTAATGGGATAATTGTTACAGTAAGGTCTCGGTACTTATATTCAAGTATGGTTTTCAGGTATTCCTTACACCTCTGTGTATATGTAACGCTATCGGAATAAAGCCGCAGTATTACTACATGCCCTCTGTCACCTCCTATATACAGCGAATGCATTTTCACACTTAGTCATTCAGAGTCACAAGACCTTTCCACGTCACTCCATATCACAGCTTTCTTTCCATGGGTACCAGTCACATCTCATCTTCAACCCGGTATAGAAAAGGTAAAATAATAAGAATGGAGGGCAAACAAGGTGGTTGTCAACCTAGTTAGCACCAAGTGATGAGATATCTGCCCAGCCTTCTTCTCCGGGCCTGAGATGGCCATGCACAGCATCTTATTACACATCCGGAGAGTCATTTGTGATGCTGAGGGGGGATGATGAAAGTCTCGGGCACACTGAACTGGAGTGTTTGTTCCAGCGAATGCCCTGCAGAGATGAGACGAACCAGCAGGAACAAAGACGCTGTGAGACACTACTCCTTCCAAACTACTTGACCTCCCAAGGCAGATGGTTCATTATGGCTGTAAGCCGGATATCGATGTTGGCAGGTGAATAAAACGCCGCCTGAGCAATGATTTTAGAGGAGAGATGCCAGTTATCACAAGTGATGGTGACGTGCGGTGGTAAACAGAAGCTCCTCGGAATCGTCGCAACCACTTGTCAATTAGAAAACTGCATATACCGTCGAGGATGGACAGTGAGTCATGTGGCCAACAGGGAGGAAGACTGATGAAGATGAAGAGCCGCACGGGCCAGAAATCTAGGTCAGGACTGAGGAGCAATACAAAGTGAGGCAAAATGAACGCTTACTATTGTGACTTCACATTAAACTACATATCGTTGTGCATGGCTGGTAGGAGTAGGTAAGCAGACGTCGTGTTTTACCTTTCTGTTCCACTCTTTTAAGTGCTGAAATTATATTGCAGAATCTACTCACGATGATCCTTTCAGCCCACTGTGACAGACTGAGCGTTTGCCGCTCATCCCACCATTTTATGTTTTCTGAGTGTGTGTATGACTATGTGTGCCAGAGAGAGAGAGAAAGAGAGAGAGAGAGAGAGAGAGAGAGAGAGTGAGAGAGAGAGTTGAAGGGAGGAAAGGGAGAGGGGAGAGAGAGAGAGAGAGAGTGAAAGAGAGAGAGAGAGAGAGAGAGAGAGAGAGAGAGAGAGAGAGAGAGAGAGAGAGAGAGAGAGAGAGAGAGAGAGAGAGAGAGAGAGAGGCAGATGGGGTAGAAATGGACGTGGAAAGAAAGAGAATGAGGCAAATAAGAGACAGGAAAATGGAGAGACAAATGAATGAATGTAAGAGAGGAAGAGAGAGAGGTGGAGATTGGGGTCTAGAGAGAGAGACAGAAGGAAGGTAACTACTGTGTGGTGTGTGTGTGTGTGTGTGTGTGTGTGTGTGTGTGTGTGAGAGAGAGAGAGAGAGAGAGAGAGAGAGAGAGAGAGAGAGAGAGAGAGGCAGATGGGGTATAAATGGATGTGGAAAGAAAGAGAATGAGGCACAAAAAAGAGACAGAAATTGTAGGGAAAGGGGCATAAGAGAAAAATTGATGAATGAATGAATAGATAGATAGATAGATAGATAGATAGATATAGATAGATAGATAGATAGATAAGATAGATGATAGATAGATAGATAGATAGATAGTAGAATGGGGTGATGGGGAGAGGGCGGAGAGGAGTGGGGGGGGGAGGAGGGAGAGGCGGGGAGAGGAGGGGAGATGGGGCGATGGGGTAAAAGAATGTGAAAAGAACGAAAATGAAGCGAAGAGATGAGACAGGAAAATGGAGAGGAACGTGGGACATTAGATAAAAGAGAAAGAAAGAAAGAGATAAGAGTGTATTAGAGAAAGAGAGAGGTGGAGATTGGGATCCAGACAGTGAGACAGAGGGAAGGTAAAAGTAAGAAGAAGAGAGAGAAACAGAGAGAGAGAGAGAGTTGAAAGGGGTTGTATGAGAGGGAGAGGAAGACAGAGAGAGAGCGATGAAAGAGAAAAAAATAAAAGAGGAATGGGGCTGTATGAGAGGGAGATGGAGAAAAAAAAGAGCAAGAGGTAAGGGGTTGTATGCGAGGGATGGAGGGGGGGGGGCAGGGAGGGAGAGAGACTCTCTGACTCACAACTGACTCATTCCTTTTTTTCCAGGGCACCATGGGAGGAGGCTCATAGCACCCTTCAAACAACACACACACACACACACACACACACACACACACACACACACACACACACACACACACACACATTCACTAACAAATGAAATACAAATAGATATGGAAAAAACTGTGCGTATAAAAATTGCATGGGAAATCTAAAACAAACACCTGCGTGTTTGATGCATCTAAACGCACTAAACTCACACATGCACAAACCAAGATAAGAATTCCTGTGAATGGTAGGTTAAAACTGGGGAATCCCTATTGGCAAAGACACAATCAGGTGACCAGCTGCCATGGTAACAACCGCCTGCTGCCCGTCTCTGAGGAGCTTAGACTGTGTAGGAGTCTCATTCTCATATATGATGCTCGCAGAGGCAGGAGGAAATCAGCATGAATGAAAAACACAACCGCTTTTAAACACTCTAATAATTATTGGTTCGATAGGTTGCACTCAAAATACATCCAATTTCATATTATTCTCAGCATTCAGAAATGCACGAAACTTTATTTAAATATTTATTTATTTTTAATATTTATTAAAATATTATATTGAACATTAATATTATTCTGATTTTAACTTCATCTTCATCTAATTATTTGCATGCACTTTTTAGATTTTTGCCCATCGGTCTAAAGAATGATGTGAAATAAAGCGTTTCAGAGTCTGGAATACTGCCCAGGGGTGTGTGAATGTGTGTCCTGCTCTGTGATTGGTCGGACAAACAAGGGGGTGTGTCCTGCCTTTAGACTGAGAGTTGCTAGCATCAATACCTGCTCCCTGTGACCCAAAAATGCAAAAAAAAACAAGGATAAATGCGCATTTTACAACTATTTCATTTCTTTCTTTCATTTTTAAATGTATATAAGAATCAATGTGAATACGTATATTGATTGACTGGTACATAGCAAGACAGGTAGACATGCAGACAGACAGACAGTAGGGATTAAAATGCTCTTCACAACCTAAACACAAACTAAAAAAGCTCAGAGTAAAACAATGACATCATAAGAATATGAATAAATCAAGGCAGTTTTTAAAAGCATCTTAAAAGTGAAGTGGGGGGGGAGGTCGTCCTCAAACGGGGCTGGCGAGTGACACAGGAAGGCAAAGTTGGAGAACAGAACAGCGGAAAGCTTTTTAGAGTGTGTTAAATGAGTGTAAATAAGCCTCACTCCTGCTTTACATTTACAGTCAATATCAGGACGCAAAAAACACAACATCTGTTCAGCAGCTGCAGAAGAACCAGAGGAATGGAACAAACGTGCGAGTACCTCCTGACGAAGCCAGAGGAGGTCTAACCACCGAACCTACAAACATATAACATTTCAATACATCAACTTCTATCCAAATATATACATATATTTATAAGGACAGACAAAAATAGAATAGAATGCTTTATTGTCATTGTATCCCAGGGTTACAGCTACTCTGTGTAGACAGACAGACAGACGAATGAATGGATGTATGGATTGATGAATGGATGGGTGGATGTGTGGATGTATGGACGGACAGACAGACAGAGACAGATAGATAGATAGATAGATAGATAGATAGACAGACAGACAGATGGACGAACGGACGACGGACGGACGGACGGACGGACGGACGGACGGACGGACGGGACGGACGGACGACGGACAGACAGACAGACAGACAGATAGACAGACAGAAGACAAGATAGATATAGATAGATAGATAGATAGATAGATAGATAGATAGATAGATAGACAGTAGGTTTCAAATTTATCAGCTCATTTTTGTTATACGGGCATTATGTTTTTTATTAATATAAATCTGTATATTCTACAGACAGACAGTATACAGTGTGTGTGTGTGTGTGTGTGTGTTTGTGTGTTTCATTAGACACACAGGTTTATATATTCCTGCACTTACACATACAGTGATCTCAAAAGGGAGATAAGGGTGATGTCCAGCAGTATGACTCACCGTCCCAGTGCTCAGTGCGTGATTTAAAGCTCTGGAGTGGACGATGTCCTTGTGTCACATGACTCCTCCACCTCTCTCCTCCAGAGCTCCTAATCTAGGAGTGTTAGTAACCAGCAGACTGAATCATCCAATACTCCTGCTTTATTATCACACGCCGCAGTCGGGAGATTGCTGCTCACTTGAAGGAGGAGGACGAACATCACTTCCTGTTTAGTCCTGCTCCACATCACCGTGGCAACAACATACTCCAGCTAACCATATATGTCAAGGTCACATTGACATTAAGTATTACAGGATTACTTGATTAATCTAACCAATCCTGGCTTTCGTTCTCTTTCACAACACGGTGAGAGTTAACATGGATGAACACAATAGGAAGGAATGATTCACACGTGCTCTTTTCTTCATCACTCCCATTCCCGGTCCGACACTCATTCATGAAGAAGACGACCAGTGAGAGTGAGACGGCCATTCATAAATAGACTAATAGTTCTTGGTTAGAACATGTGCTTCGCTGTGGACCTTCTCAGCCAGTCCACGTGCAAATAGCATCTGAAAAAGCTTCCAGCCACTTAAAGCTTTTATCTGCGGCCGTACCTGAGGGAGCCAGGACTCAGCTGCTCTGCTCGGAATGCTTCCGGAAGTCTGAATCCCCTTAAGATCTAGTCCGGAAAACGGTTTCACAACGCCTCCAGTGATGGGTGGTAGATTGAATAATACAGACCATTTTTCACATGTTTTGGCTTTAATTTTGAAAATTATATAGTCTGTACAGAGTTTTAATACTTGAATTTGATCAAAGATGATGAAATTACATTTAAAAAAATTGTAATTAATTAAAACAGAAAACTGATGATTGGCTAGACAAATGTACTGACCAATAGAAAGATATATACTTTACATTGACAGACAGACATACAGACAGGGATAGGTTAATAAATAGACAATCAAACAAACAAAGAAAAACAGACAGATATAGAGACAAACTAACACAGGTTGATATATTGAATGTCTGAGAGAGTCAAATATACTGACAGACAGTCATAGATTGACAAACAAACAGGGAGATAGACAGACAGACCGACAGACAGCAACAGATAGACAGACATACAGAGTATAGACAGACATACAGACATTGGCTTGGAGAGTTTCTCTTGAATTATTTGTAGCAATAGAGATTTTATTTTAATTAGACAAAACATTTTTTTACATATACATTTTTTCATTGTGGACGAGAGAAAAATAGTTTTTAATTATTAAAAAGGAAGGCTAATAGTTTGAGTTATGCATTATACAATTTCTGGCATTAAGATATGATTTGAGATGTTGTGTAATGAGGCACTTCAGTTGTAATCCACCCTGCATCACAATGTCTTTAATGAAGCAGGCGAGAATCAACGTCAAAAACAGGCAGTGGGTCGATACGGGCAGGAAAGCGTCCAGCACACAGGCAGAAGTCCAACATCCCAAAGGTCAGAACAGTGATAAACACACGGTCCATGCCGAACACAATAATCATCGCCCAACTAAAATATA
Organism: Paedocypris micromegethes; assembly: GCA_028031935.1. Classification (NCBI taxonomy): domain Eukaryota; kingdom Metazoa; phylum Chordata; class Actinopteri; order Cypriniformes; genus Paedocypris; species Paedocypris micromegethes. The sequence continues at coordinate 22,196,583 of CM051496.1, forward strand.
TATATATATATATTTTTTTTTTCATTTCTGGCTAAATGGAGTTACATTTCGCTTAAAAATTCTTCTTTTTCTTTATTTACAAACCCAACTTTTGGGTTTTTTCCGGGACCGCTTTTCTCGTGGACTGTCAGGATGCTGAACATTTAAGCACCTGAATCAATACATTTAAATTGCACATTTTAAATAGACAATAAACGTGATTTGATTTGAGTTGAACTTGTGACTTAAATCCCTTTGATGTTGCTTTACTTGAATAGTACATATAAAAAACATATTTACATAAAAACAAATCTAGTCTAGCGATCGGAGCTTCAGCCATTATCATGAGTCTTTATTACAGACGGCAAGATGATTGTAGCAAAATATTGTGTTGTGTGCATAAGACCAAGCGTTTTGATTGTGTCTGTTCCTTAGATTTTGCCCGTGTTCTTTATTTTTGACTGTTCTCTGCAATGACACTTTGGACTCCGTTTGTAGCCGCCAGCGCTAAGCTTCCCGAATGTGGTTTGTAGACTTTGTTTGCTGTAATATAAATTATTGTATTTAGTTGAATCTTACTTCTTCCAGTGTTTTGTTAAGTGTCGCAGCGTGAGTTTACTTCAGTTAGTGAGTTAATAAAAGCTTATGTAAATGTCTGCCTCCGGAAACAAGCACTCTTCAAGTTTTTGAACTTCTAAAATTGGAATAAAAGGGGTGCTTATATTCGTGTAAATACGGTAATTCATTTCAGCTGAGGTCAATAATGGACTGTGAATTGGGCTTCTGGGAAACTGAGTCCAGTACTGGTGATAGATGTTAGAAGAATAAAAGCAGAATGAAATTCTCTTGAATCACAAAATGTCTTTCGTGTTCTCCATCAAACATCATGGTGTTTTCATCTTAATGCCGACACCAATCCAGCCCGACTGAACTCAAGACACGTCAGCCATTATTAGTGCAGGAAACATGAGCCACGTCAGATGCAGATGAGGTCAGCATCATCCAGCCAGAAGAATGGCAACGTGTCAGTCTCCATCTCAAGCCTGAGGAGAATCTAGCTGCTATTACTCAGTTTGACTCTGTTTTATAACGTAGATTTGTTGTTTCTAATTTATGGCCTTTCAATGGAAAAAAAAAACAATTTACCAATTTCTAAGGAGTGCAATTGTTGCTGCAAAGACGCAAAACTTCTTTTCCAGAACAAACAATCTGGATTTTTGATGCCACCAAAACAAACTCGTTGTTTTTGTTGACAATTTGATTAGTTATAATAGTTAGTATAATAGTAGTATAAACAGTATAAATAATAATAATAAGTAAAAAACATTCATAATAGCAGGATAATACAAAATAAAAGCAGGACTTGTGTTTTTTGAATTGCAGATTACATTTTGAATAACTGTCTTTTTACTGAAACTGATTTTGTGAATTAAAAAAAAATGCAGGTAATTACAGAGATTTAGTATCAGGCATTCGTTGTTACGCCAAACTTTCTGTCGAGCAAAGTTTCAATTTAAAATGTATATCTACATTAATTTGTAAAATATAATACGAAATGCAGTAAACTTATATTTCAGATTTAATTTAGATGCTTCTTAACATTAATTATTAGCTTTATTTTTGTTAATCGCTTAATTTTATCATGCAAAAATAATAAAGTTAAAATAATATCAAATTACGTAGTTTCACAGTCGCAGGTAGAAATAAATAGAATAATTATCATAACTTAACAATGAATATGACAACTGACATTCGAGCAGTGAGCAAGCAAAAAGGCGAGAGTAGCTAAGAAACACACTCCATAAATTTCACAAAATAAAAATTATTTTACACTTTTTTTCATTGGTGGGGATTCGTCCTTTCTTTTTATTCAATAGCATTAATTGAAGAAATCAAAAGGTCAATTAGCAAACAAGATATTTCCCCATTAAACTCTACATACGTCGTTAAACGCTAGGCTAAACTGGAGATGCTAATGAACTGACTTCATAATTTGAGATGAGAGGAACTTTGTGGTGCGTAACAGCGTTTTCAGACTTGTGCTCTATAATTATCCTGTTCGGTCTCCAGTGATTTAACCAGCACGAGTCAAAGAGACTTTAAATAGAAACTATAAGGTGGCAAAGCGTGTAGCTCTAGCACCACATGGCCAGGTGGATGAGGTATAAAGTACTTGATTAAATGGACTTTGTTACTTTATTCAAGTATTTTTGGCTACTTCGTACTTGTGATGAGTATCAAAAGTATAAGGAACTTGACTACATTTGTGATACTCTTTACTCCACTACTTTTGAAAGGACACTCACGGTTACTCGTTACATTGTGATTGTGCGCATTGAAGTCAGAATCTTTTTTTACCGCGTTTAATTTTTGGGTGGACGAGGCGATATCGCCATCTGCAGGATGCTGAAAGTATTGGATGCTAATTATCAGCCGAAACACTTTTTTTGCACATTATTGAGACTTTTTGTTGGTTTTTTTAAATCAATTTTGTTCTGCCATTTTGAAACATTGACGTGTTAAATTTAATTTCTATATTAGGAATAAATTAAGGAGTTTCTTGTTGTTTCCATCAATAGAAATTAATTAGCAGGACAGAGATGGTGCAGGACATTAATATTGCCAATCTCACTCACTTTACTTTACTTTAATATGTGCAGAAAAATGCTTTGGACAATGAGCCAAAAAAATAAAAAGCACAAGACTTTGGAAAGGAGAAAATATCTAGCTGGGGAAGGTGATGGCAGATGTGGGGAGAGCTGCAGGTGCGGAGCTGTGGGTGAAGATGAGGAAGAGGAAGTCATCTTACAGTTGATCTCTGAGGCTTCAGCGTAGGAACGTTTGTAAACGTCTTCGGAAGAAGCAGGCGTGATCTTGATGTATTACGAGTATTTTTAAAACTCATGACATACGATTAGAATACACGTGCACAATGAAGAAAAGGAAGGAAAATTTTGAATTTGTGTAAATGATTGTAATAAAGTACAAAAAGCCCCACTCCTTCACCTCGGCAACGTCATGAAAAGTGATTATTCTCTAGCGGTTGTGAATACTAATGACTCTGCAGACACCTCAAACTGTTTGATTAAACGTCTTTAATATTTCACTCTTCTTTACATTAATGGAGATGGGGCGGCTCTTTTAAAGAACCAGGGGACAGTTCAATTCCGCGGGAAAGAGCAGATGCTGATGTTTTATGCAGAGCCTTATTAATGTGGCAAATGAGACGGACTTGGCTCATGGCCTAGAAAATATGAACTAAAAATAGAGCTGCAAGAAGCCATTGTGGGGTTCATGCCTTCCTTTTATTTGCTATAAATCATTAGCCAATCAGAGCGAAGGAAAGTTCCATGATGATGATGTCATGAGGTAGATAAGATACGTAAGTATATACGTAATTGTTACCGCAAAAAGCTGCTGTAGCTATATTTTTAATTAGTATTAGCCAAGTGCCATTTAAAGCTTATGAGGTCATGGAACTAAGCGGCAAAATAACCATAATAACTACATACTGCAGTTTTTGAAGAAATTACATCGTAGAGCTGACCACACTAGTCTAAATCTGCACAATATTTTATATGAAAAGGAAGAAAAGTTGATAAATGCTGATCGAGTGGCTCTGAGTAACTCCACTGATCTACTAAAGGAGACGGGTAAAAATGTGAATGTGAATTACCTCAAGAAGTATAACTGAAATCAAGAAGCTGGTTTCAGTTGAGAAACGTGTCATGATGTCAAAAATCTCAAACACATTTCCAAGTTGAATCGATACTTCGACGATGAACAATGAGCAGGCGACAAGACATTTACGGAAGGTGAAAGCTGAACAATGAATCCCATTCAAACAGTTAAAACAATTGATAACATTTTGCATATAAAAGAAGCGTAAAAGTTGAAACAATGAAACTTGTTGAGTACTAATGTTTAGTTGTAGTACAATGAAAATTGAGTACATATGTTTAGCTTTTTAAACGAATATTCTACAGAGATCGATGAAGCAAGGAATCTTGAAAAAAAAAGAGTAGAAAACAGTTAAAAGCAACGCAAGGTAAATAAATTGCTATAATAATAATAATAATAATAATAATAATTTTAATATATACAAAAGCACCTCAATAGTACACACTGCAAGCATTGTGTTACACAACTCTCTTAGAGGAAGGATAAAAAAAAAAAAATAATAATCCCAAAATATCAGGCATTCGGGACTGAACCACTAACTATTGGCGGTTCAAAAAAATTCTGATGCAAGATTTGAATTTTGTGCTTTTGTACACAGTGTCAGATGGATTCTAAGAGCGGCTTGAATATTAACTCAGGTAAACCTGCAGGGACAATCATTCCAGACCGGTTTCAATGGAAACTTGTGGAGAGAATGGTCCGACTTGTTGACCTCTCTGGGTTAATATTACACTGACTGTGTGGACACAGGATGCCGAGAGCGACTGGGCACACACGCCACTCAATTTGCCTGGATTATTCCCTCACCTCCAAACATCCGAGGGCATCTTGAAGCATCTCGAGGAAGGAGACACGGTTCCCAAAGACCTGTTTATAAAGGCTGTGGATTTGAGGGTCATGATATGATGGTGGATGTGCAATGCCCGCGACCTTTGACCCCGGGTCAGCTAGCTCCAATGGATAATCAATTTCTAGTTGGTTTAGTGTATAGAACGAGCCATGCATTATTCACGAGAAGGACAAGGGCAGACAATAAAAGTCACACTCCGGTTTAATCGTGAATATTTACAGCCGATTGCTAATGAGAAGCAGTGATGAGAAGTAGTTGGAAGACTTTAGGCTTGGTTTTCCTCTCTCACACTGTGCACGCACACAAAGATCATCGCTCGGGCTTTTCTCTCTGTTTCGTAACAACAGCTTGAGAGTAAATCAATAACAACAGACTGCAGAGGAGTCACGCAAATCATTGTTTTTTAGATTGTGAGACCGTGAGGCACACGGCGGAGAAAAAGCAGATGCTTCCCAGTTAAAACTCCATCTGACATGCTAATGAGGAACATCTAGTTTGTGGTTGTGGTTGTGTTTGTGTGTGTGTGGGTGTGTGTGTGTGTGTGTGTGTGTGTGTGTGTGTGTGTGTGCGCTGGGATATGAAAACTAGGCACTTCTGTAAGAGTCTCAGGTTATGTAACAACAAATACTTTTTGAGTAAAAAGACCTGAGCATTTCATTAATAAAATCCAAATGTCATCGCTGGGAGAAATATTTTAACTGTAAAAATGACAAACATTTTTCACATTATAGATGCATCGTTAGATTTGATCCTCACGCATATTTATATTTTGCGATTCTGCAAGGACAGTGTGTGGCCTGGAATTGCTTAAAATACAACACGTATGTTGCTCTTGCGCCCTCTAGTGGTAAAATAAGTTAATCATGTTACTTGTCACTGCGAGAAAAACGTTACGTGATACTAATAAATCGTAATAAACGATCCACCACCATCAACACAAAGCAGTTTGACCTCAAACCAGTCTTTTTCTTTTTTGAAATTGTACAAATATTCAAACTATTCGTGAATAGTTTATTTCCAAAAAATAGTTTTTTAATATGTATGCCTATTTTTGTTTTTACAAAAAGTACTGTGTAATTTTTACTATTGGAATCAATAGTTCCGATTTGTCAATGACTGACTGGTCGAAATGTTTTGACCTTTTTGATCAAAACATTTAATACACGTATTTCGTTGAATTTAGGCGAATGAAAAGCGAACACTGATCAAGATGATTGTTTAGCACTTTTCAAAATAAAATTTGTAGCTACATTGTAGTTTCCCCGTTTTTTGTGTAATCTCGTAGGCTTTTTTTTTAATTGCGGGATGAGTTTATGACCATACCACCAGTAGGTGGCGCTGTAGCTGCGTGGGGGCATTACAGGCGTGCGAGCCCCGGACAGGAGAGGAGACTAACGGCGCCGGTCACTTACATCAACAGATGATTTGCTGCTGCTGTTTCTCTGTGGAACTGGGCAGAGAAAAACCCTCCAGTCTCCGGCGGCCTGTGATGGAATATGACAGTTTCTAGAGACACGCGTGGATCCGAAACGCAGCAGCGCTGGGTGAGTAAAGTTACCAGCACGATGCTTTAACGCCGTCAGGTGCAACAGGTTAAGACTAAAGATAGTGACAGCCTCATCTCGCTTATTTTCAGCATTGATAATACAATTGCACTCCGTGTTATTTTATAGTTTGAATTGTTGTTGCTGCTGATATGGTTGTTGGTGTTGTGGCTGTTTTCTGTGACGAGATTTGACTGTTGTTAATTCAATTATTACACATTAATAGAGACATGAATTTGATATGGTGTTTTTCTACTGTTCAGTTTTCAATTGAGTAATCAGTTTCATGAAGAACATTTGTACTGAAGTTTGATGCATTTGACACTATTTGTTTCTTATTATTTATACATTTACAGTATATACACGTACATGCAGTATATATGTATACATACAGGACCACTTTTTAAATATTAATACACATGTGTGTATACAGTATATAAATATATTTATACAGTGTATATATAAGTAACACACACATAATATAAATATTGCCAAATATAAAAAATGCAACAGTAGAATAAATTAATATTTTTATATAATAGTTTCATAACTAATAATAATGCATCTAAAATACCACTTAATTTTGGTAGACAAAAACAGTCATTCAGTAAATACGTATATCAGGTTTACTTAAAATCTAACTTTTTTCAAGTGAAAAAACAAACTACTCACACATAAACACACAAGCATAAACACTCATAGAGCATATGCCTATTCGTCACTACATTTTGCAGCATGACCTCATGGCAAATAATTGTAAAAGCAGAATAATTGAATAGAGCAGTCTGTTTCTCCTAGTGTGTTTGTACACAGCCATAACAATCTTGTGCTTCCTTGGAAATAGAACAGAAAATACACGTCTGAACTATCTCATAATACCCACTTTAGCTTCCCAGCTGTGCAAACGCATCCCAAGTGTCGTCCTTGAGTAAGCTCTCTGCGCTCCGGCCCGAGTTACGGATCAAGCACTAATTCACAGTGTGATGATGAAGAGCATGTACCCTGTTGAAGTATGTGAATCTTCAATGTCAGGCCTTTAATATAAGGTCTGTTTGGAGTGTATCATCAGAAATATGTCTCTTATTACCTTCAGGCTTTCCTTTAAAAGCTTAATGCACCCCAGCAGCGCCATTGGAAAGACTTTAGTAACTTATCTTGGCACAACCAAGATGCTTTGATGCGAGAGTGGAGAACATTTCATTGGGTTTGGGATGTATAAACCACAAACTGGTTTTGTTTTTCTCCCAGAAGAGGTAATATAGCATCTCGCATGATCGCTGCCACGCAGATGACCAGTGATGGCCACGGCATCAGACTTTCACGCCGCCACTTTCAAGTAAGAAAATGTTCCTAAAACGGCAAAATTGCGAATTCTCTCCCACGCCTTCTTATTTACCAGAATCAGGAAGTGTTTGTTGTGTTTGCCCGCAGTTCGGCCGCACTGTCATTCGTGCTGGTCATCATCATCATCATGACGGCTCTGGGTAATTTGCTGGTGATGGTGGCTCTCTGTAAAGACCGACAACTAAGGTAACGGCACTTTCAGGTAGATTCAGTTACACTTGAGATGGATTTGGTTCCTACAAGAAATCACTTTGAAGCTAAGAAAATATTTGCTTCACTCTCAAATACTGATTTGTGCTGATTATTTACTATCGCTATACTAATACTATACCGATTGTTTCAATACTTTCACATACTCATTATTTACTATTGTTATACTAATATTTTACTGATTATTTACTGTTGCTATAATACTACTATACCATACAGATTATTTGCTGTTACTATACCATTGTAAAAATACAGATACACAGATTATTTGCTAATACTTATACTATATAGATTATTTACTATTGCTATACTAAAACTACGGTAAACCAATTACTTACTATTGTTATACTATACTGATTATTTACTGTTGCTGTAATACTATACCACTCTGATTATATTCTATTAAATAGACTGAATTATATGATTATATACTATACAATACTGATCATTTACTATTACTATACTAATATAAAAATATACAAATTGTTAACTATTACTATACTATTAAAATGCTATACTATACCAATTATAGATCATAGATTATGGATTATTTACTAATACTTTTCTAATAATATACAGATTGTTTACTATTGCTATGCTAAGACTAAATCGATTATTTACTATTACTATACTAATACTACAGTATACTAAACAAATCCTTTGATATTACTAATCAGAATAGTCAAATTACTTTTCGATTACATACTGAAATAAACAACTCACCACTTTGACTTTCATAATTTGACTTCAATAAGCTTTGTGCAATTTGTTATCAGGATTTTTAAAGATCTTTCTGTCAGTGTAGTAAAGCTCAGTGAAAGTGAGGTGTGTGTGTGTGTGTGTGTGTGTGTGTGTGTGTGTGTGTGTGTGTGTGTGTTCACTTCCCTTTCACGGATGGGTTACATGCACAGCAAATTCCAATATGGACCTAATGGACCACCTTATTCTACTGTGTTATTTTCTCAGAACACAATCATTGATTACCTACTTGAGAAAATGTGATATATATATATATTTGCCTTTAAGACAAAATGCCACCAGTTGTTAACATACCAGCTCTTCAATTATATACAATCTCGTCATTTGCATAAATTATGCAAGTACTATAATACAGCGATAACACATATCAATTTCTCTTTACAATTTATTCTGGGTTTACATATTACTATTTTTTTGTTCTTTCAAATACTTTTGCAATTACAATTCTGAACCCCAATGTCAAAGGACCTGAACTGATGGGGCTTATCAGGGGTCATCACAGGTCAAATTCTGCTCTACGAATTAGCAATTGATAAATGTATTAATGTAGTGATGTGATTAACCGAAGTTAATAGTGTTCCTGCATAGCTCAGCATATAGAGCAAAGGTCATGGGGTCAATTCCCAGGAAAAGCACCAGTCACTTTCGATTACAGCTTCATCTGAAAGCTTAAATATAAATGCAAAGTGGCAACACCATTATCTTTAAATTAAATTTGAACTGGAACTAAGAATGTCTGGAAAGCTATTTCCCACATTTTGATGAGTCTAATCAGTTTCTTCACTGTTCAAATCCAGGAATTGAATTGAATTGAATTGAATTGAAAGTCCTTTATTTGTCCTTTATAGGAAGAAGAAGACGAACTTCTTCATCGTGTCTCTGGCGTTCGCTGATCTTCTGGTGGCACTGGTCGTGATGCCCCTGGCAGCTATAGAGCTGACCACTGGTCAGTGGAGGTTTGGAGAAATGTTCTGCTTGGTCCGTACCTCTCTAGATGTTCTGCTGACCACTGCGTCCATTCTCCATCTGTGCTGCATTGCACTGGACAGGTGAGAGCGTTCGTCCAGCTCAAGTTCTGCTTTATTTCCTGCGGGAATCTAAATTTGGATAGAAAACAAACATCAAACCTTATCTTACACAAATAATCAGAGTTTCCTTGGCAGAGTTGAGCGAACAGTTCTTCGATTAGATGCATCGGTCATGCGGTGATTTGGGAAAAGCAATTTCATCACCGTGTTTTATCATTAATACTATCGCTGTGAATATAAACGGTGTGTTTTTTGGCTATTAGACGCCCTCGGCGCACATGATGCGTCATCCGGGTCTGAGAAAAGTATGTGTTTTTGTTTAATTGTAGCATTCGCATTGAACGAATCGCTGATAGATGCGAACACTGTAATCTCGCATCACCAAATAGCAATGTGCCCCCGTCCTTCCGCACCCCCATCACGCCGTGTTCAGAGACGAGGTCTGCATTTAAATAGCATTTTATTTTCTTCTTTAAACTGTACAGAGGTGTTTGTCAGCAGAACCAGAATTGACTGATCACCAGTGGTGTGAAGTACTTTAGAAAATGGCCTTCCTTACTTGACTTAATTTGGCAACTTTGTGCTTTACTTTACAGCCATTTATCTGATGCTTTTATCCAAAGCGACTTAAAAGTCAGTACAATTGTTACAAATCCACAACTTCCTGCTTTCCCTGGGAATCGGACCCATAATCCAGTGTTCCAAACACCAGCTGAGCTTGAGTACTTGAGTAAATTGACTTTTGGTACTTTACTTAAGTATTTTGGCTACTTTGAACTTGTACAGAGTATCAAAAATATAAGCAACTTTGCATATATATACAAATTCTACATTTGCAATTGCGTATCTGTACTCTTTACTCCACTACATTTGAATGGACAACTACCGTTACTCGCTACATTGTGATGTAGCATTGGGATGCTATAACTGAAAATATTTTTTTTTGTTTCCCTATTTTGAAACATCGAGGTGTTAATTTCATTTCTATATTTTAAATAAAGTAAGTAAATATACCTCATAAATAAAGATTTTTTTTGTTTTTCAACTTTCTTGGTGTTTTTTTAGCTTAAATTCAGTACGAGTAAAATACGTTTCAAACTGGATACTTTACGACTTTCCCCCAAGTAATTTTTCTTACAGTAAGTTGTTCAGGTACTCTTTCCACCTCTGTTGATCACAAGCTGCACTGTTTGCTCTTCAGTGGAACCGTAGGAGCTTTTCAGACCATCAGCTAATGATGTTTAATTATTCTGCGTTAATGTGCAAACTCGTCTCTTGCTCTGGCCATTAGGAAGCACGTCGATCCCTCGACCAGAAAGTGAGCGTCTGCGCTTTCTGCTCAGCATCTGGTCGGTGTGGCAGTAACATGACTCACGTCTCCACGATCTCTCTCGCTTCAGCACCGAGGCCTGTCTCCATCCCCACATTTCCCATGACTCATACTATGTTTTCCTCTTTTGAACGTATTTTGTGCTAGTTCACTGGCGTTTTTTATCCCCAAGAAAGGTTCAGCAGTTTCATCAGGGGAATATTAAATGTAGGAGTTATTTAAGACGCCGCGCTGCCTGATGGCGTCCATAAATCATGCTTGTGATGCTTGTCTCGAAATCATTCCCTCCGTGTGTCGTTGGCAGATACTATGCGATTTGCTGTCAGCCGCTGGTTTACAATAACAAGATGACACCTGTGAGAGTTTCGCTGATGCTGGTGGGATGCTGGATCATCCCCTTTTTCATCTCTTTTCTTCCCATCATGCAAAGCTGGAATACCATCGGAATCGAGAGCATTGTAAGGACAGACCTACTGATTATTGACTATGAATATTAAACAGACATGTTTTTCGTCTATCTAGTGTATGTAATTATTATGCAAATGTGTTATGTGGAATGAGGATAGACCTACTGAATATCAAATACGGATTTTGAACTGACATGTTTCTCGTCTCTGATATACATATTTAAGATGCAAATTTCTTATGTGTCCTGAGATATTGATAGTTTACTTTTCCACTCCTTGGAGTTCGGAAAGTTTCTGCTGTATACATTTTTGCTCATCAGCTGTGCAGTTCTACATTTTTTTAAAAATTATATTTTATTTTCATGGGACTTTTAAACGGAAAAAAAGCTTTCCAGAAGCTTTATGATTGTTCAAATCCCATTGGATGAATTTGAATGATGAGAGTTCACTTTCTTTATAGAGTATAATGCTATTCCGAAGTTAAAAGTACTATATGTAAATCTGTTAATTGATTTGAGAAGATGTTCTGCAACGGGACTTTTCCCCATCAGCAACATTATTAATTTTTGCTTGGTAATTATTAGAGCACTTACATTTTTATTAATAAATAATGCCATTGTTCGACTTTTAGAATAGATTAGAATAGAATAGAATCCCTTTATTGTCACTGTACCACAGGGTTACAATGAAATTAGTATCGCTACTCTATTTGGTGCGAAAAAAAAAGATGAGATAATGGTAAAATATACACACTGAATAACCAATATAAATAACTGCAATATTTTAAAATATGGTCCAAAATATAAAAGGCAAGAAATGGTTTAAATATAACATGAGATACAAGAACACAAGAAAAATACAATGGATAACAGTATTTTGAACATTATTATTATTATTATTATTCTTTTTTTATTGTATTTTTTTATTCTTTTTTCAGATTGAACAAGCCAAACTCAACTCCTTCCGCAACGCCACCTGTGTGTTCATGGTGAACCGGCCCTACGCGCTGGTGTGTTCAGCCGTGGCCTTCTACGTCCCCCTGATGCTGATGATTCTGGCCTACCAGCGCATCTACGTGACGGCCATGGGCCACGCCCGCAGGATCGGCTCTCTGCACCGGGCCGGCTCGGCTCCCACCAGCTTCCGTCCCGATGACCATCAAGGCTCCAGCCGGATCAGGAACGAGACCAAGGCGGCCAAGACCCTGGCGGTCATCATGGGCTGCTTCTGCTCGTGTTGGGCGCCCTTCTTCATCACCAACGTGGTGGACCCCTTCATCGACTACAGCGTGCCCTGGCAGATGTGGACTGCTTGGCTCTGGTTGGGCTACATCAACTCTGGCTTGAATCCGTTCCTCTACGCGTTCCTGAACCGGGCTTTTCGCCGAGCCTTCCTCAGGATCCTGTGCTGCGAGAGCGGGAGATACGGTCGGCAGGGGGACTTTTGTGAGAGCAGACAGTACTCGGAGTCGGTCAACGGGACCTCCATTTCTCTCAGGTACAGTTAGTCCCTCACCAATACGCTGAGCTTTCATAAATGAGTTCCTGGAAAGCTAGAGAGATGAGAGATAACCTTGTGAGATCTGCGTGTAAGGGCGTCGTTAAAGGCATGTTTATGGAGATTTCGGATTGGACGCGCTAGATCATTAGGGACTTTTATTTTTTATTTACTCGTTGGCCACAGGCCATCAAAAGCCGATCTATAAAGAATTGTTGTGCAGAGACTTCGGACGGATTTTATCGCCATAGGTAGTCGCAGAAATATTTAAGAGGGCTTCCATAAAAACCTAAACCCGACGTTTGCGTATGATGTGTTTTATGGCGTAGTTATATTCAAACAATTAACGTTTGTTTTACTGGCCTTACGTAACGGATTTCAGGCTTTTAAACAGAACTGCCACGACATGGCTTTCTCATTCCAGTGAATTAACGGAACGATTATGTCACATTATCCCTCGTTGTAATGAAATAAGTCTTTGTGATCTTTGAAACCAACTGTAGCTGATTCCTCTCACTTCTCTGTGGCTAAATGAACCGGTCAGACACTCAACAGGAAGTTGTGGACTTTTGCGTCAGTTTTCCCGTGGCTGGTGGTGGTTTTGGGCGAGTCACACTGGGAGAAATGGCTCCAAAGCTCGTAAACGCGAGTTAAACAACGCATTTGAAATACACTTTATATTTGTATGCTTGTTTTCTTGCTTGTGTTTATATCGACATTGAGTGTTTACACCTCTGGCAAATCCATTATTTCATTGACGTCTTGAGCTTTCTGCATCTTTGGATTGTTATCTGCCTTTAGTGCGGTTGATGGGATTGTATTTGGCTGGTTGATTTGTGGATTTTCTTAACATTTCAGCCATTATTTTGTCATTAATAATGTCGATAGTGACTTTAGACGATGGTGTGTGTGAATGTGTGCACAATGAAAATTTTACAGTTGATCGCACTGTTTAAATCTAAAAATCAATATTACAGCAAATAAACACTCTGAAGGCTGATGACTTTAATTGTAAGAAATGTAATTCATGAAAATACAAAATCGGTGTAGAGCAGTAGATGTAACTCTTGATTTTGAGTAAAGTCAAGTGAGGCTAGTTTATCAATATGGCCTTAATGATAATTGGTGCTTTAAACAGACGGAAGTTTTGTCCATTAAACTGTATTGTTCTCCACAAATTATCTTCACAGCGACGAATAATATAACAAAATGATTCAGACTTCTCTTTTTTTTATGACATGCATGGAAATCTGGAGCACACAAACAAAACCGAAATATATTTGGTAAATGCATCATACATTTTTGCTTAGAAATGCTAAAAACTTGGATTTTTAGTGATTTAATGAAAATGATTTTCTTAAATAAATCAAAATTAATTAAAATTAACTAAAGTTAATATAATTATTTATATATTTGTACAAATATATTATAAAGGTATTAAATTTAGAAACAAAATCAAATGGAAAAACACACATACCCACATTATAATCTATATTAATAATCATCAATATATATATAATATTTAAATGTATATTCATATATGCGTGTATATACTGCATATACTATATTTTTAGTGAAACCAAATTCAAATACAATTTTATTTCTCACACATATACATACGTACATGGTATGTCAGGCAGTGAAATGCTTTTTCCGAACACCCAGCTTTTTAGGTGGGGGAGTAGTGCAACATCAATTCATAGAAAAGTAGAAAAGAGCAATATAATAAGATAAAAATCTAAACAAAAATAACAATGAAAGTACAATACAATAAAATACAACACGATGCAATAAGATTAAAAAAAAATACAACTTTTTGAAGTAATTCAAGAAACTATAAGTGGGGAGTGCAATGATCAGTGTCCAGAGAAAGTGATCAGAAAATATGTTAAAAGTTTAAAAAGTGACCAAGTCTCTTTATCCAGTATTTTGATCAAAAGTGACGGAGTGTCTTTATTCAGTATCTTCATCTAGTATTACTTTATCCAGTATTTTGGTTATTTAAAATGCTTAATATATACTTTTTTTTACTGTATAGTTAATTTTCTTCTCCCATTATTACTTTCCCATGCTTGTTCTAGTCTCTGCTAATAAAGCAGCTTTGAAAAGCTATAAAACATTGGGATTTAGAGTTGCACTTAGTCCCTTTGTGAGTTTCCTACACGATCTGCAGCCACGCAGAGGCAGAGAAAGAGAGGTGAAGCTGTTTTTGTCTGAAATCGCTGGCCTTGATTTTACGTCTTTGACGCTGAATTTTTCCCACTTTGTGCCGCATCAGACAGAAGATGCAGAAAAGGTGTTAGAAAAGCATCTCTCTGCACCCGTTTCCATAGAGACTTCTAATGGCCAGAAAAGCTTGAAACGTCCCACCTTAACCATCCATCAGCTTTCTTTCCCGCTTTTTTATTGTTTTCCCTTGAATGTTTCCAAGGCATGTTAGGAATGTTGCGTTCTCCTGACCAAGGAACAGTTTGAGGGGCTTAACGCCGGACCTGTGCGCTTTAACTCCGCTTTCTCCTCATGCCGACAGCTTTCACTTGAGCTCTCTCAATCCGTCCTGGAGCTTCCACGCTCACGTTTCGCTGGTGAGACTTTGTGAAAAACCAAATGTTCAGACATGTTTTTTTTTCCACAAGGAAGCATGTGCAAAATAGGGAAGATGTTTTCAGGTCTGCAAACCCGGAGCTTTTTGTTCTTGCACACGGCTCTTTGGGTTCATCCCAGATCAAATCCTATTTTGTACACACCCACCAAACACAAAGCCAAAGAACACAACCGATATATGAGGGAATGCTCGATTCTTCAAGGCTGTGCGCACTGAGCTTGTTTTTACCTTCTGGTTTTCACATTTTATAAATACATAAGTGATTTTTTATTAGACATATATGTATGTATATATATATATACACACATACAGTTTAGTGTATATAATAGTGTATATTTTACATATAAATGTACATTATAAATAGATAGATAGATAGATAGATAGATAGATAGACAGACAGACAGACAGACAGACAGACAGACAGACAGACAGACAGATAGATAGATAGATAGATAAATAGATTGCCTTTATTGACATTGCGACACAAGGTTACAATTAGAAACACTACTCCGTTTGGTGCAACATAAGGAGAAACACACAAAATAAAAATGTAAGAAAATGTACATTGTGTAAGATAAAATATAAATAATATATCTAGTATAAAGTATATAAAATATAAAATTAGAGCAAAGAAAAAAAGTTTTCAGTGCTCCAAAGTGCTCCGAACGTTTTCAATAAAACAAATAATATGTTTCAAATAGACATTATAACAGTACACAATACACAGAGTAAACAATCAACAGAGTAAGCAAACTTTTCTCATTGCACGGAGGGAATAAAGTGTATAAATAATTTATACACTTTATTAAATAAAGTGTAATAAATATATTTATATTTATAATATACACTATCGTTCAACAAGTTTGGGGTCAAATCTTCAGTTTCCAAGCAATTCCCCACATAGAATAGTCTTCCAAATTATATACAGTTTATTTTATTTTATTGTATTTTTTTAAGGTTTGCAGTTTTATACGATTTGAAAATAAACTATTTCATGTTCTGTGGAATAGAGGTGCATTTTTAGGCAAAGAAAGTTGTTTTTTTGTTACAACATCTTTTCATAACGTTGTTGAGTTGCTCATGCTAATCGTGTCAGTGAGAGGATCCGTCAGTTTCTCGACAACTTTTGTGCACCGTGTTTCTGTTGTGAGGCAGAAATGAGTTTAGGATTGTGAGCATTTGATGGGAATCCTCCGTAATCCAGCGCTAAGGATGATGTTTCCATGTTTGGTCAAAAATGAGCCAGTCTGACTCTGGGCTGCAGAAAAGCTCGGGCTTGAGGTTAATGTCGGGTCGGGCTTGAGTGGGTCATCAGACTAATGGAGACGCTCGTGCACCAGGGGATATTTATAAGTCATTTTTCTTGCGGCACTGGTCACTTCTGTTTTCATGGGACGTTTTGCAGTCTGTGTTGTTTTTGTGCGTCGTTGCTATTTTAAAACGAATGCTTAATGTTGTAATGTTTTCTTTTCACCCAATGATGAGGGATATTTTTGTACTTGTTGTATTCGGTTAAGCAGAACGACTTCAATAACCTGTTAATTATTTGACTAATTATTGGCTGATTATTTTGACTGCAAAAGATTTTTTTTGTGAGCTGGAAAACAATAATTCTGTGTAATGCATTAATCACAATTTATCTAAAATTAAGTACTTTGTATCTACAACTGCAACTGTCTTTGTAGTATTTTGAAATTAAGCTAGATCAGGGGTGCACACACATTTACGGTTCACGGTCTACTTATTAAATGACTTAGTCAAAGCATTCTACCGGCTATAAAAACACAGATTATTATTTTATGTATATATAAAATCAAATAGAATAGAATCGAATAGAATGCCTTTATTGTCATTGTCAAATATGGTCCAAAATATAGAAGGCAAGTATCAGTTTAAATACAGGATACAAGAACAAGAAATATAATTAGGGTTAGGGTTACATAATTGATATTGTTAAATATATATATATATATATTATATACACACACACACACACACACACACACCACACACACACACACACACTATATATATATATATATATTAATAATTTTTGTAATACTTTTTGAAATGATTTTGTAGGAAGGCTAGAAATATTGTCCTCAACTGTATATGTTTGCTGTAGTTTGCTGAGTGTCAACGCGCAGTGTTCAAACCGCAGTAAACACACACACTTCAGAATTAAATCCTTTTCAGGTACTAAAATGTCCGAGTTGATAGCAGACTTACTTTATCTTTTTGTTTATTTTATGTTTCTTAAACTCGACTAGCGCCTGACTCACATCCACTGTTCTAGTGCAGGTACGGTCTTACTGGCAGTATTTAAACCTTTTTTTCGCCTTTTTTTTTCAATGCCATGCGTTCTACCCACAATGCCTTTGCAATTGATGTATTGGGCACCCTTGATCTAGACTTTAACCGTAGTCCTGACATGGTGGCAGCTCTTTAGGCTTTTAACCCTCTGTGTGTTCATATGGACTGGATGTACAAGTGGTGCCAAATTTGTCAGGGATGATTATTTGAACATAAAACTGAGAATAGATTTGGCAACCCGCCGTCTCCCCTGGTTCCGACCCAGAGAACCGACAAGGTTTTGTTTTCATCTCTTCTGTCTCCGTGTTGGTGGATTACGAGAGCACGGCTCGACGGATTCAAGTGAGGAATTCATATCCCCTCGTGGTTGGATTGGTTACAGATGTTTGGGATGTTTTTAAGTGATGGTAGTATTGTGATGTGGTTCTGTTTGATTTGGATATCAGAGATCTCACGGGTTTGTTTGGTTGATATATCTGCACGAATTCTCCGGGCCCTTTATATTTTCGGCCACCCGTACCGCCGCTTGATCTTCAGAAGACTTCACAGTTTCCGCCGGCAACGTTTGCTGTGAAAGTAAACGCCGTCTTCAGTCACATCGAGTTCGGATTCATTAGGATTCGACTCCTTGGAGGAAATTGATTGAGGAAAAGCCAGACAAAGAAAACGGGCAAATGGTGAGGCTTTGATTTTGTGGGAATTTTTCAGGTTTTTACATGTTCCACAAAAAAAAAATGCATCGTTAATTTAGTAGAACATTCATGACCAGAGGAATAAATGAAATAGAAGCAAAAAAAAAAAAAAGCCCAAAGACTATTAGAACAGGTCTGCGGCTTTTATCTCGTTTTTCTCATCTCTCATAGAACAAAGATCAGTCAGAAACAATCACCTTGAGACATGAGGCTGCAAAGGTCTCCAAAGCTGGAAGCTTCTTGTGCTCTGATATAGGAATCCGTTTTGGCATATGGGGAGAATTATTGGACATTAGGACTATGGTGTAGCTCATAAAAGGGGGAACTCATCTGAACAGGATTACTGATCTTATCAATCAGACTCTTCATTATAGAACCTTTCATGAGAACGGCCTGGAGAAGCTTTCGAGACATCCCAAAGGTTTTCCTGTTTCTTTTGGGACGTTTTTCACGCTGCTAAAGTTGGTGTTCTACAGAATCGACGCAGTGTTGATGTGATTGGAAGAATCTGATTGGCTTTCACGGCAAGTTCAGACCACAGAGGTATGTGGATCATCTGGATGTGGGGTGACCCGAGGCTATGACGGCTTCAGTCTTCAATATGGTGGAAAAAAAGTGGTCAAAAGAACAATGATAGTGGAGGAATTGTATATTCATATTGATGTTTTATGCTCACTATCTGCACTTTACTTTGTCTTTCTACGTAAAAATTACACAAATTACATTTGTGCACCTGTACTTTACTTTCCTGTGCAGTCGTTTGGCAGATGTTTTTATCCAAAGCGGCTAACAAAATGAGGAGCATTAGAAGCACTTTGCCTAAAAATGTACTAAGTATTCACATTTCAATGATGAAAACAATAGATAGATAGATAGATAGATGGATGGATGGATGGATGGATGGATGGATGGATGGATGGATGGATGGATGGATGGATGGATGGATAGATAGATAGATAGATAGATAGATAGATAGATAGATAGATAGATAGATAGATAGATAGATAGATAGATGTAATTTATTATTATTAAATAAAACCAACGAAAACATGTGTTTATTTTTAGATAGATTCAATTGTATCAATAATCATTTATATATATATATATAAATTTTAATCTAGAATCTATATATTGGAAGACTATACACTGAAGTTAAACAAATACAGTATACATAAATGCACATACAAACAAACATATACATTATGTATACATTTTTTCAACAGAAAACATATTTTAACATACAGGCACACACACACACACACACACACACACGATGAAGTGAACACGCATAAACCCGGAGCAGTGGGCAGCCTAAGCAATGGTCTGCCTTTATTCAATGAAGCAATAAAAAGGTCCTGGATAAAATAGGAAAATACAAAAAAGTCGAGTTTCTCGGCGAAAACAAACAGCATGTGGTTCTAGAAAAAACAAAGGAGCCAGTAAGTAATGAAAAAGCGTGTCTTCAGCAGAACTCTGACGTGACGCGCTCATCTGGGTATTGTGCAACGAGCAGCGCCGCCAAATTCTGCAGGTCTCATTTAAGAAAAATCAGGGGAAGCCGAGGTGAGAGATGAGAACGTGATGAGGAACTCGGAGAGCTTGTGGATGGAGTAACAGTCAGGCTGAGAATTTCTCAGTTTTATTCCGCTGCCCCGCGGCCAAGATCTGCTCCAGTAAATCCATCTCGGCTGAAGTCCTGCTGTTGTGAGCACGGGGGACTCGACAGACCCTCGCAGTGGCTTCTCGGCCAGGATGGAGCTGGTGGACGAGGCTGGAGCCGGTCTGAGGTCATCACCGTCAGCACATGTTGCAGATCAAGTGCTAGTTTTAGAGTTTCTGCCTCACATTCTGCTCCTTCATGAGAGGCATTTCAATCTCTGTACACATTTCAACCCTATTTTTTTTACTAAATCTGTATCAACGTAAAGTATCTATCTATCTATCTATCTATCTATCTATCTATCTATCTATCTATCTATCTATCTATCTATCTATCTATCTATCTATCTATCTATCTATCTATCTATCTATCTATCTTTCTATCTATCTATCTGTCTGTCCGTCCTTTCATACATCCATCTACCCATCTATCGTTTTGACTATCCATCTCCATCCATCCATCCATCCATCTATCCATCTATCTATCTATCTCTGTTGGGAGCTTTGAGACAGTTAAAATTGGGAAAAGCGCATTACTGAACTTGGCCATCTATCTACCCAACTATCATTCGTTTTGTCTACCTATTTATCTGTCCGTCCGTCCATTCATCCATCAATCTATAGTTTTGTCTATCTATCTACTCAACTATCTATCTATCCTCTTTTTATCTATCTCTGTTGTGAGCTTTGAAATTGTTAAAATTGAGAAAAGCGCCTTACAAATGCTCTGAACTTGAACTTATCCATCAATATACCCAACTGTCATTCGTTTTCTCTATCTATCTACGTATTTATCTATCTATCATTTTGCCTATCCATCTATCTTTCTTTCAGTCTATCAAACTTATACATGCACATCTGTCTATATACCGTATATACTTTATCCATCATCTATCTACCAATATCTGTCTTTCTATGTATCCATCCATCATTCATCCATCTGTCTGATTTTTAAAAGCATGTTTAATTTTTTAATCTGTAAGATCAATTAAAAGCATTAGGATAAGCATGGACGCCTGTACGACTGTATGTCATCTGTACATCTACTGCTTGACTGAGCAGTGAGAAAGTTTCACTTGGAATTTGCGTAATGGATTATTAAATGTGCCAAACCATACGGACTTTTTAAAAATCAAAAGTGCCTGCATTTATCATTCCGACTGACACATCAACCATTCTTGATTTGTCTGCAAATCCATTAGAGACCCCTGCTTATGAAGACAGCATGACGGGAAAAATCAGTTTAAGTTGAACCATGACGTGAAAACAAAATCAGTGCAAAAATAACGGTAAAAATCAATCGTTAGCGATCCATGCTAGCTAGCCAAAATAAAACATTTTTTTTTCTTTCTTTATTGTGTCTTCAGATTGTCGTTTCTTCAAAGCCGGCGGTACAGTGACAATTCCAACCGAATTCTGTCCAGTGAATTGGAGTCGCAGGAGTCTGTCGGCGCATCATAGCACGTGACCGAGGAGACCCGAGCTCGAAAACGTAAATCCACCAGGAACATCAAGGCTTTTGTTCACACTTCACACACTCATTCAGGAATGTTTTGTAACGTCTGTATGTTTTGATTTAAACGGCTGCTTCTCGTGCATTATATCTCTTCTGGGACTGGAGGAGAGACGCTCCATCACTTATGCATGTGGTTATCCTCCTCGCCTCACGTGAAGCGTGTTTGATCCGTGTATTTATGTTGTACAGCTTCGGTGAAAAGAAGCCGTGACTTGTCACTGTGTGACATCTGTATTTTGCTCGGTCGTTGTGTTACTGAATTGAGAGTGTTTCGCGCGTCTAAAACTTTTATAAAACTCACATTTTTCCTAGTCGCTCAGCACTTAAATTGACTTACTGTTTATTACCTATTACGTAAATGCCCTTGTTGATTGATACGCTAATGTTCTTTTCACGACTGTCAAAACGCCACACTAGAGCGTTTATGAAGCCAAAAGTATGGTAAATGTTTTATATCTATTGTCTAATCCTTTATATGGAAACATTAGCATGATCGGAATATTACGTTGTTTGGTCAGATGAGGTATGGAATGTCACTTAAATTCTCAATTTCCATTTTGATCCATTTGCTAAAATGATTGAGCATCAGAAATGTATGACACTTGGGGAAAATTAAACTATAAATTTAGCACAAAATAAAGCAGCAATTTACTATAAATGGAAAGCTATATACCGGTAGTATTGCATGCGCACACACCAGTTACATTCCTAATGTTTGCCTAACAAAACCACGTATTTTGCCCTACTAGTTTGAAGTGAAATATTTGCATCCACTACACTAGATGGCAGCAGCGCTCTCGTCATAGTGCGCGCAGAATGTAGTTACTTTACGATATTTTTACGATCACACAAACTGCCACATTGAGCGTCATTCTTTGTGTGATATATTTTCTTTTTGACTGTTTTAAAGATGATTATGTCTTTGTGATGATTGTGTATTGATATTTGACAAACTTAAAGATTGTGTGACATTCATCAGAAATGTGTGTGTCAATCATTTCAAAGGCAGGGTGTAGTGAACGTGGAAGGAGTCGCTCCATAATGGAACAGACGCCGACCACAAATGTTTTTCAATTCTGAATGAGTTAAATTCTTCCCCCACTTCCTGGTCAAGGAGCTGCTCAATGAATTGTCACCAGCCAATCAGTGTGCCCCGCCCACACAGACTTTACTGGCAAATTGCCATTAAAATTGGCGTCATGCAGTCATTTGTGAACAGGCAAATGCCGGTAAATTAGTTCCGGCAATTGGCCAGCTAGGGTAGTTGTAATGTTGCCGGTAAATTTCCGGCAAACTGCAGAACAAAGATGACTGCTCTGAGCCAATCATAGCAATCTGACGGGGGTCGTGTGTTCACAGGTGCAGCTGTTTAAAAGGTGTCGCCAGTTAATGATGTCACCGAATATACTGGTATTTTGAAAACTCTGTATGAAGGGTGTTTTACCGGTAAAATGCCAGAATGACAGTGCTTGTGTGAACAGTCTTTACCGGTAAAATCTCAGGTGTTGCCGTGTGACAGGGGCTATTGAAACACAAAAATCTTAAACAAAACCTCTTTAAGTATGAATAGAAATCAGAGTCAGCCACACGTAACAGCCCACGAGCCGTAGGTTAAACATTACTGGTTTATGTACGACTGAGAAGTTGGAAGTATTTAATAATAAAGCAGTGTTTAAGTTTTGAATTTTAATCAAAGTTTGAAAACACAATACATGTCGCTTGAACGCTTTTTACACAGAAAAGACATTCAATATTTATCTTGAAATGTAACGAATGGCATTTTATTGAAAGTGCTGTAAATGTTAATATATATGATTAGCGCAAGCAAAAACACAATGGAAATTTAAAAAAAAAAAAAAAAAAATAGAAAAACAATATGCAATAGAACAAAATATAAATGACTGGCCATCAAAAACCCCTGAAAACAATGGCATCGTTACAAAGATAAAAACACTTAAAAAGGGTGAGGGGATAAAAACAGCCAATCAGAACATGTCTTTAACAGTGGAATTGAGAAAAGCGTCACAGTTGGCTTTCCTGGACAGCTCGCTCTGAAACACAAAGAGGACCTTCGCTTTACAGGAAACACGCTAAATCATCTCATGTTGACGCTAATGTTGAGTAGTTAATGCATCTTTATCACTGATGCTCCATTTGCAGTGGATTTACTTCCGGAGAAGCGGTCTGGTGCTGAGTGACTTACCGTAAAGTCGGAGTAGCTCATCGGAACGAGCTTCTTCTCGCCGTTGAGCTCCTGCAGTGGCACACACGAGCCGGAACTGACCTCTGTAGTTTTACTCCTCTGTTGGATCAAACCCAAGTCAAGAATAAAAAAGGTGATTTTACAAAGCACTGTTGATAATGTTTGGAGGTGGAGACTGAACTTTTCTGTGCAGTTTGTTTCTGGCCTGGTGCAACACTGCCATCTAGTGTTGACAAAGCGAAGTTCTGGTGAATAAATAGTGAACAAAAGCCAAATGACACCAGGTCCAAATTCACCCTCGTTTAAAGGACATTTAACATCGATTGCCACTGTGAGCGTTTACAAAGACAGAACGATATTTTTCCAAAATAAGAGTCTTTGTGTTGACTTTAATCTTGATTCTGAACAAGCAAAACCTAGTCAACCTAAGAGAGTGTTTCTGGCTTCAAGCCCGAACCAGTCCAAGCACATATATCAAACTATTCTGTAAATGTTGGCTTTTTTCATGATAATTATAACAGGAACTACAAAAACAGTGACACAAGCATGCCTTCAAATCAAACTAAGTATGAACAGACAGCAAGTTAGTTATTCTCAACATGTCATAAGTGGCTAATACAAAGTGTGGCTAATACAAATATTTGCTTCAGACTTGTCATTTGCCAGCAGCTTGGCTTTGGAGTACATACATGAGCCTTAAAATGCGATCATCTCGCTCTGCCCGGGTGCTTTTACCTTGGCAGAGAGGGGAGGTCTTCCGGGCACACAGAGAAACGTGCTGGACGAGCTGCTGCCGCTGCTGCTGCTGCTGCTCACGGTGGCTGTGCGAGGAGCCAATAGACTGGGAGTCTGACAAAGAAAAGCAGTTGCAGCGGAACCTTTTCTTTTATTTAAAACCGTATAATTACCTTTTTAATCTTGTTTGGAGTGGGGGTGGTATAGGTGGCCCCGTGGGGTCTTTTGGTAGGAGTTTTAAAAGGAGTAGTCTCTGCTTTCTTAGTCATCTGTAATGCACAACGTGTTGGTTGATAAGGCAAATGTGTACCTGCATATTAGAAGGCAGTTTACCCTTTCATTTTTCTCTTTATCTTTCTGCCGACGATGCTCTTCCCATTGGCAGGAGATGTAGTTCATGATACACTGTCCATGCACGAGGAAGGGCGTCCCCTTTTCTTTCTGCCAAACTTCAACACGGCTCCTCAGCTCCTCTTCCAACTGTGCTCAGAAAGTAATAATTATAATTATTAAAAATAATAAAACAAATAAAGAGAAAAAAACGAATAATAATTATACAAAAAATGATCAATACTTTCACACACACACACACACACACACACACACACACACACACACACACACACACACACAATATACAATTGTGCGTATTCAAGGAAACCTAAATATTATATTTCATGAAACATCATCTAAATTAAAATTAAACATGTTCATTGCAGTGGACATCATTCATCGCTGACTTTATCATGAGTCTGCATTATGAACAGGGTATTAAGTTGACAAATCCATGGTTTTATGTCGATTAGTGGTATTTTGTATCAAAACTCAGTTGTATTATTGCAACTAATAGTTCACAAATTTATCATAAAATAAAATAGAATCTATTTTTAAATTAGGTTAACAATGTTTGATACAACTTCTCAGAACCTTGTTGTCCAGTGCAGTGTATTGTTTTTTCAAGGCCTTTGAATAATAAGACTATTTAAGACAAAAATCTCAACGTGTGCGTTAAAAATCTGTTTTAGAGTGAAGATGTCACAACTAAAACAAAGTAAAATGACTTTAAAAATGTTTAAAATACACTACCAAAATACACAACCAAATGAACTTCTTTTTACTACTAATATGTACTGTATGTATACTAACAATATATGTCATTGATTTGTGACTACCTTTGGGAGCAGCTTCTGTACTTTGGCTCTGTCTTTACTCTCTTTAAGTAGAGAGCCTCCTCTGTTGCTGAAACGATTTGGATCCACAGCCTTTCTCTAGGAAGGTGGAACGGTAGAAACATTAAAATGTCATTAAAACATTAAAATTCCATCTTTGGTTGTTTGCAAGAACCTCAAACTCTTGAAAGACAGTCCA
Organism: Paedocypris micromegethes; assembly: GCA_028031935.1. Lineage (NCBI taxonomy): Eukaryota > Metazoa > Chordata > Actinopteri > Cypriniformes > Paedocypris > Paedocypris micromegethes. Next base: position 22,222,303 of record CM051496.1, read on the forward strand.
GTTTCTCTTCCACTTCTCCAGATCTTCCAGTATGGGGTGAGCAGAGCTGTGAAAATCATTCCATTTCAACAGCTCCATCTCGTGGAGTTCCAGCAGCTCCTCAGTGTAATGATCTGTTCCATAGAAGAACATAACATTTGATTAGTTTTTTTTTTTTTCAGTTAGCAAGAATTGCACACACAAAATTGGTCTTACTAGCACAAAAGTGAATACTGAAGGACTCCCTCTGTTCTGGTCCGACCATGCACTTGTCCCACAGAACCACCAGTTCTTGCCTGATTTTCTCAATCACCTCCTCCAACATGGATCTCTGTATCTCTTCCAGATGTTGGATGAAGTCCTGCCACTAAATGGCAAACTGTGCTTTAGTAAGATTTATGAGTGAACCTCCAATGATCAGCGACCAGGGGATGAGTCAACATGTTATTTGTGTGTGGTTGACTCAAAAGCTCTCACCCGTCTGATATCGTCAAGAAGAGTGTTCAATGGAGGTTCTCGAAGCACCTGGCCTTCCGGCTCAGGACAAGACAGGCGGTTCCACAGGCATGTCGCTCGCTCTTTGAGTTGGTCTCTGGACGAAATCAAAGATTTCTTTTTCACTCCAAGCTGTGTGGGACACATTGGTACAGGTGTTAACACGAGCATGTGCCACTTAATGAAAATCATTTTAATTTATTTACTTTTTTTACGCCATTTTATTACACCAATGGTTATATTAATTGCAATACGTCTTGCTGTTCACCATTGTACACTTCAGAACAATTCAAAACCATAAAGATCTGTTATAACAAAGAGCAATAGACACACAACATATCATTACAATTTCTAAAAAAATGTGATGCCATCTTTCATGTTGACTTCTGATAAAGATAGTAAAACACTTTGAGGCGAAACATTCTTAAATACAGCTGTTAAAAAAAAAAATAATAATAATAATAATAATAATATATATATATATAAAACCCATAATGGAATATATACACTTAAAATATGCTTTATAGACAAAGAAATGTGTGATTCTGGAGTTGCCATTTCTGCATCTCACAAAGAGTGTGTGAATGTGTTTGTCTGTGTGTCCCGCTCTGCGAATGGTTGGCCACCAATCCAGAGTGTGTATCCCGCCTCCGGCCCTAAGACGCTGAGATAGGCGCCAGCTCCCCGCGACCCTGTAAAGGATGAAGCGGTAGAAGATGACTGACTGACAAAAACAACCAGATTGTTTTTGTTAACAAACTTTTTGAAGTGAACTGGCCACCTTTAAACAAAAGTATCCGCTCTTGTTTCGATATTAAGTTTTATCCTAACGAAAAGGAAAAATACATTTTGATTTATTCCGACTCTGCATTACCTGAGTGAGCAGAAGTTCCAAGGCTTTTATATTTTTATGAGTGAGGAGAAAGATATCAGCATCAGGTGAGATAGACTCCCGCTCCAGACTGCTCTCAGGATCATGTCCCATCTCTTCCATCAGATTCCTGATGTCCTCCCTGAGTCCAGAAAACACCTTCACCCTGCTCTCCTGCAACACACGGTTTAAAATCATCTGGTGGCCAGAAAAAAAAAAGAGCAATCGGAAAAGCCAAGACAAGAATTTATGATTTTGTCAATGTTGAAATTCAGTGCAGCAGTTTGAACCTTCTCCTTGCTGAGCTTCTCAACATGCTCTTGGAGTTTCTGCAGCTGTGTTTGTGAGGGCACACTTCCTGTTGGGATGTAGTATGGGGTGGCACACAAAGTCACGCACAGTTCTTCATCCTGCTTCTTTAGATCTGTCAGCTGTCTCAAGCGCTCGTTCTTCTCCTTCTGAAGAGACTCTACGCAGGAACGCAGATTCTTCTCTATTTGAAGAACTGTGAGGCCTTCTTCCAACTGTAAAAACATGGCATGACGATGATGTAGCCTTTCACATTACAAAATTACATCTGAAATGACCACTTAAAATGTTCTTTAATTCCAACACCCAAGTATTTAAATAAAATTGTCAATAACTAAACAACAATAACCCCATTCGGCTGAGTCAATTAGTATTTCCTTATTAATGCTTGTTGTAGAAGATCACAGGAGGCACAAAACAGAATAGGGATGTAGATTCAGTTTTGATTGAACTTTGTTTTAACTGCTTTAGTTATGTAAACAGCTTCACATCATCTTTTCTCATGGATATGAAGCTGTTGGCAGCTTGACAAAGTGTCTTGGCTGCTTGTAATGTGCCCGTCTAACCTCTCAAACGTATATCTTAATAAATGAGAGGATGGTGTGAACTCCCAAAAAAGACATTTTTGATGAGATTTTGACATATCACAGTAATTTGGAGACTTTGGAACTACAGCAATAAAAGAATTGAACACAACCGCTCCAAAGTGGGGAAATGTACACTGTTCTACCTTTCATCCAACTATACGTACACACAAACACACACGAAAAGCAGATCTGGATTTTTCAGAACTTTTCAGCTTTTTATGCAACAGGATTCTGACTTTTTTTTGTTTCACAGTAAAAACGAATCCATCAGTAGGTGTAGAGTCACCTTGTGTGGATCCATTGACAGCTCAAAGCACAGTGTCTCCAGTTGTTTTTGGAACGAAACGATATCGTTATTGATGCGTTGCCTTAACGCCTCTTCTTCCCGGATCATGGAGTGTAAAAGCTTCTGAAAGAAGAAGATTACCGCAGTATAAGCATTCTTTTTAAAATAAATCAAGGTGAAATAATCTCTGTGACAGGGCGTACTTCAATATGTGTCTTGACGGTTTGAATTCTCTCAGCCCTCTGTTCCTCCATGATGCCGATGCTGTCCCATATATCCACAAGCGTGGCCATGGCGTGGTTGATCTCAGTCACCAGAGAGAAGGCCAGAGCCTCACTGTCCCAAGCAAAGACCAAAGATGCAAAGCAGATCACATGCAGATTAAATGACCTTGGCCTCCATCACACGTCTTTGGATATACGAAATGTCATTTTTGTTCTCTTTCCATGTTGTTTAAGCTGAATTTATGGATTTCTAGTTCCCAATTAACTTCTAAAAATGCAACTCAGTTTTAGTTTGCTTTAAATTAAGACATCAACTACAGTTTTTTTTTATTTGCATTTAGTTTAAGTTTCATACTCTCTTTCGAGACCTCGTTTGAACATATTGTGTGCTCGTGTGCGTGCGTGTGTGTGTGTGTGTGTGCGTGAGAGAGAGAGAGAGAGAGAGAGAGAGAAAGAGAGAGAGAGAGAGAGAGAGAGTAAATATGATAGAGTGCTAATGTTCATGACACCAACTGAGGCGACGTAGCACACACTAATAACAACGAACAACCGCTAGTTCACATAAATAAAACGTACGACGGCCATTTCGTTAAAATCAAACTTACCTTCGCCGGCAGGACATTTTGTGGCGTTTTAATCCAGCAAATACCACATAAAAGAGGAAAAATTAGGTTTGAAATTAGGATCAGCCGAATGGCTTAAACCAACGAGCGGTAAAATTTGAAATGGCAACTGACGTCATTTCTTCTTCGCTGGTGGTGTGGAGAGGCGCGAGCGGGGCGGATTGTGGTGCATCATCTTTGAGCGCCACCTTGTGTTCAGGAGAAATGTAACGTATGTTTCACTCGCAAACACACACGTTGGATATATTGAGCGTTTTATCTTCAAACTAAACGCTTATGGATTATAATTTCACGTGTTCTCAGTCTTAGCCAACAATGGATAAGAGGCAGCACACTTTTGTTGTAGGTCACCAAACGACTGATGATGAAGCACAATGTGATGATCAGCTAAAGACGCATCGTGAGTAGAGGCTGTCAAACATAGTTTAAAACCAATTCGAAGTTACACGTAATTAAACATTCTTTTTTCTATTACATCAATTATGGAACACAAAAATGCTAGTAAAAAAACGTTATTTTCATTGCAAGACGTCACTGTAAAAGTTTATGGCGATTGTAAGAAGTAACTTTCCACTCTTATAACTCACCAGATGAACATGTACTCGCATTTATCAAAACATCGTAGAAACACACATCTGGAATAGAAAGACAATACACCAAACATTTTAGATTCACAGACTCAGTGCCTTCACATTTTGTGCTATGACTGTTAAAAACATTTGACACTTGATTCACAATCATTGGTCATTTAGCAATACCGTATTAGGTTGTGTAGAAATCTTTGTATTATTGATAAACTTAAACCAATGAGTCGTTGACTGGTTGTATGGCCCCAGTTGCAAAGCAAACAGCGCGGTGGACTGTATGAAAAGAGAGTCTATCCAAGTCTCTTTCCTCGGCTCCAAAGAAAGAACCTCGTTTTAACGTGTCCAGCATCGTTGCACTGCAACAGGCTAGAATTATATTCACTCCGACTTCTTTATAGTCCTTCATTGCTGTTTTCAAAGTGCTTACTCCTGCTGTGTCTATCAGAGAGATGGAGGAGCAGTCCAGGATGATGGTATGGAAATCAATGTCTTTTGAAAGTAAGGTCACGGTGGCATCTCCGTTCGTGTGCTCCTGGCCATCACTCTTTTTGGCAGCCTTTTCTCTCGCCTTTTTCTCCAGCTTCTTTCGCAGGGTTATTTCAAGAAATGGCTCGAGACCCGTTGCTTTATGTAACGATTTTAAAAAGAAGTCTTTGTTGGCGTAATAGAGCGGCGCCTGAAAGCGCACAATTTTTATTTTCGGCACAGGCAAAAGAGCGTCATATTCGTCCATGTCCTCGTAGTCAATGGTCTGTTCGATCTGTCCCAAAAGTGAAACCCTGGGATTTTGGGTCTGGACCACCACGCAAATCATAGAGAAGACCACCCCGATCAGAAGACCTAGCTCCACGCTGATTAGAGCCGTGGAGCTCATTGTCACCAACCAAACTATTGTTTCGATTTTGCTTGTGCGCCACTGCTTGGGGACATCGAGAAATTTGCGCAAGGCACTGCGCAGACTCACGATGATGATGCAGGCGAGGACGGATTTTTGCAAAGCGTAGAAAAACGGCGCAAAAAAGAGTAGGACCAGAAGAACCACCAGGGCACTCACGATACTGGAGACCTGAGTCTGGCAACCCGTTGAGTCTTTGACCATAGTTTTGGCCAGCGCCGCACTTGTAGTGAAGGAGTGAAAAAACGATGGAATGATGTTGCAGAATCCGATTGCGATCATTTCCTGGTTCGGCCTAACTGTGTAGCCGTTCTTCTTGGCGAACATCTCTGACAGGGAAATGGTGAAGGCAAAACTGATGACGGCTAATGGAATTGCATCAAATGCCACTCTGGGCATCAATCCAAAGCTGGGCACTTTTGGGGGAATGAAACCCGTCGGAATGACACCTGAGATGCTGGAACTGTAAAGTCCGTTTAGATCTGCAAAGTGGGAGACGATGGTAGCCACTGCCACCACCACCAGTTCTGTGGGCAGAGGTATCTTCAAGCGGTTCTTGTACCGATCCTGGATCTCTTTTCCTGCAACCAGTACAGCGATGCAAAGGACACTTGTTATTAAATCACAGTAGTTGGTGTTGTGGATGTTTTTGAAGATGTTGATCCACGTGACTACGACGGTGCCGTAGCCTTGGTGGCGTGGAATTTTAAGGCCGAGCAAGTACTTGGCTTGGACGGTGAGTATCGTGCAAGAAGCCCCCGTGGCAAAGCCGTCCAGCATAGGGTCAGAAAGATAAACGGAAACAAAGCCTAGCCTGAAAACCGCCATCAGGACCTGCAAATCCAACACAAAGAGTTGATTTATCGTGAATGAAACCTTCGTTTTCTAAAGCAGATTTATGGTTTGTACCTGGTAAATTCCGGCCAGAAAAGTCAAGGCTGTTGCGATGCCAATGGCGTAGCATTCCTTTCCACACTCCATGCTCATCATCTTCACACTGTCTACAGAGCTGTTGACCACTTCACTGCCGTTTAATACAAAGATGTTCTGCTTGCTTTCATCGTTTAAATCAAAACCTGCTTGGTAGAGCTCTCGGTCCACAACTTGCCCAACCATTAAACTCATAAGACTAAAAATGCCAACGGAAACGTGTCTCGACGTCCCCATTAAAAAGTAAATGATATTTGCAAAGAAGGATGTGTACAAGCCGTATATTGGGTCCAAGCCAGCGAGCAGACAGTAAGCGATCGCTTGTGGTATCAGAATGATGCCAATGATGAGTCCAGACATCATGTCCCCCCATATGTAATCTTTCACCTTGTATTTTGGCAACCAATGCACTACTGGGAAAAAGCCCGTTAGCGTTTTTTTAACTCGAGGTCCTGAGCAGGAGAGATTCCTCCGAATCCTGGTCTTGATAATCTCATGGATTCTCTTTTTCGGACGGACTTTTCGCTTCAGTGGTCCCACCATTGTAGTGTTTAGTCCCTCCATGGTCTCAAGTGACGACAGACCCAAATGCAGACGAGTCTTTTAGGACAGCTTCTGAAAGAAAGACACGATTTGTACTCTCAGTCTTTGATTTTTAAGGGTGTTGGATTTGGGTAACTGATTAATCGCTGTGGTTGGCCTGAATGTGGTTTCCTTTGTTTTCTGATGACAAGAATTTGCTGTGCACTTTAACACAATTAACTTTTCACACCAATCATCTTAAAGCTCTTGTGATGAGGTTAACCAATCAATGACAAGATTTTCACATGCTTTTCTTATCACAGTTCTGTCATCCGCAAATAGTGGGAAAACGGAAATCTAAAATGGCATCTGAAAGATTCATTTACCCAGAGTTCTGTTTATTGTGCATTATGATTGTGCTGATTGTTATTATTGATATTAAGGTTAAAATCTGTTACATTTAAAATATGTTTCTATTAGAGTATAATAAAAATGATAGTAATAAAATGATTTTGGCATATAAAAAGACTATGCAGAAAATGTAATATTATAAAATAAAGCAGTTATGTTCAAGGTTGACTCGCAGTAAAGCACTGACCAAGTTGAACATAATAATTTAAAGCACTTTAATGACTATATATAATCTCATAAAATCACACAGTCATAAAGTCAGATTATTTTACATAATGGTCTCATAAAGTTTACAGGCTTGAATTGTCAATATTATTCACCATTCCTTTGTTTTTAATAGTTAATTTGTTAAAGAGAATATACTTTTAAATACAGTAAACTCACAACAAATGAGAGAATGTAGTGATCACCCACTGACCTGTATAAGATCTTGGACAAAAATCCAACGTCCCCACAAGCTTAAAAATGGTCCTGTCAAAACTGCTTTTATCTGTGCAGTCTCCGCCCTCGGCTCCGCCTCCCATGCCTCCATGTGCTCGACTTTGCCCGCCTTATTAAAAAACAGTGGCTATTATAGGCTGAAGAAAGAGAATGCGGAAGTTAAACCCGGGTTAAATATATGCCAGTTTGATACACTCAGCATTGCACAACAGTTCCGCGTCCTGTCAATAAGGAATCTCCAATCAATCTTTTACTCTTTCTTAACAGATAGAGCAGAACAATCCAGGTCAGAGATAATACCATTCGGAAAATAAAAGATTTCCTTTTGTTTTTCACTTTAATTTAATTGTAAGTTGGGCTAAATCGTCTAAAATGTCCGTTTTGGTTCCGGGCCGTGTGTTTGTCTTTTTAATTTGTAATGATACGTCTATATTTTTTTTTTCACAGTTATTTTTTTTCCCCTGTATTTAAAAATCTTTGAAGTGGACAGGCACATGTTCAACATGTGATGTGTTTTCACGCATTGTTCACCGTGACACAATAATAGTGTTTGAATGGGAATTTTCTGTAGAGACTTTGTTTGTAGAAAACTCTGGAATGTGAAAATACTCAAATCATTTTTTTTAAACGTGGCTTATTTTTTCTGAGGGTTTCCTAAAAAAGGAAATCTTATTTGTTTTTTTTATTCATTTATGGTTTGTATTTGTTCATTATTATGTGTGCGGGATGTGTGTATTATGATTTATGTATTTATAGTGTGTGCTTACTTATGTAAATGCATGCATGCTTTTTTGCTTATTTACCCATCATATAGATGTTTTTATATGTGTATAATTATCTACTCTTGTGACAATTGAAGGCTTTTTCAATTCAAGTAAGTTTCTTTTAATTTCGAAAAGAAACGGGCACTAAAATGTATTTCAGTGAAAAATGTACACTGCGTGTGTCACATTATTGCTATTATGCCTTTTGGTTGCTTAACCCCACATTTCCTGGTTATTCCTATCATGCTATTGCTCTTAAATACAATGGTTGTAAGAGCTTGAACCATATTTGTAATAATTTTATGATTAAAACAAGAACTCACCCTTTTAAAAGAAGCAGATACGCATAAAATACGATGCACTTGTCATGCCTTCACTCCCTGACTTCCCGGTAGCAGGTTTAGCACGGCTGAATGGGGCAAGGGATTGTGGGTAAGGATGTTGCTTAACCAATCATAGACAGATGGAGATAGAGGAAGAGAGAGGGAGGGAGGGAGGGTGTGGGCTGCTAAGCTGATCGTCATGGAAACAGTGCCACCCACAGACATTTCTTTGAATTGCTGAAATAGATGAGTGAATGCACGACTGCTTCATGGTGCAGTGATTTGTTAATCTACATAAGAAGAAAATAACTCTATTTACTTGAGCTTTGTTTTTTTTTTGCTCTTTCGCAGTGTGCCTTGTACACACGTTGCTTCAAAAACACTTATTAACTCGAAAGGCTAATGTCTTTGACATAAATGTTTAAATAAGCTTAAAAATGAAGTGGGTTACTCATTATGTTTGTGAAGTACGAGTTCTGGCCTGGAGTTTGTACCATCTCCTCGTGTTTGCGTGGGTCTCTGAGTTTACAGAGACTTTAAGTTGTCCATTGGGGTGTGTGTGTGTGTGTGTGTGTGTGTGTTTGTGTAGCGGGACTGGTCGGCCATCATCATCATTTCAGGGACAGAGACGCTGAGAATCCATCGCCTCGGGACCCAGAAATAGATCAAGGGGTTAGAAGATGAATGAAAAATTGTATGTGAGATTTTACTGGTAAATAACCGTAAAATGCGTTTCTGTTGAATAGACTTTAATGTTTTTATGTTGTGGTTACTGTGTATGTGTTTAAAACCCATTAGGAATCAATGCCAAAGTCCAAGTAAAAAAAAATATAAATATAGGTCAAAATGTTATTTTGTTTTGCTGACATTATGCCATTTTGTTTTCAGCGAAGCGTTACTGGTGGTTACTTATTGCTTATTTTACCGTGAAAGCATGACACTGTGGTTGTGAACGTGCAACATCACGATTCTTAAGCAAAAAAGCTTTTTGTACTTGATCATTTTGCTTTTAATTATCATGTATTGCTAAACGCTGACACATCAAACGTGGCATAAAAATATAATCAAATTATTTTTACTTGTTATTATAAATTACGTATTAATTTATTAAATAAGATAAAATTGTGTTTTTGAAAGTGAAAATAAAAAAGGCAATATTCTACATTTTCATTGAACATTAAACAGTTTAACACGTTATTAAATTAGCAGATTATCTCATCGGGACATTGAGTTTGTAGAAGCTTAGTGTCCAGGCAGAGGAAACTGTGCCAAAACGGCTGTCTGCAGGACATGTTCACCTAGATTTCCAAGGTTCAAAAGCCCCTTATGTCATTACCAGTGACTTTCTTCATTAAAGACCCTGCTCAGGACGGACAGTCTGTTCTGTCGGATGCAAACACCAGCTGGCACAGGAATTCTTACCGAGTGCTGTCCAAGGCATTAGTCTGCTCAGACACGACCAGCGATGATGTCTGTCCGCTCAGAACGGCCAACTCACTTGTGTGAAATTCCCAAACATCGTTTTTTTTATAATAATAATAATAATTGATAAACCACTCACTGTTTTCAAATCAGCATGAAACGGCTTGACTTTCTCTTGTAAAGTGAGGCTTGTGTTGGGTTGGAGCCATACTAGGAATTAATGCTCTGCTTTTAAGTTAAGTGTGTGTGTGTGTGTGTGTGTGTGTATATATACACACAGTGACGTGAACACACACACATTAACACAAACAAGGCCGTAACAGTGGGAACAACCCAATGCCATGGCGCATTATGGTGGCAAGTCCAACTCTCTAACCACTAGTCCACAAGTAGCAAAAGTGGCTTCGGAAAATATTTGTAAAATCTTTCTCGCAGGACGAATGTGAGGAGCTTCAGTAGAAAATCGCTTCTACAAGCTTCTGAAAATTTTTTTATGTATCTTATTATATAATTTTTTTCGACGTACTGTAGGTTTGACTTCATTTCGAAATCACAAAAATGCAGCAATTAGTTTTTTTTTCAATTCTTTTTTTTTAATTGTATTTTTAGACGCCAGAGCTGCACAACTAATTGTTAAAAAATTGTGATCGCAATTCTACCCCCTCGCGATCTTAATCCAGCATTTATACGATTCTGCTCTGATCTTCTCTGATCTATGACGAGCGGTCTCACTGTCAGTTTGTGTGTGTGGTGCGTGTGCATCAGTGTAGGCAATGGTTTAAATATTATAAAGAATTATATTGCATCTTGCAAATTTTGCATTACTTCTGTTGTATTTTGGGGTTTTTTTTCTACCCATCAATTATGGCGGCATGTTTACTATCAACTCGGACATTTTAGTACATGAAAAAGGATTTTATTCTGAAGTGTGTGTGTGTGTTTACTGCGGTTTCAAACCAGAAGATGACAAACCATTTACAGCAAACATATACAGTCGTGGACAATATTATTAGCCCCCTACAAAATAATCATCGGTTGAAAAGTATTTCAAAAGTGATTTAAAACAGCTAATAAGTTTGTCCTCAACTGTACATAATACTGTACCTTGGAATGATTATTTATTAACGTTTAATGGAGATTTTTTTTTTTACAACGTTACTTTTACATTACGTTATTTTTATTTAAATTCAAAGCAAAGAGTAATATGTGTGATTACACTGCAGTTTGATTTTCAGGGATAAATATTTAAAATATTACAATAACCAGTAAGAAGTCGCTTTTTTTCAAAAATGAGTCTGCGCCTTATTATCTGGAAAAAAAACTACAGTAACTTACAGTATATATGAAAAAAGATTATGAAAAATGTTTATTAATGATGGGCCTTATAGTCTAGAAAATACAGTGTTTCAATTTTATTACGTTAAAAACATGAATGCTATTTTGCATCCATTCTATCGTAAATGCTATTTTGTTTTGCGTCTATTGGTAAGTTTCGGATAAAAATGCCAGCCAAATGACTGTAAAGTTAAAATCTCTTTTTGTTTCTTCTTATGGGTGTGAATCGTTAAATGAATTACAATTTTTGCCCATCAAATGCATTGGCTCTTATATGATAGTATGATTTTAAAAGACTGACATCAAATGCGCCTTTGTTCCAAAAATATCGAATTTAATTTCTTCCCCACAGAACACAACCTTCTCCTAAAATGCGCCACATTCCCTTAACATCAGGTGTCTCCTCGATCCTGGCCACATCTTCTGCTGCGCTTCAGCAAGCTCCTGCAAACACCAGCCATGCTTCATGTGTTGCCCTTCAGGTTTGGTCCAGAAATGTGTGGGACTCACCAGACTGCAGCACTGGCTTGAACTGTCCGGCCAGGCAGATCTCCTCCTGCTTCTGCCGGACGAGGCGCTGGATGGCTGGTGGCAGGCCACGAGGGTTACGAGAGAACACAAGCGCGTAACCATCATCACACGTGCCGTCGTCCTTCAAAGTGCGGCAAGCGTAGGTGATGGCGTAGTGGTCGTAGTCCGTGTCGATGATCCAGTAGTTGTCACCTGCGTGAAGAGTGTGTTTTAGAAAGCGGTTGACGGGTTAGTTAATGGTTAGTTGGGTAGTTCTGACCTCCACTAGACAGATAGCTGGCCAAGCCCTGGTAGCTCATGAACATCTTGCCAGGCATGGCAGGGTCGGGCACGCTGTACTGGGCCGCCATGTCCGCACACACAACCCAGAACCTGTAGGATGTTGGCGTGATGGTCAATACTCGATAAAGTAAAAAAAAAAAAACTCTAACTTTCACTATTGTTGGTTTTACTACACTTTGTTGCCTTGTAATACTATAGGTGCTATTCATTTCATTTTTGATCAGTACAAATGCAGAAGCTGATTGGACACTATTTATTTTACCATCAAATTCAGATTTCAATGTAGCAGTTTCAACTTATCTAGGATCAAATTTTGCAGGATCACTTCATCTCGGACCGAATTTACCAGTGTCAATTGAACTCAAATCCAACGTTGTGGTTTCACTTCATTTCGAAATCACAAAAATGTAGCAATTTCACGTATTATAGATTGGATGTCGTGAGATTTTGTTATCGAACAGTTTGAATTTGAATTTCTTTTTATACTTGAATAGAGTTTAGCAGATTGAATTGAACTGTTTGTCAGATTCGTTTGAGATTTTCCACTTCATTTTGTCGAGATTGGGCGGTTCTACCAAACGTTGCAGATCGATTGACCAGTTTCACTCTGCAGCCAGTAGAATTTAGCGGTTTTGTTTATTCTCGGATTTTCAGCATGAAATGTCGAAAATTAATGTGTTATCCAGGAAATGATGCAATTGGTGAATCGTTAGCCTTGTATCTTTAGCCAGTTTCACTCTTTTTTTTTACACAATCTTTATCTCTCAGACGCAACGGCACATTTTTAGTAGCTGCTCTAAGACTCCAATGATTGATTTGAAGGCTAAAACAATTTTAATGCATTTTGGGGGATGTTCTCGAATCTCGAATATCCCCATATTTCAAATATCCAAACATTTGTTCTTTGCGTATGTTTCAAATGGCAACAAAAAGTCGTCTTGTGTGTCTTTCACAGTCAAACTCATCCAAGTCGACAGTCGAAAGCAGTGATGTCCACAGGAATTTAAGCTTCAATTGTTCCTATGATATTATTATCAGCCAGGTGAAGCATCATCACTAACCCAAAAAGAGTGACGCGGCCTTTGGAAGAGGCGGTCATGATTCCCTCCTCATCGATGGTGTACTCGGCAGAGATGTTGTCCTGGAGGAAGAGTCCCTCGGGGTCTTTTTTCTGCTGAGCGTACCATTTCCCCGCATACTGCAACACAACATTCCCGCTTAGATACAACACAAGGTTTCTGAACTCCAAGCACAGTACGTACTCTCTTGGGGTCAAAGTGCTCCTTGACCGTAATACTGTCCACCGCACAGGAAGCCGACATGGAGCGTTCAACCAAAGACAGAAGAACTACCAGCAGGGTAAACCTGTAGCATTCCATTCTACGAATCAGAAATGTCAAATTAACTTAATTTGCGTCGTTTTCTTGACATAACCCATCCACACTCTGCACAAAACCACTGGACCTTACCTGATGGTTTGGAGGTTCTGGAAAGTATCGAGTAGAGTAGAATCCTGGTAGTGGTTCTGGTGGTGGAAGAGAGCGGGACTCCTTTTATACCCACTCTACAGACGAGCTTATTGATTATTTTCACTTCTTGTGACTAAATAAGGTTCTTAAATCTACGGTTAATCCGTTTGTAGAAATCCTCGCTGTAATCTGGCTTCTCGCTTGAACCCTCCCATGCGCGGCGTAAAACGAAATGAAAGCTTTATGTAACTAAACAGCAAGACGTGAGCAAAACACAAACATCTGGCAACCGCACAAGACGGGTTCATTAAACTCACTTTTGTTCATGAATATTAATTAAACAAGATTGTTGGACGCTGGATATTTTGAGAGTAAACTGATTTTGTTTACTTTGGGTGTTATTAAACTACTGTAAAGGCTGTTTACATCACATGCCAATTCACACACACACATGCGTATACACAACTATTTTCTTGATGTTCTGTGCTTTTTAGTAGAAACAATATTTTCTTGATGTCATGTGCTTTTTAGTAGAAACAATTAATTATGCATAATTATGAAATATTTTTTTGTTTTAAGAAAATCCATTACTGTACTGTGTAATACATTACTATACATACTGTAGAAATAACCGCATTCTGTATTTGAGGTCAAAATGAAACACCATAAACACACAAAAGTAACAAATGAAGACGGCTACTTTAAAAACGAAATTATTATTCTGGATCAACGCAATTTTTGATTAAACAAAATGCATATAAACATAAATATAAATTGTAGTTCACAGGGGATTTTAAAAGTGGTAAAAATAAGATGTAACATATTATTAACTTAATACATTAACAATTCTACTTATGTTGAATTTATACATGTTTATACATATGCAAATATACATTTTAATTTTTTTTATTGATATTTTTTTTTTTATTTGGGTGTTATTTTTACGTTTTATCCAGCATTTTAAACCAACGTTCTCATTATTCCGCTGATGTTTTGTTGGCAGTTTTTGGGCGATGTGTTTCGCACGGACCTTCGGCCTTTGGCGAGGAGATCCACGTGCTTTTCATCCATAACTCTGCCAGTTTTCAGGAATAAAAGCATTCGCCTTGCGTAAGGTTCAGGCTTACGTGATTTAGCAGTGCCAGTGTTTCCTCCTAATCCACTTATATTCACTCTGTGTTTAGTTCTGGGTGTTTGGCTTGGCTTGAAGACAAGAAATAGGTGTAAACTAAAAGGTTTCCTGGCACACAGAGACGCCGTTTGACAATATCATCTATTTGTAGTTCCACGAGGATTAGCAGACTTCTTTTAAAGGCCCGCAGCTCTTTTTAGCCGTAGCTTTGTAATGAAGATCTCTGACCACACTGTTCTATTCCAGGTGCCTTTATGTACGAGTCTTTAAATAGAGATGCTTTTAATCTTCATTTTAGGCTGATTGACTGTACAGTTCAAATTATGCTATATAAAAAATTGGCAGTTTAAATCGAGTGTCCATCAGCTCCAGCTCTAGAACCTTCTAACCGTGTGTGTGATGTTGTACACATGGACCTCAGATGCCCTGGTCTTAATCTCTTACGTCCCCTATGGTCTTTGCTTTTTAACAAGATATTATACATTATTAACAAATGTGCTGACCATGCTCATGGTTCCACTGGTTGGCTTTTTACATGTCAACATGTCATTTTTCTAGATTTCCCCTAGTTTCAAGCCGACCAATCACAGTCCGGGACACACATTCACACTCTCACACACACATGGGGTTTTCCAGACTCTGATTCTCCAAAACACATGTTTTAGGATTGTGGAAATGCTAATTCCACAATGAGTTTGGATTTTGCTGTGAGGCTGCTGTGAAAACTACTAGGCCATTGTGCCCCCGCTAATCCACTTTTTTACAGGCTTATATATTTTTTTAAATATTGAATATTGTTCTTTATTTGTAAAATCACTTTAAAACCCTAGAGATGGCTCATGTTCACATATGTTTATGTAAGAAACCCCAGTAAGAATTTTTCAAGAGGATAGTTGCAGTCAAATTAAACCAAATCACATAAACTTGGTCAAAACCGTTAGATTTGGCGCCACCTTGTGGAAATTGTAAATTATGACACGCGGGTTCAAATCATCTGTCCTCACTTCACCTTTAAGTCACTATTTATTTATTTATTTTTACATTAACTGTCATTTTGCATTTACAAACTAGCAATAGTATATTGGTACTATTTCTATTATTGGTACTATCACGCTCATTTTAAGATACATTTGGTGCTTTTCTATTACCAATACGTTATAGATACTAAAATATTTGTATTATTAAATCATAGTATGTGCGCCCGTTATTATTTATAATCCATAGCCTTCCCAAATATTTTTATTTGAATGAAGCTCAAAAGTTAGAACTACGGTTTATTAAACTCTAGAACTGTTACGCACTCTTTTTGCGTATGTGTAGTCCTCTTTCTCCCCGCTAGGCGCCACTGTGGCAACAACTCCAGGTTAGGACCGTACGTGATTACTTAGTTACGCTCTCGTTGGCTCGTACAGGAAATGTATTTACTGTGTCGGTGAAACAAAAAAAAAACGCTTTATTTTGTAATGTTTAAGTCTGCAACTGTGGAACACGAATATGTTCAATATAACTGAAGCATTAGCTCAATAGCACTTTTATCCACTAATAAGTCAACGGAATTACGTTGTGTGATTAATTGACTGACAGTTGTAATCCATCAGATTTAACACTGTGTCTGGTTGCATTAATCAGATGCAAGAAGAAACAGATTATTTATTAATATCACCGCGCTTCACATTTTATGATTCTGACTTTGACTGGGATGTTTCTCATCTTCAACACAAACTAGTTGAGCGTTAAAGAACGACCAGTCGTGAACTGAGCGTGTGTGTGTGTGTTTCAGCAGCTTGTGCAGGGATGGGGCTATTAATGTGCTGATTATCCTTCTGACCTTTAGCTTAAGATGGATACAAAGCCTTTATATAGTTATGAAGTTTAGCTAAACAAACGGATTACAGCATCCACCATTACAGAGGAATCGCTACTGCTACTCTGTCTGATTGTACATTTATAAAGTGCGTGTGTGTGAGAGAGAGTGGGTGTATGCAAAATCTGAGTGAGTTTACATGTGAGAGAGAGTGTGTAGTTATTTAGGTGTGGGTTTGTGAAAATGTGCTCTGTGTGTGTGTGTGTGTGTGTGTGTGTGTGTGTGTGTGTGTGTGTGTGTGTGCGTGCGTGTGTCTGTGTGTGTGTGAGAGAATGTTGCTTTGTTCATTTATCCTGACAATTTTTACAACCAGAATATTTATGTCAAATATTTCAATATTTTGATTTCTTCTCTCCATTCATTAGCAGCCGAAGCTGAACTTCGGGGGAAAGTGCTTTCTCCGTGGTGCTGAGATAATCAGCTAGTGGCCTGGTTAAACACGGCTTAGTAATGAGGAGTGTGTTTTAATAAGAACTTAAAGAGCTTGTATGGCAAAGGCCAGACCGTGACGAGAGAGACGAGACAGAGAAACACCTTGCCACCTTGGATTGTCGGTTCTTCTGGCTCCTTGTGGAGAACTTGCTGGAGAGAGTCTTCCTCGCGGAGAGGAAGAGCAGTTGTGGTTCTGATCGGCGGAGGACAGATAGACCACAGACTGGATGCAGGTCACATGATCAGTTTGACCAGATTCTCCTTCAACACTCTCAGGCTGATGACAGTCGGATTCACTCCTGCAGTTGCAGGCTCCTCATCACTGTAGAACCTTATCAAACACACACATTTGCCACTTCCAGTTGAGGGCTGGGGCAGAAGATCCCAAGATGAGTGTCAAAAAAGAAGACGTAGAGAAGTTCCTGGACGGAAACCCGGATTTCGCCCGCAGCTACTTCGACCAGAAGCTGAAGCCCGGAGCCGTGGCCTCCATCATGCGGATACCGGAGTCCAAAGTGGATATGGAGAAATACCAGGACATAAGCTCGGTAGAAGAAGCAGCGTTGTTCTACGACCTGATCACGGACATGCAGGAGAACGTCAACATGGAGAAAGTGATTTTTAAGATCTTGACGAGGGTCAGCGCTCTGATCCACGCGGACCGCTGTAGTCTGTTCATGTACCGGCAGAGGAACGGCGTGGCTGAGCTGGCCACCAGGCTCTTCAACGTCCACAAGGACTCGGTGCTGGAGGACTGCGTGGTGCCACCGGATTCTGAGATCGTCTTCCCGCTGGACATCGGCATTGTGGGACACGTCGCTCAAACCAAGAGACCGGTCAATGTCAAGGACGTTACGCAGGTAGGACACTTTAACTTCTGGCTAAGTTGTGAAAGTTCTTGAGAAGATTCTAAACTGGGCAAATTTTTATGATTAATGTTTTTCATTTGATCCTGGAGACGTCATATATGGTCAATCCATATTCCGAGACCTGTGAAATCCTCTTGACTTAATCCATTTATTCTACTGTTCCTTGACCCATCTATAACGTGAAGGATTATTTCATCTGCTGCATTGAAGGAATTACCAAATCTCCTTTCAGTAGTTCAAATACACAAAATAAATGAATTATCAATCCTTTACAATCTAGAAAAAACAACATTTGTATCTCTAAAACATGTGTTTGAGTATCTGCCCTGTTTTTGTTTTATTTGTAGGGCGAAATGAATAAAAATGATAAAATGCACAGGATGTGCAACACATATCGATGTGTGGAAATATTGGAATGCATTTTTTAAATGTTTCAATGTAAATTACAAAAGATTTGATGCATTAAAAAATTGATATTAAGGACAATTGTTACTGAATTTACACAAATAAAAGCCTCCCTTTTTTCAAATTTTTGACGCTCAACAACTCGAGGGTTGCTTATAAATCCGGCCGCGTTCAAATCTGTGCGGAATTGTAAGAGCCCATTTTTCCGTATTTCAAGTCAGGAACAATCACAAATAAACGGAAACACGTTGTATTTATGTAGCGGTGCACGTGTGCGTCTATATTATGTTAAGCAATGGTCCGTAGGTAGACGTACATACAGTATAAGCTTTTATTGACTCAATAACAGGAACAAAGAAACTTTGACAACACTTAACTGGGTCAAAATAACACAAGAAGGCATAACACTAAACACAATCATTACTATTTCGACAAACTGAAACTACAAACCACGACTGGGTAGCTTAGCTTAGCGCTAACGGGTTTAAACGGATCCAATGAGTAATTGCAGAAGTCGAAACAGTCGAAAATGAAGAACACAAGCAAGGAGTAAAAAAAGTCCAAGGAACAGACACAATCAAAACGCTTGGCCTGCTAAACAGGGGATAATAATCCGCTACGATTCTCTTCACGGCGTCAGATAAACAGAGACGTCAACGGGCCTCCTGCAGTTGCTCTGCGCCAGCGCAGACTGGTGCAAAGGCTTTTGGGAAATGAAGTTCTGACCACTGAATTGACTTTTTGTTATCTATCATTCAAGTAAAGTCTCAAGGTTTGTTAAATAAAGGGTCGTTAGGTTTGTTAAATAAAGAATAGTATTAGTATAAAGAATAGTATTTTTAGGAGAATATTAACGTAATTAAAAAATGTTTTTTTTTCGTGCCTGATGAATCAGTGTAGAATTATTCTCACGTAAATACGGAATTTATTTGCATTAAAAAAGTGGGGGAAAAGTACGAAAAAAAACGAATTTTAAAGAACTATATATATATAAAGAAAGAAAGTAAGATATACTATATTGTAAAAACATGATCCAAAACATTTTGTCGGGGTTACAAAAAAATGATTAATTTTTATAAATATTTTATGATTACTGATACATTTTTTTCAGCAATATTAAAAATATTGAAAAAGCATCAACATGAATCACAAATTTAGCAATGCATATAAAAGACAACATAAAAGTGAATCACAAATGTTTTGATTGAAAAACAAATGTTCATGTAAACCACAAATTTAGCGATATATTTTTTTATTTTATATATATATATATTTTTTTTTATTTATTTAATATATTAAATAAATAAAAAAAAAAAGAAAATTGGGAACAGAATGTAGGAACAAAAATCACAATATCAAGATATTGTTTAGAAAAACATATCGATGGAAGCAGATAATCTGCGGCGGCTCTATCTACAGGACAGTCATTTCAGCACGTTTGTGGATGAGCTGACGGAATACACCACCCGCAACATCCTGGCAACGCCGATCATGAACGGAAAGGATGTCGTCGCCGTCATCATGGCCGTCAACAAGACAAACGGCCCACACTTCACCGATGAAGATGAGGATGTGAGTAAACAATCTCTGCTCTGTCTGTCCAGCCAATCAGAAGTTCAAGTTTCCTGAATAGTGATGCTAGCGTGCTAATCGTATCAGTAGAAGTCTATTTTTGCCAAAGTGGGTATGAAAAAACGCCCCAATTACATTAGAGCTGAAACGGACACTGAGATCTTAAGAGTCTTAACTTCTTTCTTCATCTCAAAGCTTTTTTTAAAGTATCTCAAAGTTGGATCTCTGAATCTGAAGATTTTTCATTTGAGCTACCTTCACAACTGCGAAACCCGTAAAGGACAGGTCAGTCTGTGTAAGTGAGCGTGTCGATGGAGCTGGACTGAAGGAAGCTGCTTTTATCTGCCATAGCTGCTGTTGTGGTCGGCTAACAAGGTGTTTGAAGAGCTCACAGACATCGAGCGGCAGTTTCACAAAGCTTTGTACACGGTGCGAGCCTATCTGAACTGTGACAGGTATTCTGTGGGCCTGCTGGACATGACAAAAGAAAAGGTACTTCAATCGCTCTGCGCTTAAAAACCAGCAAAGGGCTTTTCATTAGAAGTCTTTAGTCTGTCTCTAACAATGGCGTGTTGTCTTCTCGCAGGAGTTTTTTGATGTTTGGCCGGTGTTGATGGGAGAACAGCCGCCGTATTCTGGCCCTGTAACTCCAGACGGAAGGGTAAAGTCACACACTCACAGTATATGTGACAGTGATTTGTTGCATTTTTTTGAGGACTGGAACCCTACGAGATGTTCATCAGTCGTCGTGGACGTCACCACTTTTTTTTATCTTAATTACATTTTGAGATTTCTGTCCATCTTTTGTTCCATCCGTCCATTCTTCATTCTATAAATCATTCCATCCATCCATTGTTCCACACATTATCTATTGTTCCAGCCATCCATCCATATATCTACTTATTGCTCCATCCATCCATTATTCTGTACATCTAGCTATTGTTCAATCCATCCACCATTCTATCAATCATTCCATCCATCCATTGTTTCACACATCTATTGTTCCATCCATCCATCCATCCATCGTTTTATACATCTATCAATTGTTCCATCCATCCATCATTCCATCATTTACTCCATCCACCCATCTATCATTCTATCAATCATTCCATCCACCCATCCATACATCCACTCATTGATCCATCCATCCATCCATTGTTCCATACATCTATTTATTGTTCCCACCATCCATCAGTCAATCCATCCTTCCATCCATCCAGCTGCCCGTCGATACCAATTATTTCTACCATACATCCATTGTTTCATCAATCATTCTATCAATCATTTCACCCATACATCTATTGTTCCATCCATCAATCTATTTATCAAGCTACATTGTTGACATTTTCAGCAGTTTTTATACAAAATTACATTAACTGCTTTAGTTTGTAATATTTCCTTGGTACATGTCATATTTTCAGACTGTAAGGTTCACTTAAAATCTTTTTTACAAATTGACTAGACTTATTAACATCCAGAACAAATGTGCACTTTGCATCTTTGCTCTTATAATTCGATACAAATAAAAAAATGTATAAGGTACTTTATCACTCCACCACCATCCTCACCACTTTTAAAAAGAACATTCCTAACTTTGTTTAGAACTTTAACTTTTAGAGTCTTTATAGCAAAAAAATTATCAAATTCATTTAGACAAATGTACACAAGCACCTTGAAACTGTCCTTCATTGTGTTTTAAATGATAGTGAAACGTCCTTTTTATCCCAGGAAATCATTTTCTACAAGGTTATCGATTACATATTGCATGGAAAAGAAGACATCAAAGTCATTCCGTGAGTTTTCTGCATTTCTCTTGGCATTTTCAAACAATTCTTACCGTAAAACGTGATCTGAATATGAGAATTTAAACGGATTTCTAGAAACCCTCCAGCAGACCACTGGGCTTTAGTCAGTGGACTACCAACATATGTAGCCGAGAGTGGCTTTGTAAGTGTTTTTTTATTCATATGAAATATAAACAGAATGGATTTGCACGCCAATAATTCATGAGGAAATATTTTGCTGTAGATCTGCAACATCATGAATGCAGCATCAGAGGAAATGTTCCGCTTCCAGGTAAGAACATGTCTGGAGACTCTACAGATTTGGAGTAAAGTACTTTAAGAATTTTTGTAAATATTGTATTGATTTTTTTACTTTGTATTTTTGACTGCTTTGTACTTTTACTGGGTACCTAAAATGTAAGCAACTTTTAAATTCACGCAGTCCCAATAAATTCATGCAATCAGTAAAGTACAAGTACTGATACAAGTACAAATACTATTCTCAGTGTCTCAATACCGTAAAAAAAAATTTTCAGTTTCTTTACGTGTTTGTTTTTTTAGGTCCAAATATATTTTACATATGTATTGTTACGCGCTTGTAAGGTGTAAATTTGGATGAATGCGCAACATTTGGTGAGTAGTGAGGTTGCCTGAAATGATCCGGAATGACCAGAAGCAGGAGATCAAACAAAGCTTTTATTTTAACACATTAAATAAGATAAAGCAACCAAACAGAAATGAGCGCGTCTTCAAATGAAAGAAATTAACAAAACCCACACCCATCTAACTTAATCCCCCGTCACTAAACTCTATATATGAACCAAAACAAAAACCGAAATCTTCTGTGCGTGCGGCGCCTAACTAAACTATTCTAACTAATAAAACATACAAGAATGAAGACACACTCGCTAACTATACACGCAATCGCTAAATAACAAACACCCGACACGGACACTAAATAACACCAGCTACAACAACCACACAGCAACACATACACAATGCGATCGACGCTAGACAAACACAACGAGCACGGGAAACTACAGCAGACTTACACGGCAAAGGGAAACGGGGACAGACTCAACTTTCACACTGAAATACTGCGGTGACTACCAAGATCGAGAGAGCACACAAGAGCGAGCGATCGAGAGAGCGCGCGCTTGCTTCTGTCCTCTTTTACAGCTGATCACAGCTGATCACCGCTGGCGCGTCACCACCCGCGGAGCGTCATGACGTCACCATCAGCTGGTTCTCTCTTGCCTGCGTGACTCGGACAACAAGACAAAACACGATGATTAAACACAACACACACCAGCGACAACACACAAGCGATTCCTTATATAGGGAATCGTAACAGTATACATATTGTATATTTACAAAATGTACAAACATTCCTAAAGTTACTCAAGTACTTTACACTTCTGGGTTTGGTCTACTATTGTGATGTCTGCAGAAAGAGCCTTTGGATGACAGCGGATGGACTATCAAGAATGTTCTTTCCCTGCCGATTGTCAACAAGAAAGAAGAAATCGTTGGCGTTGCCACTTTTTACAACAGGAAGGATGGAAAACCCTTTGATGACCATGATGAACAACTCATGGAGGTACGGCTGGTGTAGATGGTCGGATGACCTCGAGTGTTTGAGGAACGTGTTGCTGTCTCGACAGGCTTTGACTCAGTTTCTGGGCTGGTCAGCGCTTAATACGGACACGTACGACAAAATGAACAAGCTGGAGAACAGAAAGGACATCGCGCAGGACATGGTGCTGTATCATGTCAAGTGTCGAGATGATGAGATCCAGGATATTCTTGTGAGCCTTTTTAGTTACCACATTGGGATTTGCTCAAGGTTTGCTATAGTTGATTGTTTTCAAATAAAGTCCTCTTCTTTCCGTACATCAGAAAACTAGAGAATATTTTGACCGCGAGCCACGAGACTGTGAGGAGGACGAACTTTTACAGATTCTGGTGACTTCGTTTTCTTATTCAGGCTGCATGCTTTTGATATTGAGAATATCGTCAAAGAGTATTTAATGTATCGATTCCTACTTTGTGCAGAAAAAAGAGCTGCCTGGTCCGAAGAAGTTCGAGATCTACGCCTTCCATTTCTCAGACTTCGACTGCACCGAGCTGCAGCTTGTTATGTGTGGGATCCAGATGTACTATGAAGTTGGAGTGGTCAAAAAGTTCCAGATTCCTCAAGAAGTAAATACCGTTGTTTGCTATGACGAAGGAGATATTGATGATGATGAATCCTCTTTAATCTCTTCTTCCTTCAGGTTCTGGTGAGGTTCATGTACTCTGTCAGCAAAGGCTACAGGAGAATTACCTACCACAACTGGCGCCACGGCTTCAACGTCGGGCAAACGATGTTCACTTTACTTACGGTACGGATTTAATTACCCAATTTAATTTAACGTTTCATCAGATTACATGTTTCACAAAGGTGACCATATTTTGATTTCCAAAAAAGAGGAGAACCAGCACGACCCCGAGATTAATTCAGACAGGCTTCTTGAAGGTTGATGAACATGCTTTAATATGCTTCAATAGTGCCATACTAACTTCTGTAATAAAATACATTAAATCTGTAAAAACTTGAATCGATGATTCGCTTGAGATGCTGCTGTAAAAAAATGATGATTAAAAAAAAAAACTGGACTTTAGCCATCTGGTGTTGTTTCAAAACGAGACATGCAATTTCATTCTCAAATAATTTAAAGCACGGGTGGTGAACCTATGTACACGTGTAATGGTCCTTTAAAGAAGAGTGAAAACAGGACATTTTCATGAATTTATAAAACCCGCTCAGACGCCACGAACATTACGTGTCATTTAGCTGGTTTCTCGCATCTAGTATTGTCTTGTCTACTAAGAGATCTAGTTGGCCAATTGCTTGTTGTTAGCATTTAGCTAGTTGTTTGGTATTAGCTTTAAGCTGGTTGATAGCATCTATTATTACCTTGTCTAGTATGAAACCTAGTAGGCTTAGTTCATAGTTGTTAGAATGATTTTTTTGTCGTTTCTGGAGGCAGACAGGGAAACTGAGGCGATACTACACAGATCTGGAGGTGATGGCCATGATCACTGCTGGCTTCCTGCACGACATCGACCACAGAGGAACCAACAATCTCTACCAAGTCAAGTCAGTGGATGTCTCCTGGCTAATAATTTAGTATTAGCATTATTACTTTTTCATTTGTTACAATTTTATCATCCTTATTGTTGTTTGATAACCAGGTCCCAGAATCCTCTGGCCAAGCTGCACGGTTCCTCTATTCTTGAGAGGCATCACTTGGAGTTTGGCAAGTTCTTGTTGGGAGACGAGGTACAAAGAAGATGGCTGGAATGTTATAAGTTAGTCTTGTAACCCATATGTGATCATTTGTGTCCTCTGCAGTCTTTAAACATCTTCCAAAACCTCAACAGAAGACAAGTGGAACACGTCTTCCATCTCATCGACATCGCCATTATTGCAACTGACCTCGCCTTGTATTTCAAGTAAGTCTAGAAGTTCGAATCACATATCTTTCGAATTCTGAATCTAAATCCGCCAAAATCTCCCAATCTGCACCATCTCAACCTAAAAGAAAGAGGTCAATGTTCCAGAAGATTGTGGATCTCTCTGAGACGTATGAAGATGAGAAGAAATGGGTGGACTTCCTGTCCCTTGAAACCACGAGGAAAGAAATTGTCATGTAAGTTTGACTGTTGATGGAAACTGAAAGGCATGTTCTCATATCGCTGCTTGGTCTTCAGGGCCATGATGATGACAGCGTGTGATCTTTCAGCCATCGCAAAGCCTTGGGAGGTTCAGAGCAAGGTGAGATATGTAACCAGGCAGTGTATAATGAGCAGGAGTAGTAATCTATGGGCATTACACATGCGTTACGTTCCAGGTTGCCCTCTCGGTGGCAGCGGAATTCTGGGAGCAGGGTGATCTCGAAAGAACCGTTCTGGAGCAACAGCCCATTGTAAGTTCAAGAAATTCAAGAGTTTAGATTGAAAGAACTTTTTTCATCCTGGAGAGAAGATTCTTTGGCTTGGTTACAGTTGCTCCAAGAACTGGGAAATACAATATTATACAAGGAAACGAAAACAGATAAATAATTTAAATTAATTATATTAGATTAGAATAAATGTGATTTGATGAATACATAAACAAAATTGTAAATAACAGTAGATTTAGATTGGAAGACAGAATTACAGAATTAGTACAATTGAATCAAATATTCCGGTATTTTACATTATTGCATATACATTCTTGATATACAATTGTGACACTTATACAATTAGTTGCAAAAAGGCTTGCAGTTAAAGTTCACTGAATACAACAACAGTTTTAGCAGAAAGTCATTTTATGTACTATAGAAATACATTCTAAGTATGATATAAACTGTATATTTTCTTTTCTTTAGCCAATGATGGACAGGAACAAAGCCGCCGAGCTGCCAAAACTACAGTGCGGTTTCATCGACTTTGTCTGTACTTTTGTCTATAAGGTACGACATACTGAAAAAAGCCAAACTTTGTGAGTATGAAATACTAATAGAATAATTTCTTTTACAGGAATTTTCCCGTTTCCACTCTGACATCCAGCCCATGTATGACGGCATTCAGAACAACCGGAAGCATTGGAAAGAAAGACAGGAGGAATATGAAGCGAAACTGAAGATACTGGAAGACGCAGTTAAAGCCAAGCAGGAGGAAGCTGCCAAAAGAGGTTTGTAAAAAAAAATGGTAGAATGATCATATTTCCGTGAATATAAGCACACCTTTGGAAATTTCCACGTTCAAAAGCATGGAGGGTGCTTGCCAATTTCAAATATGCGTGTAATAATAAGCACCCGCTTTTTTGTATTTCAAGTCAGGAGCAATTACAAATAATGAAAACTGGTCGTCTTTATGAAGCGTTGCATTTTTAATAAATGATTCCGGATGCAGACTTGCATATAACGTTTTTTGGCTTAATAACAGAAATAAAGAAACATTAAGACGCTGCGACACTTAACAGAGACAAAATAACACTGGAAGAAGTAAGATTAAACTTAATACAATATTTTATATTTGAACAGACAGACCATAAAAGTCCACAAGCACGCATCGAGCAGAAAGAAAAGAGAACACTCAAATTCACTCCAAAAAGAATCAAATCGCTCTTTTTGATACAGAGCAAAATAATGCTGTTCTGATATTTGTCTATGTAGATACATGTCTGACAAAGACGCAGCTTTATTCTGCCGTGCAAAGGCCCACGGGAATTCTGGGAGTTTGAGTTTTTATGACTAGAATAAGTTCATGTTCAAGTTCAGTGCATTTGTAAGGCGCTTTTTACCATTTCAACTGTAAAGTAAAAGTTAGTTTAGATATGAGTCAGTGTTGTTAAATAAATTAAAAAACAGTGTTTTTAGAGAAAATTAACGTAATTTAACCAGAAATTTTAATTAACACTAGCAATTTTTTTTTTGTCGAAAATGTGTGCTTGAAAAATGAGGTGCTTATACTTGCGGGGTGCTTTTATTCACGTACATACGGTAATTGAAATTGTATATAAGGAATTCAGTTTTCATAACTAGACCATTTGTAGCTTTTATTATCAGCCTTTACAGAACCTTTTTTCCCTTTTTTATTGGAAAAAGTTTCTTTTTTAACACGTTCATTCTGGTTTTATCCTACATAGCAGCAGCCAACAATTCCAACGCTGGTTCCAAGACCTGTTCGATTAGTTAAAGAAAAGGAAAAGACGCTTTGGACCCAAGTCTTTGAGTGTACATCCAAATGTCAAAGAGGAAGAACAACTTCATGCCCAGAACACACGGAATCAGACCAACAGTGAATATAAAAGCGCTTGGCGCAAAACCCAGCCCAAGGTTGTACTTTTTTGAGTTAGCTTTCACATAAGTGATTTTTAATATGGGCAAAAGAAAAATCAGGCTTTTTATATGAGTATTTGGTGTAACAAAATTGCATGTGAAAGAATTCACTGACGCTTATAGTTGTAGTAATGCATTTAGCAGTTGCTATAATCCAGCGATGCCCAACCTTTCAAAATATGGGGCCAAACCTGACTTTGCAGGCTGCAATGTATGCAAACACCTAAACTTAGACGTTTAAAACGAGTTTCCGAAACAAGACAAAAAAAAATTATTTGCTTTCATTTAACTTACCATCGGGCGCTGATTTTATTTGTTTTATTATGTCTCCAGTGGTTTTACAAAAAAACATTTTGACTGTTTCACATTGATTCTCAACACAGAATGAAGATAATGTAATGCGAGAACTTTATCCAGTTTTTGTCTGGTTTTTTTTTTTCACAATTTAAGTTTGTTATGTAATTTGAAGTTCACTAGTGACAGTCGCAAATTTGTATTTTAGAGAAGCCTGGATGTCGCCTCAGATTAAAAGAAATTGTAATATTAGCGTAGTCATAACCCCGTTGTTCAAATAGACAAAATTCACTAAGTAAGTGACTATAGAGATAAAATAGCGTAGTATATGTAGCACATTCTTGGACCAGATCTGGCCCACAGGCCGCAGGTTGGGGATCATAGCCTATATACAAAGCACAAACTGAATTGCAATCCATCCGTTTGGAATCTGGGGTGGGAATACTGGGAATCTGACTACCATGATTTTACCAATCACCAGCACATATCCAACGTCATATTTTTCATATGGCTCAAAACTGCCAGTGATGTCCTCGATCACAATTAACCTGAGTTAATCTAAAAATGTAGTTTGCAGAACCTCCACAGTGGTTTGTTAGACTAGTTGAGCTACACCAGGTCTGTGTTTTACTGACTCATTTCCTCAGTGTCTCCACAGTTGAGATTTATTCACGGAGAATATTTCGAGTGGCCTTGATACCATTCATCTGTTGGGTTTTCAGTGATCCATCATCACACTGAACCTTGAAAACAGTCTGTGAACTCAAAACATTTTCGAATTCTGGTTCATTTCCATGCAAGTTTGATTATGTACTAGTAGATTTTCTGATCTATACGTGTAAATATTTCAAGTGTACGTGCTTGGTAAAAACACCGTAGTCGCAGTTTTTTTGCTCAATAATTGTCCATAAACATCAAACTATTGATGCTAATGTTGGTAAACAGTTGCTGCTGCTAGTTTTTGTGCATTTTGAGACATAATGGAACTTAAGCGAAGCCATTTATAAATCAGTATGTCAGCACTGATGAAGTAGTGAAGACGCTTCAGATTCTTTTGAACGGCACGTTTCTTGATTTGAGAGGAATTTGTTAAATCTCTCATTCTCAAGTTACAAAAAAATAAAGTTTGGCACCAACTTGTGTAATCCGATTATGTGTGTATGTCTATTAAGCTTGATAATAGACGGTTTGCTCAATACCCTCATAATAAATGCAATTGTTTTTGTATCAGTTTTTTGCCATTTTGCTTCATTTCACTTTTATTTTATGTTTGTGTAGTTGAAATAGACGATATATTTTGCCTATTGAGAAGAGAATGCAGAGAGTAGACAGATAAGTAGCAGTAACGCATTTGTGCAAAATCAGCACTTTACTGTATTGGCTTGACCCAAATCCTGGGATTTATAGTAAACCACGGTCGCGTCTCAAGTTATACAACCGTCCATACGGTTGCCGTCGCAATAAACATCACTATAGTATTCACCGCTATATGCTAAACTTTGTTTCTTAAATATTGATGCCAATATAAGGCACTTATATAAATATCTGTGAATAAATACAGTTACAGCTTTAAGTTGGCATACTAAAACAACTTACAGCCCTTTTTGGTATATAACAAAAAACAACAACAACAAATGGAAGATATGTTTATTAAATATAGACAAACAGTGATTTCTCTAATGGAGTGGATGCATCCTGGATGTTTACTGGAGAATGGAGTCCGAGTTTGCTGCAAGATCCAGATCATTTTCGGTTACATTTTTGACCATAAAAAAACAAGATGAAACGGCAAAATGAAAGTGTGATGAACTACAGACCTTCTGCAAGCTGTTTGTAAATCCGCTCCTGCTCTTCCCTGATTTTCCTCTCCTCCTCCTCAATCCTTCTTTCTTCAGCAGCAATGGGCTTCAGATAATCTGGTGAGCGGTTTAACAAAAGAAAAATAATATTTCAGCCAGTATAAACGCAGAACAGAACCAAACCCAGAGCTGGAAACAATAATCAAACCTTTACTTACCGTATCTCTGTTTCCCGTACACAATTCCTATTAGCAGCGCTGACCATCTTGCGGTCTAACAAAAAAAAAAAGAAAGACATTTGTTTTTTTTTTGCTCCCTGCTTGTGTGTGTGTGTGTGTGTTTTTGTGTATAATATATTGTGTGTAAATATATTTTACAGTATAAATGCAGTGTGTGTGTGTATAATATATTGTGTGTAAATATATTTTACAGTATAAATGTAGTGTGCGTGTGGGTGTGTGTGTGTGTGTGTGTGTGTGTTTATTTATAAACACATACAGTTATACAGTATAAATGTAATGTGTGTGTCATGAAAATGTAAAGAATGCGTTATTAACGGAATGTGACATTATAATAAGCAACATTATAACAGAAATAATTAACAAACAATTTCTCTGACATTGCGATTATTGCATTTCCGTATTTAGAGTAAACAAACACTGTCTTATCATTTGATTTCACGCAACTAACTATGATATTAATGTTACGTACGCAAAACGTCACGGTCACCGATGTACTGACCTTGTTGCTAGACAGTTAGC
The DNA here is from genome assembly GCA_028031935.1 of Paedocypris micromegethes. NCBI lineage: Eukaryota > Metazoa > Chordata > Actinopteri > Cypriniformes > Paedocypris > Paedocypris micromegethes. The sequence continues at coordinate 22,252,371 of CM051496.1, forward strand.
GCGATTAGCTCAACCGGCTTAGCTGGTGCGGAATTATGCTAAGCTAAATGCTAATGCTAAAAAGTATAATTCGCCACCATTGACAGCTGATGAAGTGTACAGAATATTAGTAACAAAAAGGCGCGATACATTTACCTTGATGAGCGGTGAGATTTGTACAGGAGGAAGCATGTCGGCGTGGATCTCTTTAGCCAAAAGATAAAGTCAGCGTGCGATCTGATCTTACGTCACTCGCTCATCCTCACGGCATTAATTGATTGAACCAAGCTAATCTACGTCAACGAACCAAATTGGCTACTTTGATAATTTAGCCCCCTTGCAAAATGTTGTTCATGAAAAAAGTAAAACAAATTTATTAACCTAACAACTAGTAATTTTGTTTGAAATTATAATGGATTAATGTGCATTTTTTTTTCTAAATCAAAGTTCAAGTTGTTTATTTTAAACATTTTTAAATTACTGCACACCTTAAAGCCTTTGTAAGGTGTATATGTTTTTGGTTTTTATTTATTTTGTTTATTTGTTTTATTGAATTCAAGTATCATTAATTGATACATTTAAACGATCATACGCATTCGTGTCGAAGTCTTTGAGTGCTTTTATGTTCCTGAAGCATCTAGAACTAGACTCTAGAAGGTGGAAATGGTTTTGAAATGTGTTCTCACTGGCTAAAATCCCCATCCCTGTTGATCTATTTCAGAAGGTGACGTTGCTATTACACTACAGACAGACAGGATCAAATTCCGGATCTAGTCCCGTTAGAAAGCATGATCCCAGTAAAGTATATTTAAACATGATGGTCAGAATATGTTGTACCTTATATAAAGAAATGATGGGTTTTATTAACTATTACAGTAGCCTGTGGCTCAAATAGATATATTAATCATATTATATTAATATTATGAAGTACACTGCAAACATATTTTTATTGTATATTAACATATTCCTGTGAGATATTAATATTAATATATCAAAAATAATATGACTGTATTACTGGTTTATTTGTAAATTACAGCAAAATACAGTTTTGTTTTTTTTCAATAATGGCAAGTTTGTAATATTGTGAATAATAGTTTGAACAAAATTTCAAGTAAAGGTATTTAAATATTTATGATTAAATTTATTTTAAATAAACCAGTAATAAACTCACATGACCTTTTTTTATGTTTTTTGAAAAGTGAATTTGTTTCAATGATTAATAAATAAGCAAAGTGTTTGTTATGTAACACACCTTCCATTTGTGCTTTCCAGTACATTTTGTAGATATAAATCTGTAATAAACTCACAGGACTTTTTTTGTTTTTATAACTCACATAAACCATTTTTGTATAGATGTGTTTTGATAAGTGAACTATTGTACAGTAAATCCCGTATTTTATCCCGCGGTATTAACCTGTCTGTTAATAGCATACGCAGACATACTGGAGTGCCAGAGTACTCGCTGTAAATAGAACAATGATGCACTGCTCTGGTATCTAACAGATGGGTCACGAAAATACGGCCGACTTGTTTTGGAACATGACTGCAACTGCTCAGTCATAGCCACCCTTCCACATACTGTGGTGTTACTGTTACTGGAATGTTCTAAGGCAGCATATAAAAGCCCCGCGTCTTCTTCACAAACACAACAGAGAGAACCAGCCACCAGCTCCACACATCATCATCCAGCATCTCGCCATCATGCTTTGCCCGAGCACTTTTCAGCCTCGTCTCAGCCCGTTCACGGACCTCCACTGGCCAGTCCGCAGCCTCTGGCCTGAGTCGAGACCTTTGTATTTCCAGTTCGAAAAGGAAATGATGAAGCACATGGAGGAGATGAGGCACAACCTGGAGTACATGGAACGCCTCCACCAGAAGATTTTCGAGGAAATCGACCATTTTCCATCCATGACCACGCTCAAACCCATCTCTTTCCAGCTGGGAAATGAGGACCACCACTATGCCCTCACCCTAGATACCAAGGATTTCTCTCCAGAGGAGCTGGCTGTCAAACAAGTGGGCAGGAAGTTGCGAGTGAGCGGGAAAACCGAGAAGAAGCAAGACGACGGGAAAGGATCCTACTCCTACCGATGCCAGGAATTCAGGCAGGAGTTTGACCTTCCGGAAGGTGTCAGTCCGGAGACGGTGACCTGCTCTTTGAACAACGGCCAGCTGAAGATTCAAGCCCCTAAAGAAGCTACCCTAGAGAGCAAAGAGCGAGTGATTCCCATTGCCTACACTCCTGCTGTGAAGACCACCGAGGGTCCTGTACCACAGCCCGAGGACCAATCAGAGGACACCGCAGCTTCGGAAAACTGAGATCACATTTACTAACACTCAGCAAAACGGACAATGGAGAACATGTAACTTTAGCACCTTCTAATGTAGGATGAGATAAAATGTAGTTGTTCACTGTTCTTCTGACATTCAAATTTAACCATTTTGTAGCACAATAATTAGTTATTTTAACTAATAAAAGTGCTTTTTTGTAACAATGTTTTTTTTTTTTTTTTTTGCTATTTCAAGTGTCAGCAATCAATTTGCAAGGAAATGTCAGAATTGTACGTAGATAATTATTTCATTGTCATAATGCATGGCATTTGCTAGTTGTTGGCAAATAATAAAAAAAATAATGAAATTATAAAAGTGCTTTTTTGTAACAATGTTTTTTCTTCGATTCCAAGTGTCAACAATCAATTTGCGAGGAAATGTCAGAATTGCAGATAATTATTTAATTGTCATAATGTATGGCATTTGCTAGCTGTTGGCAAATCTTTTCATGTTTAATAAATACATTGTTTATTATGTAATGAACCTTCCTTTTGTGTTTTTAAAGTACATGTTTTGGTTTAAATAGGCTATTAAAATCAATTTGATATTGAAAACTTGTGATTGCATTTTTTTCTTTTATTTATATACTAATTAAATCAATCAATCAATATATTGATGGAATGATGGGTGGATGGATGGATGGATGGATGGACATTGCTTGGACAAAGAGAGACAGAAGAAAAAACTTTATTTGTCCCACAATTGAGAATTTTGCGGTAAAGTAGAATAAATAAAGATACAAAAATATACCCAAAATATAGAAAATTATATACCGGTATTTTATTTAAAAATAAAACAATACCCGTAGAGAGTTAAAAAAGTAAACGAGAAAATATTTTGAATGTTAATTTGAATGAAGAATGTTGGGCAAGCGACTTACATTACTCGTCTGAAAGAAAAAAACATGTTTGTCTAATTATGCAACACATCTAGCTTTAAATATTCTTTTAAATGTTTGACGCAATTTTGAAAAATGTTTACGTTTGCCCTCGCCAAAGCGTTAACGTAAGTCCGCTCCATTCCGATAGATGGCAGTATGGCTTTTAGCAAACACTCCATTCTCCAAATTCAAGTTTCCTTCCGTGTCCTCTCCAGCCACAAGAAGAATAATGCACCAGTGCAAATGTAAACGTGTTTATAAAACATTTATGGAACGTTATTATATATCAAACACGTTTAACGCCAATTGACGCCGGACGGATTTTTCTCCATCATGACGTCAGTCATTCACGAGTTTCTGTCCTCCGTCATGGTTGTGTTAGTTGAAAGTGCCGTGTCGGAGTTTAGCAAACATCTTTCTGACTTTACAACTGTTTTGTCCGAGGAATGGAAGAGGAGCAAAGGAGCTTCAATGAACAAAAGCAAACTTAAACTTGCGAACCAAGCTAAAACTGTAAGTCTCACGTGACGAAAACAACAACAATACACTCGTTTTACCCACAAGGTGTATTAGAGATACTATTACTGTACTATAGAATGAGTGCGACATGCAATTGAACTGTATTTTAAGGTGTTACAACACAGCTAGAATCACACATTCGTATTGCTTGTTTTGCTTTTTAGAACGATTTTGCGGCGTTTCTGGAGATTTTAAGTAAAGCGACAGTGGAGACGATGGTGAAACTGATTCACGGTCAGATTACAACCCAGTTACTGGAATCTGTGGCTAAACTGCAAGACAGAGTAAATGGTTTGTCAAGTACCTTTTTCCTCAAGTTATGAAAATACATGTTCATTTTTATTAGGGTCATATTATATATAGGCTCATTCGTTTTAGTGATGTGCTGTTCGTGAACGTTTCAATCAAAATGAACACATCCTTAATAACAAATAGAGCGAATGACTCAAAGTATCGTTCACTTTACTGTTCGAGAGTCAAAGATCCGAATCGGTTATACGAATCGAACATCCCATGACTATTTTGCACACAAATACAGTCGCACAATCAAACTTAACTCGAACACTCAGATTCAGAACACACACAATCAAAACACTTTCACTCTCTTTCTCTCTTTCTTTTTTACACACACACACACACCCACACACACACACACACACACACACTCTCTCTCTTTCAACTTCCTTTTCCCTTACACATAAACTTCGACTATTTCTCTTTTGCTCACCCACATTCAAAGCAAACTCTCACTTTTTCTTTCTTTCTTTCCTCATCTCACACACTCAAACACTCACTCAAAACAATTTCACTCTCACTTTCTCATGCACTCTCTCTCTAACAAACACCAACATCGCACATAATAATGTTTATTAATAGACGAGCTAAAAGCACAGTACAGTCAAAATCCTTTAAATGACACACAATAAACGTTTCTTTTTTCACGAGTGTTTATACTGAACAGCTTAACATCGAGCACAATGCCAATTTTTTTAAAGCCTCGTTGATATACCCAATCTGACACAATGTCTGTTTGTAATCACACAGAAAGTCAAACCGAATCCGAGCCTGGAAATAGTGCGTCTCCCGACCAGGAAGAAGAAGTGGAGTCAGACCAACCTGATCTTTCAGGAGACCCTGTTTATAATCATTACCCACAGCCCTCATCTCTACAGGCCCGAGAGCTTGCAGGCACTTCTGAATGTCAAGCTTTTCCTGTCACAGACGTGGCATCTGTAGATAAACCTCAGACTTTAATATGTGATGTTTGCGGAGTGTCGTTCAGTGAGGTGGGCTTGTTCAACATTCACAACGCTATACACAAAGACAGACCTTTTAACTGTTTGACCTGTGGGAATTCCTTCAAAATGATGAAGTGCTTGATGAAACACCAGAGGTTTCACGCCACTGAAGATCTAAATATTGAGTTTGAAGCTCTTCACGACGAGGAATTCATCGTGCAGCTGGAAACCTGTGATAATGTCAATCCATCCCTGGAAACTCTGGATGCGACTGCTCATGGTAAAGCCAGTTTATTCTTTCAGATTCTGGTTAGTCGGGACACATGGGAACTGGATTGTTTTGTTTCAATTAGCCAGCGTTCCAGATTAAACGGCAGGTCCGTGATCGCCAAGACAAGATGAGACAAACTTAAATGTAATTTTGACCGTTGTTGTTTTGAGACACAGACGTTTGACAAATATACGTACGTACATTCTATTATATTTCTATATTTGTTATATTTCTATATCTATAGATATATTCATATATATTCCTATCTTGGTTTTGTCTCGGGTGATGAATAAAGAACACACACAGGAGAGCTTGTGAAGCATAACTTTACTCCTTTAACTTTTATTAATAAATCTATAGTTTTGATTTTATACTCAATTACACAACTAAGTGCACACGTACACACATTCTTTGCTTTGTACATTTTGAAACTCAATTTAGTTTTGAACGAATCTTGCAAATGACTCGTGAGTTGCAAGATTGATTCATTTATTTTGTGTTGACAGCGCGTAGTAACACGGTACTGATTCCAGATCCAACAAGAACCAGAAACTGTTGTTCTGATGAAACCGCATTTCACAGGCGACCTGTGCTGCCTTCTCATATTTGCTTTCATGTTATTTGTCCCAATTAAGCAGAATTTTGTCCCAAATAAGCAGACTAAGCGAGACTATTATCTGTTCTGATTTTTAACAATGAAATGATTATTTAGAAGCTAACCTGTGACTGGGTTCTTTCGGCAGATCTTCTTCAGAACAACCTGGAAAACGGCGACGTGACTTGCTCCGTGCTGGACTCAAGTCAATACGCAGCGGAATCTCTCCAAACCTTCAGCATTGCCATCGTTAACACGGACACCCAAGCCAACCCCGCTCCTAACACGGAAGCCACGAAGCCAGCAAACAACGGTCCCTTCCGCTGCAAAACCTGCGGGAAGAGTTTCGAGCTGAGGTGGAAGTTCATGAACCACGTCCGTGCGCACGTGAAGCACTACAAGTGTTCCCACTGCGAGAAGCGCTTCACCATGAAGAGCTGCCTCATCAGACACGTGGCCACTCACACGGGCGCTCAGCTCTTCCGATGCCACATCTGCTCCAAGTCCTTCGTCTTCCAGGCCTCGCTGGAGAAGCACCAGCGCCTTCACACGGCAGAGAAGACCGTCTCCTGCACCCACTGCCTGAAGGTCTTCCCAGGCCGCCGCTCCTTCAGCAGACACCGCTGCCGGGCCGTGGACACGCTCTACAAGTGCTCCGTCTGCGACAAGCAGTTCAAAATCAAGCAGAACATGCTGGACCACCAAACCCTGCACAGCGGAGAAAAGCCCTACTGCTGCGAGATCTGCGGCGCCTTCTACAGCTGCGAGCGATACCTGAAGAACCACCAGAAGAGCCACGTGGAGAAGAGCTACGACTACTCCTGCGAGCTGTGCGAGAAGCGGTTCAGCGCACGCAAACATCTCCAGGCACACGTGCTGGTGTGTAACCTCTCGTTTTGCTTTGTTGCTCTCACAAGAACGACACCATTCGCCAAATCTTTTCTTCACCAACGTTTATTCTGGAGGTTGTGGGGTGAAAAGTAAAACGTCATCCAACTCGCCAGTTCTTCTCAGGAACTGCCCAAAATCACATTTTCTTTACAAACTTTGACAATACATAAAACATTGGTGTACATTTCTGAACGGTACCTGGAGGTTATGGAGTGAAAAGTAAAACGTCATCCAACTGCAAAATAAAGTAACATTCATACAAGCTCATTCGGCCGTCACATGTTGCGTCAAACATCCTGACCAATCTAAGACAATCGCGATCGCAAACACACTAAAACAAAACATAAACGTACAGCTGTTGCATGTAAAACAATAATTAAATAATATTTTTAATTTTCAACTTTTAATAACTTATATTTGGGGATGGGACTCAATCGCTACTCACCTCGCCAGTTCTCCTCAGGAACTGTCGAGGTGGCATCTGACGTCACTTACTGCTGGTACTTATTATAAAAAACGACTAAACACCTCCAAGTACAAAGAAAACAGAACCGTTACAATATTTTGGAACAAATTCAAACTGACTAACATTTGATCCTGTTACAGGTGCACACCCGCGAGAAGCGCTACGCCTGCGACGTCTGCGGCAAGAAGTTCGCCACCTCGGGAAACCTCAACCGACACAAAGCCGGGCACACGGGGGTGAAGATGTACGGCTGTCCGCTGTGTGCCAAGCGCTACACGACGGCCTACGCCCTGAAGATGCACACGCACAAGCACACCTCCGGAAAGCCGTTCCTCTGCGACGTCTGCGGGAAGGGCTTCACCAGCTCGGACTACATGAAGAGACACAAGCGCATCATTCACGCCGGCCGGAGGGATTGCGTGTGCTCCATCTGCAGCAAGGCCTTCATCTTCCCCAGCTCGCTTAATCAGCACATGCTGGTGCACACGGGCGAGAAGCATCACGACAGGCTGGTCAGTCCTCTGCTCAAGAAGTTCTGCTGTGACCACTGCCAGAAGAAGTTCTACTCGCAGGTAGGGATGTGACGATATGGAAATCGCACCATACGATATTATCCCGATATGATCCTCACGATACGATATTTATCACGATGTCCTGTAGAAGCTCACAATATTGCAGAAGACTTCACAATTATGTCTCTTGTGTTTATAGTAACAAGGCTGACAATATTATAATCATTGGCCATTGTTAATTAGGCCTTTTATTGTCATATTTTAGAACTAGGACAATAGAAAACTGGTCACACTACCGGTAATTCCAAACTGCAAAATTCAAGTTATGTCAGAAACAGCAATATACTAACTATACTAATATACTAATAGCAATATACTAATATACTAACACTAATCATTTCAAGCAATTATTTTCTAAAGTGCAACAACTGTAAAGTAATAAGGAACTGTCACTGACGTCCTTTTCTCAATGTGCAAACAAAGCTGAAATTAACAAGCCTATTAAACACAACCGGATGAAAACTTAAATAAAAGTTGACATCATAACTGCCATAAAGTAAACAAGCTGGCTCCGCACGGTAATGTGGCAATGCTTTTCCCCTTTAGTGTTAGTAGAAACGGCAAAACCGAAATGTTTCCACACATGTGATTTAAAGGTTGACAGGACTCTCGTGACGGTATATCGAGACATTTTTAATACCGCAATATCATGATATCTCAAATTTTGTTTCATCCCTACTCGCAGGCGGCGCTGACCGTGCATCTGAGGGTCCACACCAAAGAGAAGCCCTACAGCTGTGAAGTCTGCCACAAGAGGTTCGGCTACTCCAGCAGCGTTCAGATGCACATGCGGATCCACACGGGCGAGAGACCCTTCGGCTGCGACGTCTGTGGCAAGACCTTCAACCAGGCCGTGCATCTGAGGACCCACCAGAGAGTCCACAGCGGACTCAAGTCCTTCAGTTGTGAGAACTGTGGGAAGCAGTTTGTGGATCACAGAAATCTCAAGCAGCACAAATGTAAATATGCCATGTGAATCAAACGCCAACATATTGTTTGGACGCGAATCGCTTTCAAACTAAATGAAGAGTGTGACTCCAGAATTGTTCATTTTTTTTCTCATGTGACCTTTTGCTTTGTTTCTGTTTATTTATTTTGTCACTTTTATTATGTATTTTAATCCAGAATTGGAAATGAATGCTTGTGTGGAACGCAACACCTACGGATTAAAAAAACCTTTGCAGGTTTTCAAACATCAAAGCTCACAATAAAGTATATGAAACCTCTTGTGTGTTTGTACATGTGAAGAAATCAAGACATTGATTTAAAAAAATTGCAAGTCAATATTTTATTTTCCTGGATGTTTGTTTTCTACATAATTACTATAAAATTCCTTGTTTTTAATCTTAAAATGTCATCTATATTGGTTTTAATCAAATATATGTATTCATTTGCAAGGAAAAAAAGTCAACAAAACTGAACTTTAGTTTTGAATTACTGCACAATATTTAAGACTTCGTATTAAAATACTACTGGATGATGAAATGTTTACATTTGCAGCGTTGTTATAATCAATTTTGTACATTACATTTATAATAAATCCTTTTATTTTAATGTAAAAACGTTTCGAGAAGAATTGAAATTAGCGGACAGCAGTCGATTATTAAATTCGCCTCTTAAATGTCAATAAACTCGTCTTTTCCCGCGCCGTTACACTTCCGGGGCGGAGTCTGATTGATCAGGTTAAATCAACCTGAATTCAATTTGAACGTCACTTTCAGTCGCGGCAAATGGTGAAATAACGGCAACGCAGATAAACAACTCAACCTTTTTTGCTCTTTAGGGGAACTTAGGATGAACAGAACTTAGTTCTGAGGTATTTGCCACCTTCCTTGCGAGGCGATCGATTGTCTGTCTATTACCGAGAAAGATGAAGGTGTTAGTGGAAGAGATGCCCGACGAGGGATACGGCTGCTCCGTGGCTAATCGCTTCGGCCAGCTCCTCGACGACGAGTCCGACCCTTTCGACCTTTTACAGGCGGCAGAGGTGGATAAAAAGCCCAAGAAGAAGAAAGAGGAGCCAAAGAAACCTGCTGCCACCACTAAAGCCGCAAAGAAGGAGTCTCAAAGGGACCGAAAAGTCATCGTGTCTTCGGTTTCCGGCGGTCGAGGTGTGTGTCTGAAACCCTGGTACTAGTGTCAGTTAGTATTTGTTTCTTCCTCGCTCATTGTATTATGCCTTTCCTAGGTCACATCCGTCCCTCGCGTGGAGAAGTTGAGGAGCAAGTGGAAAAACGTGTGACCTTTGAACGCAAGTGGAATGATCCAGAAGCCTCCCTCAGCTTCTCTGTGGAGAGGTACCACTCTCTGGTTTGGCGGCAAACCGTCCTCTTGTTCTCACTCCTCATTCTGTTTCATTTATCTGCTTTGTACACGTCCCTTTATTGTGTGTGTAGGCCTGTGGATGAGGTGAACAAACCCATTAGAGGAAGAGGTTCTGGAAGAGGAAGAGGAGGCCGAGGCCAAGGCCATCCACGAAATAATGATGGATTTGACCAACGTGGAAAAAGAGAGTTTGAAAGACATAGTGGAAGTGATAGGACGTGAGCTTCAATCTTTCTTTCATCTTGCTTGCTTCAGTCTTATCTTTTCTTCAAGCTTCTTTTCAAGGTGGCATGACATGTTTTTGCTCTGAACTAAGCGAAGTATAGTTTGCACAGGGAGTATAAAAGTTTGAGTGTTTCTCATAGGTATAGTTGTAGTTTGATTACTTTAAGTTATGTGGGTGAAAAATTAAGTTCAGTAAGTATGTGCAAGAATAGGCGCGTAGGAGTACTGGTAAGTATGAGTTGGTAAATGAAAGTATAGTGAGGGATTGAAAGTGAGTTTGTTAGTATGGCCACTAGGGATGAATTAAAATTGTGCTCTGCATTTAACAATCCAGTGAATTTACACACAGACACACACGTGCCATGAGTATTTAACAATTGTAACTACAGTGAATATTTGCAAGTCATTTTAGATTAATTTAGAATTTTAGACTTGGTTCATAACTTTACGAAAGCAAAATAATTTCAATTACAAATGTAAAGAAGTTTCATATAAGACTTTGACTTGATGTGGACACTATAATAACATTATTTTTTTTCCTTTCGAAGTATAAAATTACTCATTAAACTGACTTAATTACGCTGTTAGTCGCAGGCGGATTTCCGTCTCAAATACCAGCGTTTTTAGAACTGCTGTTGTAAGGAGTTGTGAAGGGTTCAGTGGACATTTGGTTTAGGTCACTTAATATCCATATTATTAGCTTGTAAATGGGGCTTTTCCGTGACCCAGGAGTGTCCGGTCGGAGGAGAAGCGTGGTGGCAGTGGATCTCGTAACTGGGGTTCGGTGAGGGACCAAATCAGGTTCGGTTTCACTTTGTATCGCGTGTCACGGTTTTAATTCAAATCAGATGTTTCCTGGCTTCGTAGCTTGAATGTTTTGTCCTCGTTTTAAATGATTGTCCTTTCCTTTCTTCCCTGTAGTGAAATTGAAGAGGGGTCGCCCAGTGAAGAGGTCGGTGAAAATGAGGAAGCTCAGGAGACTGGAGAGACTGATGGAGAAAACAGGTCTGCAGGAAAACAAAACAGTGTAAAATGTTTCAAGCAGGAAATGCGATCTTTTTCTTTTTTTCTTTTCCCTATTTCTCTCTGTTCTTAGCTTTGTTTTATAGTGCATTGAATTACTTTTTTTTTTTTTTTTTTTTTTTTTTTTTTTTTTTTCCCTTTTTCCTTTTTTGGTCTGCTTTTGTCCTACAGACCTTCTGAGAATGAGGAGGTGATTGAGGTTGCCATCGAGATGACTCTTGATGAATGGAAAGCCATACAGGAGCAAAGCAGGCCCAAGGTGGAGCTCAACATCCGCAAACCAGAGACTCCGATGCCGTCCAAATCTGCTGTTATTCACAAGTCCAAATTACTTCAGGTTGGCTCACTTTTTAACTTTGTCTCCATCAGCTCATGAAATTAAATCTTCATAAGTTGATGGACACATGTTTCTCACCAGAAGTCGGACGTGTATATCTACTTATCATATATCAAATCACATATATCGTCACATACACTTTTACGGGGCAGAAGTACTTCAAATTAAATGCTTTAAATGATAAATTATCACGCTTTAAATGATCACCATGGACACACTTCAACTGAGAGAGATTGTGTTGTTACCAAATAGTTTTACTTTTTTTTTTTTTTTTTTTTTAAATAAAAAATATAAACAAATTGACCAAGCTATAAATGCAATAAAAAAAGCAAAGGGGGGTGGTCTTGTTTTAAAAAAAAAAAAAAAAAAAAAAAAAAAAACAAACAAAAAAAACACACGACATAAATTTGACATTATACAGTAATTTGAAATCTAACCTGAGTTTACTGTCCAAGATAAGACATTCTTCCTTGGTCTTCACCAGGTTTGCACACACTAACTGGTATTTTAGCCAATTCTTCCACTAGTTGGGCCACTCAAAGTGCTGACAGTCACTCTTTTGTCGCCCGGGTGGTATGTTTGGGATCATGGTAACGTTGGAAGAACCAGCCATGTCTTGACTTCCTGGCTTTCACTGATGAATGGAGGTTTGCTCAATCTCACAGTTCATGGAGTCCCCGATATCTTGTTTGGAGGGTGAATCATACTGGTTTTACACAAGGATCTTAACAATTCCTTAGATCCTACCATTTGAATTTAAGTCATTTCCACATTTGATCATTTGGGTTTTAGAAGCTTCAGGACGACATGGATGATGTTGTGTTCCGTCGCCCGGCCAATGACATCACGTGCCAGCTGGAGATCAACTTTGGCAGCCTGGCTCGACCTTCCCGTGGTGGGAGAGGTGGACGCGGCGGTCGTGGACGTGGGACTCCTCCATCCACGGCGTTCCAGAAGTCCCCACAAAAGTTTGAAGTGGTAAGCTGCTGTGAAGCACACGAGCATCTCCTACGTCGGTGAGGAGGAAGGTCTTCAGAGTGTTTTGGTGTTTCTTAAGGCTCCAAATCCAGATGATCCAGAGGATTTCCCGGCCTTGGGCTAGTGCACCTCAATGAGAAGCAAGCAATAATCTGTTCTGCTGTTCAGATTAATGCTATGAAAGTGCACTTAATGTTGGGGGGAAAAAAATAAAATCCGCAAAAGATTGTTCTTTGCATTTAATTTTGTGTGTGTACTTTCCAAAATCCAATATACAGGATGTGCCAAGGCACTGAGAATGAGTGGATGAGTTTACGATGAACGTTATGACGACAGGCTTGTGTCGATGTGTATTGGGATGTTCTTAGTGGTCAGAAAAAAATTTCAAGTTATTTAAGTTTCCTGCAGTAGAATTGTCCAAAGCACACAATTGATTCTCTCTAATCCTGTGGAATTTGTCTATTAGTAATTGTTACATTTGCAAATGTATCAATTTAAGTTTCTTTGTGGATGTGGATTTTTGTTAAACCTTTAATTCAAGTAGAAACTCCCAATAGAATAAATGACTGTCAAACAGATAAATATACATAAACTGCTCATAAAAATGGTGTAAAGTGCTACTGTTCATGTTTGTCAATTTTTAAATTTCAGTGAGATTATTCTAGATTAAAAAATGAATCTATGCCATATATATATATATAAAATATATGTTGTTTGATCGTTTTACAAACCATGCTGTTTTGTCTTGTTTGAAATTGTAGGATTTAATTTTAAAGTATATTTTTCCCCCACTCATTCCTTTTCATAAAGACTTCATCCTTTAAATGGTTAAAACTGGAGATTTATTAAGCTCAATTGTGTAACTAGCTTGTTTTACAGTAGTAATCCAGTTATGACTTGCAGGGACTTTTCTTCTCTCTGCCCTAGTCCTTGTGATCTTTGCAAAATCATGTAGAATATGAAAATCCCTTTCTGTTTAGTCTGCCGTATACAGGAGCAATTAATCGCAGTCCAACAAAAGCATTCGAGCTTTTTGTTTTCCCCATGCAGTACTCGTGCTTCACCATTAGGGTGCGTGTTTCCCTTTGAATTCGTGGTAATCCGAGCTTTGTTATTCCTGGCTGCCGCACCTCCGCACGTTTCCCTGATGTGATCAGAAGTTAAAGTGAGCGGGTGAAGGCAAACGCAGATCACCGATACAGTCGCTCGCTGTGTGGAAAACGCTCCCTTTAAATGGCGTGATAAGGTGGGAACACTGGTTTCTGTGGGTGGAGATCCAAACACCTCAGCCTTTCATAAAATGTCACAGCACTGGCTCCGAGTGAAGGGAAATTGAATTTACACTGAGCCGCACTCCACATCTCGCTGAATTCCATTCACTAGACAATGCTGCCAATCTTCCGGAAAGCCTCGGAAGCTCCATCCTGCCATCCGAACGTGAACGCCAGAGGAAATGGACAAGTGAGACTCTCGGGTCTTCTCTGTCAGCCTCCTCGCGCGCTCTAGTTTCCCTTATCTCGCAGCCTTATCTTGTCTTGGTGTGTAGTCATGAGACGAGAGTCTTTGAAAGACGAGTCTGGGATTGGGCTGAATTCCTTTGGCTCCGTTAACACTGAGGTGATTGTAAATGTTGGGCTTAAGTGTTCCTTCTGCATTCTCTGTGCTGTTTTTTTCCTGCGGTTGGTGACACACACACACACACACACACGCACACGCACACACAGAGGCATGAGCTCATTGTAGTTGACAGAGTGAATCCAGATGGATAAAGCAGTAATATTGGAAGGTGTTTACACTATTTTCTGCACCTCGGCCCAAAGTTGTCTTTGTCTTGGCTTTGCGTCGCATTTTCTCATCAGCCGCGCTAACGTCTCCGTACACTTCCCCTAATATTTAAGAGGCTGTCTGGGAGATGGTGAACCGTGTGACTGTAATTAATAGTCAGCTGCTTTGAATTAATACCGATTCGTTGGTGCGTAGAAATAAATGGTGATTGATTGTTGGCCCAAGTACCGGAGGAGTGATTCATTTAGTCCGTGTTGAGCTTGGTCTCGCACCAAGGAAAGCACCGGTTCTTTTGTATTTATTTTTGCTGAGCAAATATTAGGCTAATGCTTAAGAGGTTTTGCTTTTGTTTAGATTGTTGTATCAGAAGGGTTTCGTCTTGGGCTTGTGAATGATGGCGGCGCTGCCAAGGAGTTCGCTGAGAATTGACTTGTCGTTATGGTGTTTCATAAGCTTTAGCGGTTTTTGTTTTGTTCTACCTAAATAAGTTCAGAATTGTATAATAAATTGTATTCTAAACTGTGCATCAGTGGGATTTCACAATGACTTGTACTGAATTATCTATAACTTGGCCTTAATCAATACAATATGTAATTCATACTAATGACTTGAAGTTGATAAGTTACGCAGTTTGAATCGCATCGCTAAGTGTTGCTTGGTTATGAAGTGGATTGCAACATGTTTGCCTTTCTTATAATCATGTGAGTTCAAAGCTTTTATTATCATTCGTACAAGTTTGGCAGTACAATTAAATTCTTAAATTGCTTTCTGCAACGGATGCCATATAAAAAACACAAAATATACAATAAATACACACTAATGAATATAAAAATGCAAAGGATCGCAGAATATACAGAAATGCACAATACATTATCTCTATGGACATTACTCATTGTTGACATGCTACACAATTAATCAACTATTAATCAGTTTCTCTAATAATCCGTTTCACGTGAGTCAGATAATGTGACTATGGACTACATTCCCCAGAGTTCTATGCTTTCCATCATTCCTGTTTTGTAGTCACATTTTATCAGCTTCTCCTGTCTTCATTTGTTTATGTATTCAAGTCGTCACATCTTTTCCAGTCTCAGTCAACCGTTGCCCACCGGTTATGCTCTGTTTGATCGCTGTAGGTTGTGTGTTTATTTGTCGTCATTGAATGTTTATGTCCATTACCATGGACATTTTTTTTTTTTCTCCAGAAAGTTCTTGGTTTTTCCAGACTTAATTAATGACCACATGAGAAAAGTCGCCTTGTTGTTTAAATCATAGAGCCACAACAGTTTCACATGATCACACAGAGGAAAACATAAAATGAATTTTAAAAATCACTAGCTTCCACCTAACGTTATCTAATTATTCAATTTAAAGAACGCTATTGATTCCATGGGGAAAATACTATAATTTGATTAGCTACTTTGAGGAAAGAGAGGAGAAATGGATCAATAGTGAATTAATTGTGTAGTATTGTATGTCAACAATGTGTAATAATGTCCATTTAAGCATTCAAAAACATTCCAAGTCAGATGTTGGGTGAACAGCTTTATATTTTCTTGTTTTTTTCAATTTCAATTGACTATTGTCCATTTTAACTCCAATCACAGCATATTCACAAATCATGAAGCTCTAAAATTAAATCCACTGGTTGGTTTAAATAAGAATGTAAAATGAGTGTATCCCAAGCAAACATTTGTACTTAATATTCAATGTTTGGGTAAATTTAAGCGTTTGAAATGAAGAACAAATGACCAATACATCTCCTTACATTTTATAAACCGTTCGTCAGACACATACATTGACAAAAATTCTCAATTAAAAATATCTTTTGGACTCTTCCTCTCAGGTTGGAAACACGCTTAATGGAAGACCTCAAACAAATGCCTGACCTCCAAGACGCTTGCTCTGTGACCAGCGCTCTAATTTTTTTTTTTTTCAGGGTAAATATGTGTTCAAAGTGCGAAACGGTCTCATTGATTAGAGCTTTAAGGCTCTTAGCAACCTTGACTCCTGAAGAGCATGTCTTCCAGAGACTTGTCTGCTAAGGACGTGGATCAGCTTCTTTTGTTCCTTGATTTCATTCATCTCACTCCTGGCACGAGTGCTGGTTATTCTTCACAGACTTGGCAGCGATATGCATATATTTGTACTATTTTCGCCAGTGCTTGATCTACCGTGTGTGATCTGCCCATTTTCAAACGGACTGTTCGTATCAAAGTCTTAACCCTTATCTATTAATAATAAGCAGCTAATCAATCAGGGCTTTTGAGACATCGGCTGCTTTAACCCTGTTGGGAAAGAAGCAGCCAATCAGCTGTGGCCGGGCTCATTATTTATTCAGTAGCTGTGGGACTTCTCGGTTCTCTTGCCGACAGAGTTTAGAGCACAGTGTCAGCACAAAGTGCATTCATCACAGTTTGGCCTTCTTGATATCGATTTCCATGTATTCAGTTAAATGTATTCAACCTGCAAGTAATTTCAAGCGTCGCAACGGTCATTTAAAATGCGAGGGATGTTGGAATTAAGCAATGCAAATCTCTCCCTTTTTTCAATAGAAAGATTTTTTTTTTTGCCGTTTTCATGGTTGCGTTGGAAATTTTTTTTTGTTTGTTTTAATGACAAGAAATTCAAGTTCTGAGCTTTCGTAAGGCGATTTTTACAGTTTTAACTGTCTCAAGATACAATGGGAAGAAATGTCTTTTCTAAATGAGATTACTAATCCATGTTATTCTGAACGAGATTTAGTAAACATATAAACAAACTTCACATATTAGTCATTAAAATGTTTTATTTGCACCTTGTTTTTTTTTGTCGTCAATTTTTCATAGTTTTTTTTTGTATAAATATTTTATAAAATAAAGTCAGTTAATATTCACCATTTGGCGGTTCAATTACTTTACACCCTACCATAGACGCCTAGCCGTTTAGCACGTTTACTTATCTTAATGCGTTTAATGTTTGAAATGACTCTGCCACGTTTATCAACTCGCTCCAGAGAAAGCACATGCTAGCCACTCCAACCAGTTTGATTTATACTGGGGATTTTTGCGATAAAATTATTATACGGATTTGTGCTCATTTTTTTTTTTTGGTCAACTTTCCAGAAGGAAAATTACTAACATGGGCTTCTGATAATGCGGTAATATGTATTTATAGAGATGTTTAGAAATTCAGATGTCAAATAAATTAAAATGTTCTACTAAAATGATCTTTGCAATGTTTTCTCTAGAGTTCGGTTGTATAAAAAAAAGCAAGACCGTAAATAAGAACCCATAATTCTCATGACATTTCGAGTATTTCATCCAAGAAGCTGGGAGATTTAAGCAGGATTTGTATAATGTTTTTTGGAATGGAATCTGGATGTGAGTGTGGCTCTGGTTTTTAATTTTGTCTACATATGAAATTACTCTGTTACGATTGACAAACTGCTCCCTTTGGCCTGGTACATGAGCCCTTTAGGTAAAAATAAATCTTAATTTATAAATAGATTTGTGCCTGCGTTTTGGTTTTAACCCGATAAATTTGAATTTCTTGATCAGTAAGTTGACACAAAATTGCACTTGCGCAACCTATAATTGCGCATGCTGATATTGATTTCAGATAAAAATAAGAATAATTCAAATGCAATAACTATATGGAATCAGATTAGGGTCAAGAATATCAAGAGTACATTTCTAACAAATGAATGACATTTTTTTAAGACTTTTGACATAAGCTTCACGTGGGGGCGGCCCAGTGAAGCAAACATAAATGTGAATTATTTTGTTAGTTTCATGTTAAGTTGTTAGGTTTTAAAAAGTTTAATATTTTTGGCACTAATCTGATTCCATATAAGTACAGTCCTTATTATTATAGGCATAAAGATGTCATAAATTCTTCTGCCCACAGGATTGAAAGTGGAACGAATTTTCTAGCAATTTATACGGGTCGAAAATTGAGTTAAAATCGCAATAGGTCAAGAACGGTTTGTTTTCCTTGTGTGTTTGTCCTGCAGCATGTGAATATGTGCATTGTATAAAAATCCCATTATTGACGTCCCATGACTGTCCGTGAAATGTAAATGTCATTGTGATGGGACTGTGGTGGCTTCTTTGGGAGATTGGCTGGGCATTAAGCTCGGTTATTTTAGGTTGGGAAATAAGGAGCTGCGATATGCATTACTGAAGAGTCTGTTCTACAGGGGAAAGCGCCGCTAATCCTCTCTAATTGAAAATGTAAGAGCGTGAGATTTCGGTACAGTAGGTCAGGTCGACTGAAGTGAAGCCAGTTTCGTTTCGCACCGTTGTGTGAACCAGAAGTTCTCAATGGCTTTGCATCGGATGCTTTGTCATTTCCTCATCATCGCGACGTGGTGAACTCGGCATTTTCCATTTAACTGCAACCATGCGTAATAAGTATTCTAAAAATACATTCCAAATGAAATCCAATTCGGAGAAACCGTATAAAAGCTTGCATGAGTCATTCATTTTTTTCTTCTTTGCCGTCATCAAAAAGCACACGGCATTGTACGTCGAATCATTTTGTGTTCGGCAGAAGGATATAAAAGCATGTGAGCAAGACGAGGATGAGTAAATAACCACACATTCAGCCTTTTCCAGTCTTTCTTTCATCTGTCCTTGCATCAGAAGTGTGAGTTTTGAGGCCCATTAGAGTATCTAACAAAAAAAAACTGCGTCGTACTAAAAAGTCAGCATGTAGCTTGTTGACATGTTTTTTTTTAAATTTTGAGTAGTTTTATTCAAGTGGGAAGACTAGTTTTGCGGGTCATCGAGGGTGGTCACGCAGATCTCCATATCACAGTCGGACACAGCGTCTTGACGCTTCAGGAAATTTGTGTTTGGCGCAGTCCTGGTGTTTCTGAAATGAAACTGACGCGTTTTGTTCGATTGATTGGACCCTGTTGGAAAGGAAAACCGCTATGCTGTTTAAATTACATGCCTGTGCCTGCCAGGGGTGGGCGATATAGCAGGGCTACAGTGGAACTGGAATTAGCGTCGTGACGGCATGTTCATTTTACAATATCGAACGTGTTATAATGTGGTTAGCACGTGTCGTTCTTTGACTATTTCCCAGTCATTTGTATATGCGCATTTTTTTTTTAATGTAAAAAATATTACAAGCTACAAGTAACCAATTCCAAGTAGGCTTGAGTAAATGTTGTGAAGTATTAAATTTAAATAAAAAGAGCTCAAGTATTTTACTTGTACTGATTTTAGGCTCAAAAAGCCAAGAAAAGCAAGAAACTCTATATTTTTAAGCTTTTATTTCCAAATCGACTCTATTTCGAAATGGCAGAACAAAAAGTCAGTTTCAGTCAAACTCAAATGTGCAAAAAAGTGCAACAGTTGATTCACGTTCACGTTATTTTGCTGAAAAATAGCATCCAGTACCTTCAGCATCCTGCAGATGGCAATATCACCTGGTTCGACAAAGTAATAACCGCAAAAGAAAAAGATGTCGATTTGTTGCGCACGATCATAATGTAACAAGTAACGGTAAGTGTCCGTTCAAATGTAGTGGAGTAAAGAGTAGAGATCCTCATTCACGGATGTAGTCAAGTGGAAAAGTTTGCATATATTGAGTATATTTTTGCGTATATTTTTGACACTCTGTACAAAGTAGTAAAAAAAACTTTACACCACTAAACGGCTCAGTGGCCACTAACACATCCACGCTTGGCATCTCTACCGTAAAGAATAATTCAACTCATCGATTCATTTTGTTGAGCTGTCAGCGTTTGAGTTTGGACTGAAGAAATGACCGAATCCTACAGTGTCAGGAATGCATTAAGAAATCATTTGTGTTGCATTTTCTGGATGGATTATTCAGCAGCCGATGGTTATTTTATACTCCAGTGAAATACAAACGTTAGGAATATAAATTAAAACTTCTGTCCCATTATGTGACAGCGTGTTTGCACTTACGGATTCAGTTCATCGCCGGCCGTATGTGCACCATTTGTATTTTCTGAGTCAGGAAAGACGTTTTTTGCCGAAACGCTGCTCTGCTTTATTAGGTTTTATTGATTCATAGTCATATTTTGCTTCAAATGATTCATAGAAGCAATGAAATAATTACCTGGTGTGTGGTAAATGGCGGCGCTGTGTTTGAACGGACGTATTGGGCTTGGTAGATGGAGTTTACACACACACACACACACACACACACACACACACACACACACACACACTCAAAGCAATTATTCTCTCTTTCCATCTTACATGTGTATTTGTTTTACATTTTAATGTGTAGCAATGTTTTCAATAATGTAGAACATCCATTACTTTGCATACGCATTCATACTTTTTTTTTACAATTTTCAGTATTTTGGTTTGCGTTATTTTTGTGACCATGTTTGTGAGCCAGATGGAGGGGTAGGGTGGTCCCGTGGGCCTGAAGACTGAGACCCCTGCACTCCGTCAAATAGAAAAGTGCATCTCAACTATGATTGATTTCATTAAGTTGGAAGAAATGATCTGTGGAACGGATCGATATGTTTCACTGTCGTAAAAAAACCTAAAATTTAGTAATTTGTTCTAAACCATGAACCGTTATTTTCATCCACCTGATGAAATTGGGATGTTGTCCGTGTTCCGTGACCTGTGATGCACTTCCAAAGCTTCGGTCTGCTTTCAGAGAACTCGATGGGCACATAAATCAATGTATTATTCAGTTCCTAATATAGACGCGCTATTTTATTTTTCTTTTACTTGCGCTTTTGACCTTCTATTTTCACAAGAATTTGCTGTTTCTTATTATACAATTTTTTCTTTATTTTCTCATATTGTTTTTTTCTCTCTTGACTCCGAAGCACCTGGATGGACTTAATTATGTTTTTGAGCGATATTGTTAATGTCAGAAAAATAAAAGACTTCATGTTCTTGTAAAGTCTGAGTTTTCAAGGACTGGGGGGACGTTATACTTTATTCTGGCTTTGTGATGTATATCCCTCTGAAAGAACAAGTAATTACTGTTTTGCCTGTTCTCAAAGCTCTTTGCTACTAGTAACCATGGCGATTTTTTTGTTTGTTCGAGGGGGGGGGTAATGGGTGGCAACAACGCAGGATTTTTACCCCATGCACGATTGAAGATCCGCACTCTGTTTTTAAGAGCCATTTAGTGAAGTGCTTATGACGGAGGCCTCGGATGAAAATGAATGGTCCCCACGAATGATGCTTTCATCCACGGCAAAGAGACGTCCAGGAGCTCGCTAGATGAAATGGCCTGTCATTGTCAACAAGAGCTATAGCACCTGCCGCCGTCCCACTCGGAGCTAATTTCAGCCCAAAAAAAATGAGTTTTGTTATTCATCCAAAACTGAAATCCAGAAGAACGTCTGTAGAAATAACATCATCACTCTTTCCTCCGACAGGACGGAATCAAAGTGAAAGGCCTGTTGTATATTGTGGGAATTCGGGCCGTTTTTGTGGGGGACGAAATCTGCTTTCCCATGTGCGCTTATTCGGTTTCTCACGATGAAAAACATATTGTTGCGTCGCATCGCGCCAAAACAAACAACGTGAGGAGCGCAGGAGGCGACGGCGGCGGGAAGACGTTTAATTCCATTGTTTATGGCGCGCGCAAAGACAAAGTTAAACAAAGCAGAGATTGATTCTAAATTCGCTCGGATTTGTACTGATGACCCGCGGATTACTGGAAGTGGAAAGCAATCTATAGAACGTCCGACTCCGAAGCCGCAGATCTTATGAAGTCTTTTAACAGTGACACATGAGCGATGAAAGCTGGAGAAAAAGAAAGCCTCATAAAACATAACCCTGCCCTCCTCTCAGCGACCCTGTCTATCCGGTGACAGACGGAGGAAATCTCATTTCCTCTCCCCAGGTTTCCCCGTTGCCTATTTTCATAAAGTTATGAGACACCGCTCAGAGCCGACTTTCGGCCGCACTTGCTCCCGCGTGGGGACGGGTTGGGTTGACCCTTTAAAACAGGATTAGAGGTGTTCTGTGTCACGTTATGAGAAAACGCATGTCGACGTTGTGCGTTCAGACTGAGTTGCTGTCATCAGGGGGTTAAAACGTGCTGCCTTGGATGATGCGGTTATTGATCATCTGGATTCAACAAGATTCGTATTCAACACTCTTGGTTTTATGTTCTGCTCTGTGATTGGTTGACTAATGGGTGTGTCCCTCCTTCAGGCCCAGAGTTGCTGTGATTGGCTCAAACTCCTTATGACCTAGAAATGAAAAGCCATTCGGAAAATGGATAATCTCTCACATCCCATAAAACACACGTTTGTTTGTTTTTTCACCGTAATAACGCAACACTGCATTTGTCCTGGTTTGGCACAATTTTTTCGGACTGTGGGACAAGGCTGATCCTGTGACCTTCAGATGTGTGTGCACATTACTTTGCTGACTTATTTTACGTTGTATAAAATGACTTTCAAACGGGGATGACCTTCAGACGTCTGTGAAGGACAAACTTAGAGAAAGATCTCGCAGAACGCAGAATGGAAAATGGCCACCCCATTTGTTACATTTGTCCGTGGTAAAGGGTAAAAACTTATTTTAGTATTTTATTAAGGAAGATGACTACTCATTATAGTCATCTTCAAACTGAAGAGAATAAGTCAAATTTTAAACTCAGAAGTTCCAAAATTATTTCTTAAAAAGACATAAGCTGTAGACATCGCAAGAACAAAATCGGCATTGGGTGGTGAGTCCAACAATTATTCATTCATATTTTTTTTCTCCCCCTTTTGGCAACCAAACCCCATGTAATTTTTTGTTATAATCGGCTTTGAGTTGGTCTAGAACTGAGAAACGTACTATATAAATAAACTTGAACTTAATTTTGTGGCCCACAAAATTGGTGACATAGCTCTTTCATTTGGAACTATGTTTGAACAATGCTTACAACGAATATTGTTTGTTTAAGGTCGCGGGTGTTAAAGATTATGGCTATGACCAGTGAGGGTTACATAAGTGACACTGGCCTGTAGAAAAACTTCACTGACAGGATGCGACGAAAAAACCCTAGGGTGAACCCAGCCCATGGTCGTGCCAGTCTCCTCTGGCATTCTAACACTACAAAATCATTGTGTTTGTTGTTCCGAGCCATTGTGATGATGAATCAGACGACAGACGACTTTCTGACGACTGCACCCAGTCGTCAGAAAGTCCAGGGGAGCGACATAGAAAAGGAACCTGAAGCTCATAGGAGATGCCATCTTGCCAAGTTGTCTGATCGACGTCAACTCCAACTCTGGAGAAGAGTGAAACACAGGAAAAAGTAAAAGCAAAGCATTAGCAAGACCTATAGTCCCATAATTTACGATTTTGGCTCTCCTTGTCTTTCAGTTCCGGGCACTAGACTATGCAGCCTTTCTATATGGATGTGGAGGCAGCTGGTGATTTGTCAGTTATGGTTGCAGAGTGACTCACTGACAGAGCTTTAATAAGCCAGTCGCTTCCTGGGCTTGAGAAGAGCTTGCTCTAATGCCACAATTTGCAGACTCTTGCTTTTTCAGAGACATGGGGCCATAAAGCAAGCTGATGATAAAAATTATACAATTACCGGAGCGCTCCTGATGCCTAATTGCATCTGATCGCTTTTTATTCGCGGCATGACAAAGCCTCTGAAGCACTGGGCATTAATGTAAGCTAATGATAAAACTAGTTCCTGTAAGGTCACTCTTCCTCCCTGCGGAGACGATTGCCTGTGGCATGGTGTGCAGCAAAGTGAGGTCAGATGATCCTGTACGATTCTGAAGAGCACACGTGGTGGTCTTTCATCCAGCCTGAAGGTAGAGCTTTCATGTCCATGTAGACCACTGTCTCTCTGAGGTTCCTCTTAGTCCATCAGATTCGAGTCTCTGGTGTTGTGGTGTTGCCGCTCTTAAAATGACAAAAGAGTTGGATGGAAAATGGATAGATGGTTAGATAAATGAATAGTATTGTGAAAAGGGTTGGATGAATATATTGATACAAATGGGTTGATGGATGAAAAGATAGAGATGGATATGAAAGGCAGAGATGGGGCAATTGAAAAATATAATGATGGATGGATGGATGGATGGATGGATTGATTGATATTTTAGCTTGGGATGGATGAATAGATAATCGATTTTTACACAAAATATGAAGATTAGGAGATAATATTGTGCACATATTGCTTTAATGTATTCGTTAAATAATGCACATTACCATAGATCTGTGGAGCTTTGGGTTTTTTCACACTTGCCTTATTTGCATGATAGTAATTTTCTTCAACTCAAAATCAACAAATCAACATTTGAGGTTAGCTGAGGTCAGGGTGGAAGAGATTCGGGATAAACTGAGGTGGAAAGGGATGATTCGCTGTGGCGACCCCTGATAAAGGAAAAGCCGAAAGAGAAGTAGTAGATTTGGTTGACGTGTGAATACTGCAATCGAGCTCTGATTCATCAGACGATTAAGACAAATTCCCACTGACAGGGGGATCTCCTATGAATCCCACAAATTGTTTTGGTCTAGACCGAAGCAATAAGACCATCCACCATGACTTTTTCAAACCAGAGGGTGACTAACTTCTGCCATTTTAACTTTTAAATGGCACACGATATTACCATCTTGTTTTTTCTTGAAAATACTGAACGCAATAAAACTCAATCCCGCGATTGTTGGGCCGTGTAACAGAACGGTACTGTTTACACTTCACCAGCTTCAATGAAGATGCATCCTCACTTCACATCGGGCTTCTTGAGGCGTCCTTTATTCTCATTAAACGCCAGTTTTGGTCGTTAAGAACTTAATGAGCTACAAGGGAACTGTTTAGCTCACCATTAGGTCAACGCGTGTTCTTGGCGGACATATTTATGGCCTTCTCTTGCGCCGCTTTTGTTCAATTAGATTGAATGGAAATTCCCTGGAGATTGTGAGCAACGGAAGAAAACTGATAGTGAAGGTAATTGGGGTTTATCTTTGACAGAGATGCTCTTTGGGGTAGAACACCAAACGGATGATAACGCCGCACAGACTTGTTAGAAAGCCTGTGGGTGTGGAAGCGACATCGGCCGTCTCTGGTCATTACCAAAGATGTATTTCCTGCGTTGACGTGAGCAATGATTAAAACGAAGCATGGTGGGACGGTGTGAATGCCGTTGAATTCTGTTGAGTAATTTTCAGCATTTAGAGTATAGTTTATCAACTCTACTCGTCCCTGACTGTCCTTGAGCCTTTCAGTGTTTCCGTTCCGTCTCTGACCTTTTGATAAATGTCAGTCCAGTTGTAAAAACGCAACAATAAAACCATTATTTTAATTCAACACTTCATCATGTCGACTCTGTTATTTTGCTAATGAGGAGGCTCGTTTTTCACGCCGCACGTCGGCTCCGTCTCTTATTATGCAATGGCATTTAAAATCTACATGTTCAGAACTATTAAGACCTAATCACTTGTCCGTAAAAGTTTCGGAATCTGTCATGAGAATTTCGCAGGAATAATCATCTGGATCGCCATCTTTGTTGGGTTTCATGGCATTTTCAAATACTTGACACTCCCTTCAAAAAAAACTGTTATGTTTTTAAGTGTGTACGTTCTTCAGTCTATTACAACCTCACTGTGGAGAACATGAACCTGCCGTGGATTAAGTGCATTTGGGGTAATTTGTCTGGCGTGTAATAAACAGCTATGGAGCGACTCTGAGATGCCACTCAAAATTATTTGTGTTATCAGAAGCGTTGGACGTTTGGTTCCAGTCGGAGCCGTTAACATCCTCTCGGGGGATGATTGCCACAGTTATGACTAGCTTCTAATATACTATGAAAGGTTTACGAGGTGTAGTATGTAAGTGAATTCGTTCACAAATACGCCGAGCTCAGGTGGTTTGTTTGGAGAAGTAATCAAGCCCGGCTTGAGTCGCTCTCGCATTAAGCAAATACGCCTGGATTGATTCCCTCCGCGTGGGAGCTGTTATGACAGGCTGGACGTCCAAAAATAAGGCAGTTTCTGGCTAATTTTTATGGCATGGTAATGGGATGTTTTGGCCTGCTCCTGCTTCCCCGCCGCGATGCCGGTGGAGGTTTGTTGGTTTTAGTGTAAAGTACGGTGAAGACATGCGGTCTCCACACTGCAGCTGATGTGCAATCGGACCCCCGCTTCACGGCAGATTGAATTTGAGGTTTCACCGTATTGATCAATTTCACGCTGGGCCGTGATGCTTTACTGTATTTTGGCTGGAGTGTTGCTGACCTGCTTCCTAAATGGTGGAACTGGCGGTTTGAGTTCTAAATGCTCGGATTGCTATTGTAATGGGATGATTTTTGCTGGACGTTTACAGGCAATTTAGTAAAAATAAAAAAAGTTTTGGCGGTGTGATTCGCAATTTATATACCTTGATTTGGACACTGAAGATATTGGTTATGCACACCACGGTTTTCAATAACTCGTAATTGTATCTGCACTGATTTACATGAATTGCAAAGTTTATCAACCCAAAGTCAAACTATCTTCTGGTTTTGGAAACAAAACAAAACCAGGTTTAGATGAAACTATGGGGTTTTGTTTTCAGCTTTCTGTAAAATGTGTTTAAAAAATTCTTATTATAGTGATATTATTAAAAGTGTGTAAAAAATGATGTTGTTTGATCCACTAGCTATTCGTTCTGACTGGTCAGTTGTAGCTTTAACAGATGGTCACTCCACAATGGATCAGGACCGGCCTAAGTAGTTAATTTCTTCAGCAGCCAATCAGATCTTTTTACGGCTTGACATAAGCAAGAAATGAAAGGTATAGTAATTAATGTTGCCTTTAGATGCAATGTGTGATTATTGGCACCAATTAATCTTGCAGATATCACTCATTACAAATCTTACTATAGCTTGGTGTACTTAGTGTTATAGACCTACATTCATAAAACATGTATTTCTGTTTCTCATTAGAGTTAAGCATACAGATTCCATTTATTTTTACACTTTTAATATTACACGCTTGGCAATAGATGTTTCCAGTTAACATTTATGATGTTTCAAATTTTTTCCGAGTGAGACTTTTCAAATTAAACCTACCTATAAACAAAAGAATCCACTATCGTTTTGATAACAGAAACGATAATGTTGCTTTTATTAGATGCAGAATTTGCCACTCCAGAATCACACAATTCTATTTATAAATGGGTGAAGAGAATCAACACTGTCATATGTGTGGGAATGCCTGGTCCATGAAACATATTTTAATTGATTTTTATTAGTTATGTGAGAGGGATAATAGATGACATAATACATTTTTAAAATACTTAAGACAGACATTTTTAAGAATGTCACCACAAAAGATTTACAGTTTTTATCAGAAGTTGATGTGAAAGATTTTATTTAATTTTTAAAAGTTCCATTTAAGTTCTGTTTGGAAGAGATGGCAATACAAATAAATCAAATGAAATATTCCTTAATGTCAAAATAAAAATAAAAGGCTCAAAGGATGGCTGCCGGCAGCTATATTTCTTCACGGCAAGTGTCACTCTGTCTTCTGTCACGGGCGCAGCTTCCTTAGAGTGATTTTCAGTAGCTGGAGAAAGTGATTTTGTGGCTCGTCAGATGCTCATCCTGGCAATTTCTCAGTCACGCTGCATGTCTGAAGAGTCTGAGAAGAGAAGTCAAATCACGTATCATTGATGCTTCTGCCATTAAAAGGGTCGACACACACACACACACACCTAACTGGTGACTCGTATCAGTTTTGTATCATTTTATTGAATCATAGAAAACCAAAAGAATTCTAGTGGTCAGGACTTTATTTCCCAAGATCCTTTGCTCTCCAGTTAGACTCCGCACATGCACAGAGCAATTGTTTCAAGCTCAGGCCTGTTTCAATCTCTCTGTTTATTTGACGCCGTGTGACGAGGAAGGATTATTATCCCCTGTGCAGCGACCAAGCGTTCTGATTGTGTCTGTTCCTTGGATTTTTTTTTTTTTTACTCCCTTGTTCTTTACGAGTCTTTCTGCGAAGACACATTGGACTCGTTTGTAACTAACCCCATTGTGGTTTGTAATCTTTGTTGTAATAAAAATGATTGTACTGTTTTTAGTTTGTTACTTCTTACAGTGTTATTTTGTCTCGCAGAGGGTTTAATTTTTTTTTTATTACTGTTATTGAGCCAATAAAAGCTTATACTGTATGCACTTCTGCCTACGGACCATTGTTTAAACTAAAGTAAAATAAAACACTGGTGTTTCACATTATATACACACACACGCCCGCCTTTACGGCTTGAACGAATGTTCTTGTTTATTTGTGATCGCTCCTGACTTGAAATACGGAAAAATGGGTACAAAAACGCGTATAATTAATATAAAAATATATATATAAAAAAAAANNTATACACAGGCGCTTTTGTTGTTTGTTAGATTCAGAATTGATCCAACTCGGTCATTTGAAACTTCTCCAGTGTTTCGAGGCTCAAGCTTTTAACTTTATTAAATGAGTGCGATTCATTAGTTTCACTTTACACTGATCAATAGCTGTTGTGGAGCACAACTGTCCGCTCTGCTGGCACATGAGGATTGAGCCGTCACCTCTCGGCCTCGGTTTCCCATCATTAGGTTTCAAATCTTCAACTGGCTTATCGATAAAAGTGGCATGTGTTTGGCTTCCTATCACTCGGCGGAGTTGGTTTGCTGCTTGTTGTCGTCGTTTATAATTCTCCGTTGATCTCTAAGGAGCTTATGTGGGCTCACTGACGGGTTCATTTGTGAACTCATCCACACTACATTCTCTGCGAACATCTGCTGAGATGTATGATGATGTAAATCGGAGTTTCGGAGACTCGCGATGTGTGTCGGGCTTTATTTGCACATGCTGTGACACTCTTGAAGTAGAAATGCTCCTCCATTTGCATGTACGTGGCGAGTGGGATCACGTGCTCTTGCTCGAAGGCGCTTTGGCTGAAACACTGGCGGTAATGAGCAGAAGGTCAGACTAATTAAGGCGGCGGCGAGAAAACAGCGGCGGGTTTCTGCTCACAGCACAGCGGCTCTATTAGTTTAATTTTGCTTATCGTTTCTCTTTCCCCCTGTAGTCAGGTACCGACTCCATTAGCCTTTCTAGAAACCACTGGTATTGTACAAGCGGCACAGCTTAGGCGTGATAACCTGAAGCGACTTCTATTAATTTTTCATTATTTCATTAAATTGCTACTCCATTGTGCTATTGGATTTGCGTCTCCTGGCTTGCTGCTGTCAGCTTTCTGTCTGGTTTGTCGTATTTCTTATTTTGTTTTTGGGGATTTTTTTTTTCTTTTTTGCTTAAGGGTGGAATCCACTGTTTTTTTGGTTTTGTTTTATCCAATGCTAATGTATGTTGCATTAAATCGAGATGGAAAGAAAAGACACAATTTTACATTTGTATTATTCATATTGTTTACACCTTGAAATAATAAGAATATTTGATGTACTTGTTTTTTCTTTAGACATTAGATCTTAATGCTCTACAAATCAACTTAAAAACATCTATAATTATACAGGCGTGTGTGTAAATACAAACACAGCGCTTATATGTATATGTCCATATATAGATGGATAGATAGATTGGATTATATATATATATATATATATATATGTATAGTTATGTAGATATATACATGTGTTAAAGCACACGTGTGTATATATTATACAATATGTTTTTTATTAATGTAATATTTGTTTCGATTTTTTAACATATTTATATAATGTTGTATTTTTTTTATTCTTATTCTTTAATGTAAAGTATCTAATGTAGTAATGTAAAATACATATATAATATATCTCTCATTTGTGTGTGTGTTCGTGTGAACAAATACACACACCGAGAGACTCTTTAACACACATGTAAATAGTGCGTGCGTGTGTGTGTGTGTGTCTAGCATTAGACTAACGTTTCAAAATTTGCTTGTATTTTCATATTCACAAATCTTTCCCTCTTTACTTTAGAAATATTCCCGTGTAACCAACAAAACCAGTGGGATAGTAAACATCACTCTGGATCATTCCTCTCTTTATGCCACACGTCAGTGTTTCCCTTTCCACACCCGTGACCCTGTAACCTGTCAAGTCTTTCACGCCGTCTATCTGCGTGTGTCCGTCCGTCACAGGCCCCGGGTGTTAAACAGCAGACAGGTGCTTAAACGCCTCGGCTGATGGACCGAAACCCTACTGAGATACATGACGCGCCACATAGCCAACAGCTAACAAACGACAAGCGTATAAAAGCTAATCTGTGGTGGAGACCCCCTGTAATTCAGTCGTAAAGCTGAGAAACTGAGCTAAGCTCCAAGCCCCACATTAGAACGGATGTTCTGTGTAATAGCACAGGTAATAAGGCAGCGGGTAATACGATTTAGACCACATGTGGAGGCTTCTCAGAAGGAATGGATAAGATAATGAGCACTTGCGTTCCGCCGCTCTTTGTGACCTCATCTGGCGTAATGGGATGCGTGTGCTGGGAGTGTCGGACCATATTTTAGTCAGACGGGTTCTGGGTAATGCTTTGTCCTTGTGCCAAAGTTTCGGAACCGAATTCCATCTTGTCCTGTCAGTAGAGGTAGGAATGTGCGTCTCTGGCTCAGGGTTTCGCCGGATGGTTTCGTGACATGTCGACAACTGGGACAGCAGGACGGTTCTGGGTTCTGGCTCGGGTCGCGAATTGCGTTTCAGGAATAGTTTTGCCAAGAATAAAAAGGTCTGCCAACAGTCACTCACCCATAATGCATGGGTTAAAATGACCTAGACGTCCCTTTAGTTTTTCACAACTTGTACGATCGCTGCATATAATGCCAAACCAATGAAAGACTTTTTTTTTGTGATTTTTGTTGTAAAATTAAAGTAAATCAACTCATCTCTTAATTAGTTTTTGAACATAGAATTTAAAAAGCCTTCACGGGCCGGATGTGGCCCGCGGGCCGCAGGTTGTTGAATTCAGGCGTCTTGAGGCATCTTTTTCCCATAGTGCCGCCATATTGAAATGATGTTGTTTAACTCCCTGAGATTTCCGTGTTCTTGCGAGAATGGTGACCAAGAGGAGATTACGGAAATCTCAGGGATTTGTATGGCGTCATTTCAATTGTTTGTGTGAGATTATATATATATAAGTTATATATATATATATATATATATATATATATATATATATATATATATATATAAACCGTATATCATTATATGCTGTAATTTTATAAACGCCTGCCAAAGGGCAAAATAAACAACTGTTATGTAACATGTTTTTATTACATTTATCACCAATATTTTATCATTTATAGAAAATATTTGCCGAAACAAAACGGCTCTCGGCACAGATTACTATCCAAATCGGGCTACCACTGTATTTGACTTGAGTGTTTCAAAAGTTTTAAAAACTTGTATTTCACTCATTCTAAACTGTTATTTAACTAATTATTTATCTATTAATCCAAGTATTTATTAAATTGTTTTAAAATGTGTAAAGTGTGTATTGAAATGGGATAGTTTTGAGTGAATTGTTTCTTTCAAATGCATTGACACATTTGATAAAAATAACTTTTCAATATATTATATAGATGAAGTATGATCGATTTATTTTACCGAGCTGTTCTGTTGGGAAATGAGAGACTTGTCCGAGGTTAGACCAGGGGTTTCTCAGAAGTGAAGATTCCTTATCACGGGTCGTTCCGCATGCTCCTCGGGTTCTTACCCCCGTTCTCACTATTCATATGTAAAACGCAAATTAATTTTCAGACCACTGAATTAAACACGCATTAGAAGTCCTGCAATGAACTTTCTGTGGTTGGATTCTTTTTAGGTCTATTAGGAATCCGACTTTTTAATGGTCTATTTCACTTCTTTGAATCCATCTGACAACAGTTTTCTCCAACGGTCCCCTGGCGGATGTTGAATACAGAGGTCAACGCTTGGAGCGGCATTAATAAAGATAAGGAAAAAATAATAAAACGACCAACCTTGAGAAGCACAAGAAGGCTACAGACTATAACCCTTAAAACGTGTAGAAAAAGTGGCTTTTAATCTCCAGAAAGAAGCGTTGGAGTCTGCCAGCAAGGGCACGGCCGTTACAGAGCGAACCGCTGGCACTCCTTGCCCTGGGATGACATTGCAGCTTGGCAACCGTTTGTAAAAATGATTGCTTATGGATATGTTCCTGTCCGGGCTCCAGACTGCTGTCACCGTCCAGAAACACCTCGTGAACACCACCAGGCCTCACCCGTCCACGACGTCGCGCCCACAGAGACACTGAGCTCATTCATACCCGCCGCTCTGTTTGTTGGTGAAGTTTCGAGGCGGACGGCCAAAGGAAATGACATGGTTCGAGCGGAGCAAGAACGTTCAGTTATCAATCAACACCCGAGCTGATGACAGTGGTTCTTCCAACCGGGCTCGTAAATATTTTCACCAAAATGTCATTTCCATTACGTTCAGAGTGATGTATGGTTGTGAAAAGCATTGGCCGCCTTGTTCTTGGAACCCAATGGCTTTTGTTTTGTAATTTTTGCAACCTAAATAATATTTTAATGCCTTATATGGAAAATGGCGGACAATTGAATCTTCATCTACTTGAGTTGTTCTGTAAACCAAACTGTGAAATTGAGAAAGATTGGGGCTTTATTTTGTGACAAACATTTTAAGTAGTTAGGATGGATTTTCTTTATATTTTAAAAGTTCAAACTGTCTGGAACAAAAGGGGGGAAAATAGACAAAGTCTGTGCTCAAAACTTTTGACATCTGTGTAACAAGAAGAATGTTCAAATCTGGTTTCAATAAAAATCCACCCCAGGGATATAAAAGTTACCGTAGTAGGAACACCCATAAATGTCAAGGATGTCAAAGAAAAAACGAATCGAAGAAAATTGTCATAATGCCATGATTTCCATGATGCATGATACCGTTCCCATATCCTGCCTGACAGACATCATGTGCTTCTCATAATCCTGTAATAATCCCAAGTCTTTGTTCGCTGAATGATGGAAAAATGCCCCGTTTTCAAGTAATAACAATGTTAAGTAAAGTAATGGATAGTGAACTTGGTGGCCCTCTGTCCTCACAACGAGGAACCCTACAAGCTTTGAGTTCAAGGACAGGTCTTTTTTTGCAGAGTTTGAATGTTCTGTGCTTGCATTGGTTTCCTTCGAGCCAAGGGTTGGGATTGGTTCTAGCTCTGTCACCCATAAGAAGAAAAACGGTTGAGAAAATGAATGGATGAACATATGAAGGAAATTACTACAACATTCTAAAATCGACATTCTGCAGATCAGAAGCTCATCAGTTTTTTGGACAACAATGCAGATAATCAAGTCTCAGCGTAAATGCACAAATATTTTTTTCTTTAATCTCCAATTCAATAAATCTCCCCGAAACTCAGATTCATATTAGAAGGATTAGCATCGCTCATTGGTGCAATTTGCCTATTTAATCCACGGATAGATGGAATTATTTCGTCTGGAGGCGAAGGTGATTTACAGAGAAGGAATTACCTACACACACACAACTCTGCCTGTTTTAATTCAGCGAAATGTCAATTTCATCCCTCCTGACATGCGTGTAATGTTCCTCAACACGTTACACCATGTTCTCGGCTGTGTAGATCCTCTCGACATGACCTTCACCGCGCTCTAATAATCCCTGCACTGTTCTGAATCGCCTCTCGGACCAACATCTCTGGCATTTTGCATTCCGAGTTGTGGTAGTGCATGTGACAGGGGCTCGCAACGACTCCAGCGGGGACCACGTCGCCCCAGGTCAGGATATAACAAGGTGAATGAACCACACAGATCACTTCTTAGCCATCCCGGGAATCTTATGAAGAGCTGGAAGCGGTACGGGATAGATGGCGTACGTCGACTTCGGAATGTCAACTAGTGCCGTGTCTTGAGGTGTTGGAGATGGAATAATGAATTCATGAGCAGCTGGAAACATTTCTTCACAGGATGTCACCCGCTCCAGAAGCCCCTTGGGATGAAAGGTGCTCGCGATGTGAATTCAGTTCCCAGAACGGCGAATCCAATAGATAGCGGAAGCACGTCGAGGAATTTCCTGCGTGCCTGTTTTCCGTGCGGTTTGTATGGCGACGCGTAGCTGTGATGTCGCCGGAGGCAATGTTCAAACGATGCCCGTAGCTTCTCTTACATGTAATTAGAACAACAAATGAGCCGTATGTTTTCCTGCTCCATCCATTTGTCAGAATTTTAATCCGCATCGATATCCCATCTATGCCGGGACTGTGAATCATGCTTCATATTTCAAATTAATCGTTCCTGAGGAATATTATCGCATTGTCTTTCACGTACACAGTTTAATTACGTTTCGTCACATGGAGAAAATTGAAAAATGATTTTTCTTTTCTTTCGAACTCTTTTTTCTTCTTCTTAGCGTCCTCTCCTCCGCCACTTTCAATCAATGCTCATTACGGAACAAAGGGGAGACGGCTTCTGATTATGGGAATTTGTATTCAGACTTAGGAACATTTCTCGACATCCTTTAAACTTCACGTCATTTCTGATCCGCCGCGCACCTCGGAGAGAACTGTGTGTTCTCATAAAGCTCAGTGATAAATCGATGAAAAGCCACGGGCAGTCCCAACAAAGCTTCATTCAGACAGCAAACTCATTCAACATCCTCCTTGAGATGCCCAAGTTTCGAGTAAATACTTGGAGACACATTGTGGAGTCTGGGCGAATGTAAATTTAAAGAAGGCCTGAGGTCCTAAATCTTTTATGAAGCATCTCCCGTGCCTATCCTTTTTTTTTTTTCTTCTCTCACGCTGCCATCCATCACCTCCTATGGGTCTTTCCTGAGACGTGGGGTGATGAACAGACAATACAAGCCTCCTCCTCCGCAGAGCGACTCTTTGAAGTGAGTTGGCATTTCTGTAGATACAGCACAGAAAATCAATTTCCCATTGACCCAGCCCAGTTCCAGGCCGCTCCGCTGTAATGCCGGCTTTGGTCTGGCTGGACTCCTGTGCCGACTGGCTCGTGAGGAAGTCTGAAGCGTTTACTCAGCCTCTAAATTGTTGCTTTCTGCTAATTCTTTAAGGGTTTGGGGGAAGTCGGTGCAGAGCTGTGCAACAACTTCCCAATTTGGAGCTGCTGTTTTTTTATTTTTCTGATTTTTGGCTGTGAGTTATCATAGAATCATCATTCCCCTTTTTCTTGTATCTTCTTCTGCCCTATTGTCTTCTCAACTTTAGTTCTTTTACTAGAATTGAACATTTGTGCTTGTCTTTTCCCTAGTGACTTTGATTGGGAGTCGTCTTTCAAGCATTCTTATTTTGTCACCAATCATCTTACATTTGTTATATCATTTGGTATTCGTGTCTCCTTGAGTCAAATTTTCATCTTCAGAGTTTGATCTTTTCAATACTTTTCCTTGTTTTTGACTTTTTGTGAAACATTTTCTTTTCCCATTATCTTTGAAGTGGATTCATTGTTCAACTTCCATCGTCCATCCTCTCTGCAACAGCATCTCGTCTCCACATCATTCACTTTATCCATTCAAATCAGCTTCTTCATACCTATTAGATTTTATGAGTTATTTCAGTTTGTTTGGGCTCAATGTTGTACCGAAAAGCTTTTTTTCTTTCAGAAATATAACTTTCATCATAACAACTCCAATAAACATAATATTCGAAAAAAAGAAAAAAAAACGAAAGAAATGTATCTTTCAGAAAACGTTGTGATGGAAGATAAGAAGAAATGGAAGAGTAATTTTAGACTCATATGACCAGTTCTACATTCATTTTTTCCAGGTCTCCACTCATTTAAGAATGAGGCTCTGGAACACGGTTTGCTTATTTCTGTGTTGTTAGGGGTGGAGTCACTTCTCAACCAATCAGGAGAGACTAGGTTCATTCAGCCTCCATAATCACCATCCAACAAAGGATTTGTAATTTCAGAGACTGACACCAGGCGCATCATTTTTCTCACACTTTCGTTTTCTGAAAAAAATTTCGTTAAAAAAAACTTTTCTTATATGGAAATTCTGTTACCATAGTCCTTCATTAAGAGAGGTACCACTTAGCTAAAAGTAGCGCAAAAGAAAAGTATTTGTCATGGTTTAAACTCAGTACTGGAGAATTATTAGTCTCCGTGCTTGTTTGGATTGTGTTTTTGACTGATGTGTACTTGAGTTCGGCGTGAAAAAAGCCCAAGTAAACCCTCTATTAGCCCATTAGCAGCAGCAACATGCAAATATCAGAGTAAAGTGCAGCGTCCTTCTGGATGTGTTTAACTCCTCTCGGCTCAGCAGCTTGTGATGCCCGCAGTGTTTTAACACATCCAGTGACCTGCGCTCAGCCCATGCCAACACACTCCCACTCGCACATTAACCAAGCAATGGCGGAAAGAACCGGAGCCGTAATTGTTTTGGCTACCGTGCGGCGTAATTGATGTGCCGAATATGAGTGTTATCAAGCAAAACAGCTTGACCTTTGTGAGTTACATCACTTCAGATTTAATGCGCAAGATGATGAGTCAAGCTGCGTCTCCGCACGAAGTAATCTGCTACCAGGACAACCTGCTAATTCGCCGTTCCCGCTCATAATTAGATTGGCATATTTCACTAATGGCTTTTCCTTCTGTAATTACTGATTGTAGTTTATTCACATAACCTGAGTGACAAATCGAATGACCGTCGGATTTTTGGCTGGCACACGTGCTCGTTTGAAATTCAGATGTTGTCGTATGATGCACGACGGAATGAATTATTCGATGATGCTGCTGAGCCGCCTCCTGAAATTACCCTGTAATTGTCTCGACATTGTCAGTGTCACATGCGCGACATTAAACACCTTCTGTTTGGTTAGTTTAGGCGCTAAATGGTTGACGTAGTGTTCTCATCCGTCCATTTTCTGAACCGCTTTCTCCATTTCTGAGCTATGGGGATCTGGAGCCAGTCATCCACTAATTTCTTTATGGGACGTGTTTTTTTTATCCATATTTTATTTATTTATTCTATATTATATTTTGAACGTGTTTACTTTGAGTTATCTTTTATGTCTGGGTCAATGAATTCTATCTATCATTCAAGTAAATTCATTGAAGTATTTAAGTAAAACAATATCAAAATGACGCGAGTCACAAGTTAGGTTTGTCAAATAAGGAAAAAGTTGAGGAGAATATTTACGTATCTGAACCAGAAATGTTAAAAGAAATGTTTCTTTGAAAAAAATTTTTTGTGCCGGGGGGTGGTCATAATTGCGTAAATGCGGTATTTGATTTATATTTTATATTAATCTTATTTGTTTTCTTTTTGTCTGTTTTTCATGATTTGTTTATCATTACGTGTGAAACAACATTTTGAAGTCGGGACATGCCCTGGATTGGTGGCCAGCCAATCACAAAGCAGGACACGCCCATATCTCACACTTTCACTCCATGTCTCCAGGACTGTTGGAGGACATTCGGAGACCCAGAGAAAACCCACGCAAGCACACGCAAAACTCCACACGTTTAGGGTTTGCCCAAATAATGATTCGCCCTTTCACCGATGCCATTATCTAAAGACTTTATCCAAGCTTGCGACAAACCTGAGACGCTCCTGAATGCAAAAATCAGAACGAAGCCTCCAGTTTAAACTTGTGACACGAGTTCCAGTCGCCTCCAGCCCTCTCCATATAATTGCCCCAGTATTTTTTCTCTCACTGATTGAATTCATCAGGCCTGCTTTGTGTGCGCCATGCTGCTTTGAGAGACAGGGGTGTGAAGCTGCTTATTTATATTTATGAATTCGCACAGTTTGCCCCGGTGTGAAATAATGGGTCATTCCAACACAACATGGAGTGCGGAGGCTGAATTTCAAATGGATTTCCAGTTTCGCACCAGTGAGCTCTATGAATGCTGAGCGCGAGCATGGGTGAGGGAGGGCACGGGCCAGATGAAGTGAGCGAGAGCGGGCAGATATATATACTGTAGGGGCATATGAGTCTAAAAGGCTGAGAAGGAGACCACACAGAACCATCATTGTTCCGGTCACTGGCTTCATTATTAAGAGCCGTGGTACAAATATAGAGGACTTGAGTGATATACGGCCTGTGAAGTGTACATGAGCGTTTACATTCCTCTGTCAAAAGCAGCGTCTGGTATGCGGCGGGTTTGATTCGAATTGATTGCGACTCACGCCACAACAAAAAGGCGAAATCGATGCCGGCCTGTAAACTTCTCCTGAGCGTCGGTGTGGGTCTCCCAGTCATGCTAGGGAGATCTTCTCCTGCTCCTGTGGGCTGTGACAGACTGTGACAGTGGGAGGCTTTCTCTGATTAAAAACACTGAAGCTTGAGCATTCACAGCTGGGTTCTTCAGACGCCACACCTGGGTACACTGGCAGAAGAAGAGTGTGGCAGGAGAGAGAAAAACAACAGGCTGAGGGAATATCAAAGAGAAGGTCATTAATGCAATTTCTTCCGAAGACGCTAACACCTCCTGCTTTCGGCTTTCTGTTTTTTTGTGGATTCACAAAATGTGAACACATTAGCTTTGGTGGAACATTTTTTTAACATTCCTCGGTTTTCTAAACTGCTTTATCATTTCTGGGTCACTAGGAGCTTGAAGGTGGGAAACACCCTGGAATAGTGGCTGACCAATCACATATCTCACCTGCACCAAAGCATCACAACTATTATTATTGTCTTAGAGCCTTTTCGCGTTGCATATAGCTTTTTTTCTTGCTCGTTTCACTCTCCTGCTGAGGTCCTGAGTGATCTACATCCCTGCGGAAGGAGTGTCGGTGCCACCAGGATGGAGATGATGTCGCTCAGAAGAGCATCCAACGGGATCTCCATCTCTGTGATGTCACTCACCTGGTCCCTTCTGAAGGTCTAGTGCCACTGCGTCATCATGGGTTGGATGGAGCCACCTCACTCTCCGCCCCGCTGGAGGAAGACATCGTCCAGAACCATCTTCACCAATGGCTGTAATGTTAGAATGCCAGAGGAGACTGGCACCAGAGAACCGGGTTCTCCCTAGGTTTATTTCCTCTCACTCAGACAGAGAGGTTTTGTTTTCCTAGCCACTGTCGAGATTGTAACCTGCTCTACTGGTCATAGCCCATAGTCTGAACACTGATGAACTCAGGACACTTTTCTTTTTAATGACTTTGTATTTCTTAATTCCGCATAACGTCTGGGACTGAGAAAAGAACTATATACGTAAATGAATTTGAACAAGCGCAACACATAATATAATCCGGTGACCAACCGTAATATATTTAATGCCAGTCTTTCCAGTGAGTAGAGCTTGTCAATAGCCTGGTAAATTGACGGAGAATTACTGGAAGGACTTTACCGGTAAAGACTGTTCACACAAGCACCGCCATTCCGGCATTTTACCGGTAAAACACCATTCACACAGCATTTTTAAAATAAATTGCAGAAACGAATTTATCAGCAGAAGGTGGAGGAATCAGTTGTAAAGAGAGCCACTGGAGTCCCTGTCTCCGGGCGTAGCAGGCAGGTGTGTGGACAGTTTTATTGCCCCCATCTGTTCAGCGGCAGCACTCATTTTTCTCGACCGTTCATGTTTGTACAATTGCTAAGGTTTATTAAGGTGACTCTCCGGAGGAGAAGAAAGAGAGATCAATATCTTTCTCTGATGCTTATCCTCAATCCACAAAACGTGAACACAAGCTGCTCTCTGTTTCTGCCATTATGACTAAACATGTTTCTCGGGCTCCGGAACGTTCCATGAATCACTGCTGTTGTAATAAGGTGCATGTCAGCGGTGATGTGCGGAGGTTCCGGAGCCGTGGCTGTACAGAGAGCCAGTGAGCAGCGTGGCATGGTGGGCGCAGGTGTTGGTCGGGGGGATACTCGCCGGCTTTGCCATCATCCGCTGGTCCACACCCTGTCACAGCTGTAGTAGAGGAGATTGGATTGGCTCCATGCGAGG
Organism: Paedocypris micromegethes; assembly: GCA_028031935.1. NCBI lineage: Eukaryota > Metazoa > Chordata > Actinopteri > Cypriniformes > Paedocypris > Paedocypris micromegethes. The sequence goes on from CM051496.1 coordinate 22,292,622, forward strand.
CCTTGGGGCGAGAAGAGAGAGGGAATGATTGCTCGACTGCAGAGAGCAACACAATGATAGTAAATACAGCAAACTCTATTAAACCCGGTCCTGCACAGACTCTGTGGAGAAGTAGGTGGACTTCAAGATTGGACTCTTCACTGAAGTGTGTTTATAGTTCATCAGGCTATGTTATATTGTAATAATACTTGGGATTATGGCAATGCATTTACAATTACAAGCATCCATAGTTGCCGTTTCAGCTTTATTGCAGTCTTACAAAACGTGCAATGAAATGTTTTCATTGGGAGTGTCTGTGGTTTTTATATCAGTCTGTCTAATTCAAAGGCAAAAAGCTTTATCTTTTTAGGGTTTAATTGGGGTTTGATTCTGAAAGGCTTGAATGTTTGTTGTATTTGCTCGATTTGTACATTTGTTTTGGCTCCATTTGTACAGTGGAGCTTCATTTACAGGAAAAGAAATTACGTTTTCCTCTGTGACTCCTACTGGTGAGTTCTTTATACACACATATTTGAAGCAAAATTAAAATATAACAGGTTTCTTCTTTTCCATAAAAAACTTGCTAAGCATCTTGCACTAATTTCCATCAATATACGAGTCTTTTGGTCTTTTCAAAAACAAACTAGGTTCTTATGAATGTTTAGATGTTGATGTCAGTAATCCATTAAAACATGACAAAATGATCGATTTTAGATGAAATAGACTTCAACAAGTTTATGTTGATAAACTGACATTTTTTGGAAAAAAGTTTTGGAATAATGCAAGCTTGTGTGGGTTTTAGAGTTATCAATGGCTTGAAACCACTTCAGATGAATCATCTAATCATCGGCCAATCAATGCAGGCACCATGATGTCATGAATTATAAATATTAGTTCTTTTGAATGGTGCAGTTAGTCACCTGGAAAATGTTCAACATTTTCAACATTCATCGGAAAAAAAATTGTCATTGTTAATTAGTGCAGCTACTTTGAAACAATCTGTGCCAAGAAAAACTCTATAAGTAATTTGAACTTGAAGTTGAACCTGACCTTTTTGAACGTAAGCTTACAGGAAAGCACAATTTTAGACGTAAATGTAAGGTACAATGAGCTGTCTCTGAAAGCCCAGTTTAGTCCTTTTTTTCCATCCTAATTGGCATTTTTACTGCTGCAGAAATCCATAAATGCTTTTGTTAGTGGAGAGAGCGGTGCAGTTTAACATTCGTCTATCTCGGCTATACCACTCAATCCCCGCAGTAGCTTTTAGCTTATTTTGGTTGGCATGGAAACCGTTTTAGAGACTCATTATTGGGTACAAAAAGATGGAGCCAGATTGCCTGAAGCCCAACCACTCCGGTTGTGGTAGCATGAAGGATAGTGACAGCACCATTGAGAAAGAAAGGATGTGCACAATAGTTCAGATGACTAACCATTGTCCTCATGATGTTTGTCATCCCTGGCAGTGTTGTAATGGAGGGAAGATCACACAGAGCGAGATAGCGACTGTCTCTGCTGGAAGATGGAACTCTGATACGTCTAGTCTGACTTCTCTAATGCATTGCCTTCAATCTTCTGACACCAAACTATGAAGCAAATGTTATGAGTTTTGCCAGGACCCCATTTCCTCTCCCATTTCTCGCTTTCACTTAAGAGAATATGAGCCTTTGCTGGGAATATCTTCTTTTATTCAACTAGACATTCTTGCTCTTAAAGTCACCGTCTGTCTTGACATCGCTTTCTAGACGAGCTTCATGTGGAACCAGACCCTCTTCGTGGGGTTTCTTTTTTTTTTTTATCATTTCCACCATTCCATATGACGTCTTCCATTCTCTACAAACTCTGGCAATCCGTCCAAGGATTTGTCCTTAAACATATCTGTCTGTGTAGCTGGATGCTGGGGTTCATATCTATGACCTACATCTGGTCTCTCCTCCGCATCTGATTTTGCAGGTCCAAAAACCATTTATTTGGAATAATCAGGCGTATTAATGCCAGCTCTTTTGGCCATGAGCTTATTCAAAGCACATGTATTGTGAAAGAATACGTCTGAAAATCTGCATCCAACAAACCACTCAGCAAAATAAGCAATTGACCCTGTCATGAATATTTTAGAAAAAAGCTTGTATTGGCTGCAAAGCCCTACATTAGGAATGTAAAAAGGAACAGGCTTCTTAGAAAAGCACAAGAGCAACAGTAGACACATTAAGGTATTAGTTCTTTGGAAATCAACCTGAAATTATTTTTTTTCCATTCAGTGCCTTGTATTAAAATGCTTTGAAGGATTAAATTAATTTGATTTTCAATTCCATTTAAATCTCTATTTCCCCCACATTATAAATTGTTATATTGGGTTTCATGAGCCAAAAATGCCTAAAGATGTTCTGCTGGTCATGGTTTCCAACAACTTTGCTGTTTTCAGCAACCAATCACAGAGCAGGACACACTCCCATTACCGCTCTATTTTATTTATGGGACATGTTTTGTACTGTGAAACCGGAAACCTGGAAGAAACCCACACAATCTCTAAACGAAGTGGCCTAAACCGCTTTGAACTGCTCGCTACACCAATACATCACCATGGTCACTAAGTATACAATGTAAGACATTTATTTAACAAATTCTTCATAAAATATTGCTGCCCTACTGTGGCTAATCATATTGCTACTGTTGCAATTCATATCCACGTTTACTTCTTTGCTATCATGCTGCACATATTTGCAATGCTTTCTGGTCTCCGTGATGAATGTGCGCCGAGCATAGAAACACAACTCGCCACTGGCGTCAAACACCCACCAAAGTCCAGCATTGTCCACCTAATGGGATTCATTTTCCACCGACGGTCCTCGCTGGCTCCCCATTGTCCTTTTTTTATGTGCGGGTTCTGAACACGGCCTTAAGTGTTTACCCCATTTCTTTCTGGCTGTTATCCCCAGGTTTCATAAGATTACATCTTAGCTTCATATAATAGCCACATCTAATTTTCTTTTTTTGTGTGTCCTGCTTCTCATAACACTCCATCCACTCCTAATGGGGTTTTGGGCCAATTCTGCGAATGTGTCCATTTCCCTTACTGAATAGACGGGGTAAAGCCGAGGTCTGAGATATGAGGTAATAAAACTCTTTTGACTGTCCTTTTTCAGCTCGGTGCAAATATTCTCCCTCGATCTCAAACACTTAAGCATTGATCCACATAACCCGAGGTCACGCCGCTGCTTTGATAAAGAAAAGTAAAGCTGACGCAACCAAACCACCAAACATTACAGTATATAAAAGATTCACACCGCAGATATGTGGCCCGTGTTTACTCTCATCAGCACTTCTATCGGAGGGGGATGCAAACACATGTCATTATTTATACATGAGTTGATGTTGCAACAAATCTACCAGCAATGATTTGAGCGTGTGTGTGTGTGTGTGTGTGTGTGTGTGTGTGTGTGTGTGTGTGTGTGTGTGTGTGTGTGATTTATCTTAAACCATAAGATTCACATCAGCAATTCCAGAGACACTTATACAATATTTTTATGTAACATTTCCCCCCCGACCTTTCAAGAATATTCCTTCATGTTTATTTACAACAAATTGGATTGGGAGAACATAAAAATCAGAACTCACCATGTCAGCCACTAGGCAGCTAATTTCATAGCAATGTGCTAAACGGAACAACGGTTCTAAACACATGACCGACTTCCTGACATTTACGAGAAGGTTTTCAAACTTGGATCTATCTGAAGAATTGTAATGACAGCGTTTTTTTTTCCCACAATGCTTTCGTGATAGCATTTTAGCTAATGCTAAATAAGAGCATTTTATAGTGTGTTTAGGCAACGCTAGTGTGGTAGCATGTTAGCTAATCCAATAACATAGCATGTTTATGTTAGCTAATGCCGAATGCAATGTCTGTATTACGCATTTAGTCCATGCTATTGTGATAGCATTTAGCCAATGGTATAAATAGCATTTTAAGGACATATTTAGGCTTATGTGTGACGTAAAATTCAAAAATTACAAACGGTTTGCTACTGCATTGCAGGTTTTTTTCTTTGTTACTTTAATTTGCATTGCAAAAACCAAAGCGTTTGATTGACGAATGACAATTCTTGTATGGTTGAGTAGCAACCTGAGCATGAGGAAAAGACAGAGATGCCCTTTTGAATACGAGCGTGTCCCTGCATTGTTTCCACACTGATTTTATTATCGGGAGATTGAAAGCTAATTTTTACTTTGTTGTTCTCACACAGCATCTTCTATTAAATCTCTCACCACATTATTTTGAAAATCTCACTTTAGCAGTGATTTGCCATATTTAAATGTTACACTGCTGGCCTTAGAGTAAAATTTAGTGCACCAGATCATAAATATAACTATTATTAGCCTCTTATATGAAGAGTTAAAAACGCTCTGGAAAATCGCCCGAGGTGTAAAAAGCACCTGAAAACCATACTTGAGTAAAAGTACAGATACCTTACTGTAATAATTACTTCATTACAAGTCGCAAGTCGCCAATTCCAACAAGACTTGAGTAAAAGTCATAAAGTATCCAAATGTAAAAGATCTTAAGTTTATTACTCATACTGCATTAAGGATCAATAAAAACAACATGAAATGTGAAAAGCAAGAAACTCTTAATGAGGTTTAATTTCCTGATATAGACATTTAATTTAATACCTCAATGTTTAATAATGGCAGGACAAAATAGATCTCAAACTAAAGTGTGCAAAAAAAGTGCAAACGCTAATTCATGTTCACGTGATTTAACTCGTAAAAAGCATCCAGTACTTTCAGCATCCTGCAGATGGCAATGTCGCCTCATCTGCCCAAGAAATTAACCACGTAGAAAAAGATGCCAACTTTGGCAAATAAAAAATGTGGTAAAGAAGATAGAAAAAGTTGCTTATATTTTTGATACAGAATACAAGTACAAAGTAGCCAAAAATACCCAAGTACTCAAAAGTACTCAAAGTCCATTTACTCAAGTACTTCACAAGCCCTTAAGTAGGAATGAGTCTGTGTTCCGCTCTGTGATTGGTCATCCTCCAATCTAGTGTGTTTCCCTCTTCTAGGCTTTGACCTGCTTGGATTCAACTCCCTGTGACCCAGAAATGGAAAAACAGTTCAGAAAATTGACAGCTTGATGAGAAGTTGACATGCATTCCACAAATAGATGTATACAAGTCCACACGCAATTGAGCTCTTTTGTTTGGTGTTGCTCCAAGTGTTTTCCACAACCCAAACCGTTCCCTTTCTTCCCATAGGCCGCTCGTTTCTTCACTTCCTTCTGATTTACCGAGCAGATTTTCCTGGCAGCGTTAGACCGCATCTGCCCCGCTGTTCCGTGTAAAAGTATTTACCTTGTGAAACAGTCCAAGGCTGTTGGAGTATTTGAAGTGGGGAATAAAAGTAGGTGCTGCACCTCGGTTGTGGTGATTTATGTGCGAGGACGGGCTCGGTGAGTAAACGGTAAAGCACCGCTGTGGCATTAGCCGCCAGTAATAACAGGCTGCGTGGTTTCCTGTGCTGCGTTTGATTGTCTCCTGCTCGCGGTGATTAACACGCCGGACGAAATGAGATACAACAGGCCGAAGAAAATGGAGTCGCTTTAATATGTGAGAATACGAGGCTGACCAAACCCCGTCATTATCCTCACCTTCAACCATCGCCTCTGAAAATGAAGCCTTTTCATCTCCCCAACAAGTCATTTCCTCCAAAACTTCTACTCTGCCGCCTTCATTATTTGTGTGTGATATTATTAATCCGACGGGATCTTGAAGGCCAGAGCCGAACACTGTCAGCGGTCTCTCCCACATTCTGTGAATATCTCCAGGCCTCCAAAAACAAGCTGGTGACATCTTTTTGGAGTCTGTTTGATCCACGTTGGGTTTTTTCACTTGGGTTGTGTTTTTACACCTGGCGTTAACACTGGATTTATATAATCTGGTTTGCATTCACACCGTGAGTTAGTGTCCTTGGATGGAGTTTGACTGCAGATGACAGGTCTGGGAGAAGATTCCAGGCTAGGACTTGATATCAGCTTGTCTGCGTCGTGATATATGCCTGTATGTTTGATCTACTGGAGCTCAAATAAGAAATTAATTAACAATGGTGGCGTAGTGGGAAGCACCTTTGCTTTAAAGATTCAATCGAGGTCTTCTCGTGCTTGCGTGGGTTTCCTCCAAGTCTCCAGTTTTCCACAAGCTAAAACTGTTCAGGAGAATTGGACTCTGGAAAATGGCCAATAAGTGTGTGGACGTGTGTTCTACTCTGTGATTGGTCGGACATCAATCCAGGGTGTGTCCTGTCTTTAAACCCAGAGTGGCTGGGATTTGCTTCAGCTCCTTGTATCCCAGAAACTGGAAAGCTGTTGGAAAACAATGTAATTTTAATTTTAAATAGAGTTGGAATTTGTAAATCATTTAAAATTTATAAAAAATGTAAACTACTGTATTTATGCAATTATTAGCACCCTGTGATTATAAGCACTGATTTAGCAGGCACACATTTTTTTTCCAAATTTCTTTTTTTATAAATTTTAATATCTCTCTCTCTCTCTCTCTCTCTCTC
>CM051496.1:22299165-22387143 GCA_028031935.1 Paedocypris micromegethes
TTATTTTTTTTTTTTACATTTCTGGTTAAAATATTGTTCTCTGTAAAATTCTATTTTTTTTCCCTTTATTTAGCAAACCTAACTTGTGACTCGTGTCACTTCAAAGTCATTTTTTACTTAAAGAATAGTTACCAAAAAATGTGTTCTAGTCTTAAAAACTGAAAAAACCTTTGAGGCCTTAGGTTCCCATGAGCTTTTGCATGCCAGACCAAAGCTAAGCTTCTCTTTTTGTTAGATGTAAATATCTGAACAGTGTTGCTTTGCTGTGTAACAGTGAGCGAATTGATTCTGTTAGACTCTTGTTCTTTGTTTTGAACTTTTTTTCATTTTTTGTGCTCCGAAGCTTTTGTGTTCTTATGGACTCGTTTTCAGGCTCTAGCCGTTACTGCGAATCTACCATATGGTCTGTCTATTGAAATATCAATAATTGTATTCAGTTCAATCTTTCTTTTTCCAGCATTATTTTGTCCCTTTTAAGTGTCGCGGCCTGTATAATGCTTCTTTATTTTTGTTAGTGAGCTAATAAAAGCTTTTATGCACATCTTTCAACAGAACCATTATTTAAAGACGCACACACGCACTGCTACATAAACACGATATGTTTCTGTTTAATTGCAATTGCTCCTGATTTGAATAACGAAAAATGGGCGCTTATATTTAAGCGCATATTTTGAAATCAACCCCCAAGTTTTTGAGCGTCTAAAATTGTATAAAAAGGTTTTTGAGGCTGGATTGAAAAAATGGAACCCATTGGCGTCTTTGCCCTACACAGAAGTGTTTCATATAGTTGGCCGTGCCCACACTGACAGTCTCGTCTGCTTCGTTTAATCACATCCTGTAAGTGCATTCTGGGCAAAGTTGACCGTAAATGTCCCATTTTGCTTCCTTATTGCTGCCCTGTATTTACCCATCGCTCTTCCTCACGATCCTCACGGGATGATGGACGAGACGGAGGCAAACTCTCATCCAATAGAACTGCGCTAACCACATTAGCGAGCCTGTGTACCGGTGAAGACGGGGTCATCGCAATCCCTAATGATCATTTGGTGTCGTGGCATCTGTATATTTCCCTATAATGTAATTGCGCGCAGCCATGGACGCTGTGGTTTTATTGCGCCTCGGAGAAGCAGCGCACAGAGTTGAGAGGGTGTTTTTGCCGTTATGGCTCATATTCATTAAGTAACTGACGTTGAGGGAGAGCGTGGCTGCGTGTGTGTGATAGACACGGCGGGCGCTCCATCATCAGGCGCCGTGACCGCATCAGTCCTGACACTGTGCAAATGGGACACATTCATTCCCCGTTAGTGTTTGGGATGAGAGTAAACACGCCCTCCATCACCTGAGAGACGTCTCAAACATGCTACTGTACTCGCTTACTCGCTTCTCTACTCCATTGCCACTCCAGTTCTGAAGTGAGAAAGGGTTCGACTGGGAGCTGTGGGACAACCTTGCCCCCTTATGACCCCTGATTGGCCTATTAGCATAAATGGACGAAATAGCCTTTTTATTGCAGTAAAAGGAACATTCTTAAAGCCACTGAAGAAACCTGTGAGCTCAAAAAACATAACATAATAAATAGCATACAAAATATCAGTCAGTCATCTTCTACCGCTTCATCCTTTACAGGGTCGCGGGGAGCTGGCGCCTATCTCAGCGTCTTAGGGCCAGAGGTAGGATACACACTCTGGATTGGTGGCCAACCATTCGCAGAGCGGGACACACAGACAAACACATTCACACACTCACTCACACCTATGTGGTCAATTTTCCAATTCCAATTAGCCTGAAGCGCATGTTTTTTTTGGACTGTGGGAAGAAACCGGAGAACCCGGAGGAAACCCACGCAAGCACGGGGAGAACATGCAAACTCCACACAGAACGGCCCCGGCCGGCCTTGAACTCACACCTCAAGTGTCAAACGGAACCATCTTGCTGTGAGGCGACAGCGCTAACCACTGCGCCACCGTGCCGCCCGCATACAAAATAAAAATAATGAAATCGTGTGAGATTACAATATTATGTATTACGTATATATAATGAAATGTGTATATATATATATATATATATATATGTATAAAAATATATGTGTATACATATAATGATAAAATGAGTAATATAAACTTATGCATATAAATAAAATGTATGGAAATATTTATTATCAATATATATATATATATATATATATATAAATACAATATTTTATTAGTAATATTAAAGATAATATGGAGTTATTTTTTAATTGTAATATATTTTTAATTGTACAGTATACACACACACATATTTATTCTAAAGTCTATAGTCATTATATATTCTTCATGCAATAAGCTAATTTTGCTTTTCTTTATTGTTTACTCTTGCTTCTTCACATATTTATTGAAACGTTTGTGGGACTTTTGCCTTCATTCTATACTATGATATATTATTTGATTTATTTGATATATATGATTTATACTAGATATACTATATTTTATTTTATCCAATGTTTATAATATCTTACATTTTGTTCTTTTCTTTTGTTGCATCAAACAGAGTAGTACTCCAAATACATATTGTATGTATATATATATATATATATATATATATATATATATATATATATATATATATATTGTTATATGCCTACAGTATATATTGTATAAATAAATAAATATATATATTTTATATATATTTTTTTAAAGCGCATATATTGTATTTTTTTATTGTTTTTTATTATATATTAATTGCAATATTAAATATAAAAATATAATAAAAATTTAACTACCATCCATTCATACAATAATAAACAACAAAGCATTAATTTTAATACATTTATGTATATACATCAATAAACAGATTTACAAGATATTACAAAAATAAAATTACACCACAATAATGGTTTCATACTAGGAACGTTGTTTGTGACTGTAATTACAAAAAAAAATTCATTAACATATTGTACATTTTAGAACTCTTAGCATTTCTGAAATTCGTGTAGACGACCAACTGTATTGGACATTAAACTGTACATTCAGTGGATTCTCAGTCGTTTTCAGTTTTCCCAAAATTTTTGAGATTCCATGTATTTGTGCATTGATGTTCATCCACTGAGCACAGTTCCATGTTCTTCATTCCAGGGTTACATGAAGATTAGCTACCAGATTAGCAGTGAAACAGAGATCTCATTGTGCAGGGGACGTTTGTGAAAGCTAAAGGTTTGCTTTCTAATATTTAATCAGTGATAGCAGAAAGCTGAAATGGCCGTGTTGATCAAGTGATACGGGCCTTGAGCATCTGAGGAGCGCGTGAAGCTGTAGATAATTCCACCTCGGCTCTCAGAAACCATTCTCTTGGATTCTTTGAGAGAGTGTCCCGTCGCTTGGAATTGATTATGGCGAAATTTCCTTCTAGCTAATCCCGCATTACACGGCCTGCTCGTGTGAACCTTCTCAAAGCTTTGGCTGGAGACTGGAATGGTGGAGAGGAAACCATGGGAAGGTGAACATTGGTGATGCTAAGCAGTACAAAGAGAAACGGCCGAGCTTTCAAAGAAAATGATTCTCTCCTCAGACTTTTGGCCGCCAGGCGATGGGGAGATGTTTGGATTAGGCCGAGGGTGATAGAGAAGGATGAGGGGGAGGACGGAATTGTTTGGAAGCTCTGCTCGCGCTTTTGTGGAAAAATGATGGAGAGCTGCGATTTCATGGTGGATCTACTAATAGTTAATGTGCAGGGCGCATAAGGGGAGACCTTTTGAGGGCCTTTCTTTTGTTTTTGCATCCATCTAATCACCTCCCCACGGCTAGAGTTCACCCATTCCCACAAACATTTGGCATGTCTTCTCGCGTTGGCTTTTTTTCTCCTCAGTAGCACCGAACCCAACTCTTCAATCTGCTTCGGTTACATGTGCTTCAGGACAATGGATCACGTTAACCCGTATTTTCTTGACCCTAATGAGGGCTGGTTTCGAGATGATCTACAGCCTTGTGAAGTTGCTGACACGTTAACCCACTGACCTGTTCCCTAGTTACTGGAGCACGGTGACCTTTGACCTCTGGACTCGCCCTGACATCCACATCATGTGAATATTTCGCTTTGTTTCCAGCCTCTGAGACACGACGCTCAATTAAGGCTGAGAGATGGTTCAAACCGAAAAGCATGCTGGAATTATTACGCCATCCGTGTTCTGCCATTGTTGCCTGTGGAGTTTACAAAATGAAAAAACAATGACGCTAGAAAAAAAAAGCAACGAGTGTTCAAAGGCCAACACTTTTTCGTCATTTTAAACTCATATTATTGAACGTGAATAGCATTGACGGTGACGAGTGGTGACAGGAGAAGCCGAACGCTCAGTGACGTCAGCAGTGGCCCTAGCCGGAGATATTCTAGAGGTTCGAATCTGAAAACCTGTTGTTGTTGTTGTTGTAGATATTTTTATCATCTGGTTCGAATACACTAATATTTTTGCTTTTGAGTTGTTTCTATTGACTTAGTTTAGGTGGAATATTGTGTAACTGTGACTTCTAAAACCTTTGTATTACAGTGAAATTCTTTTTATAATTATAAAACTGTATATGCAGTATATATAAAACATATTATATAATATAAAACTGATGATGTAGATTTGTACACTACCGTTCAAATAATTTGGATCAAATCTTCAGTTTCTTGGCAATTTCCCGCATGGAATAGCCTGTCGAGTTTTATGAAAGGTATTTATAGTTATTTACCACATTAGCAATGTGTAGACTGTATTTCTGATTAGTGATCTTATTTAAAGTGATTTTTGACAAAAAGAGTGCTTTTCTTTCAAAAATAAGGACATTTCAAAGTGACCTCAAACGTTTGAATGGTAGTGTATATACTATTATTCTTTACAGCACACTGACCAATGTTCTTTATTCTTTCTTATTTATATATATATTCTATATATATATATATATATATATAATTGTTGCATTTTATGCTTGTAAACACACATACAAAATTACTTGTAACTTACTATACTTAATATACTTATAACTTGTCTACTTCACAACACTGAAATGTTCCTGATATTTACTTGAATCTGATTGGCTGATGATTAAAGACTTAATTCCTTTTCCTTTCATCTGCAATATGAATAACTTTGGTTAGTCGAAACAAGACAAACGTTCAACATGTCGTCCTGCCATGTGCTCACCGGACAGTCGGTCAGAAGCAAGTGAAAAACACAAATGAAAAAGTGTTGAACTCTCGACGTTAACACACTTTTCACATTACCCCAATCTTATAATTAACTACTCCGGTGATCCGTATCCGTCCAAGCTCCCCCCTAGAACGAAGGGAAAAAAAGAACGAGAAAGACAGAGGCCTTTTGTTTGGTGTTCCGAGATGCTTTTCAGTGATTTATTCCCTCCTTTTTTTATCCACATTTTTTTTATCCACATATGCTCCCTATTTATTAGCGTGTAGCTTCTGAGCCGCAGCACTCCCTTACAACGCGGTTCAGATATGGATATTTTCTTTTAATCTTTCATTCCTCCGCTCCATTCCTGCGCTCGCCCGCCACCAAACCGTTCCAATGTGTTCTTTTATCGTGTTTTCACACGGCGGGTTTTGGCAGTGCTGGGTCAGCGGCTGTGAATCCTGAGGAGACTCTGACCCGAGCTTTGATCCACGGCTGCTGATCTGTAATGCTAAGCTTTGCATTAAAGAGCAAGAACGTGTTTTGCTTTTCTCCTAATACCACTCCAGTGAGGCGCAGGTGCTTTTAGGGCATTGATCATCGTGCCGGGACGTTTACAAGGGGCTTTAAAGTGGGTTCCGATGAGGCAAATGCTCGGTAACCTCCACTAATGTCTTGTACCTTTTCGGGTTGGAGGCTATTTTTGGAAAACTATGCCGTGCACTTACCGGGTCTTTCCTGCGTCTCGGTTGTGCAGTGTAAAAAAAAATATAAAATGGCGGCGTTGCTAGTGGAGAGTTGGCTCGTGTGATCTTGTGATTTTGTAAAAAGAAATGTGATCACGAGGTAAAGATATTGTATTGTAGTTGCACACACTGAAAAAGGCAAGTGTGTGTGGAAAAAAAAAATGTAGGGAGAATTTTCCCCCCAAAAATGTACAAACAACTTACAAAATATTTACAATAAATCTACGGAAATTTTTCAATTAGTGTATGATAAATGTGCGATAAGTTTACAATAAATTTATTATAAATGTACAACAAATGCACTGTACTTTACATTTACTATGATACATTGTTTAGTAAAATTCGTTAAATGGGATCAAAGTAGTATGTTTTACTTTAAAAATATCAAATTGTTACAAGGATTTCAAATTTTGTTTCAAATTGTATTATCCTTTCATTTGACAAGAAAAACTACGTTGTTTTCAAAGTGTCTTTTGTTCAACGTATGTTCTGGTGTGTAATTTATCAAGATGAAAGTATTGTTTAAAGCCGTTCCAGACAGTTCGACAGCGGTCGATGAGCAGCTTGCTGAAAACATCACATTTTGGCTTTGGAATTGTCTGTATGTCGTGAGAAAGCTGCGATTTGCATGTGCAAATTGAATATCAGATGTACAAAAACACGGAACGGTTTCTGACTGTCAAGACCTTTGATTAGGAGTTTAAACGCAACAAACCCAGGCCTTTTAACTTTCAAGCGCTTTTCTGGCGCCTTCCATTCAGCCATTAATTGCATTTGCATATCTGAGTGAACATAAGCATTTGGTATTTGCTAGTGGCTAATAACGCAACATTAGCATTAGCGCGACGGAGCTGCGGGGATCGGAAAACAATCTATAAAAGAATATCGCCGCCAATTACACCGAGTCGCGTTGTTTGTCGAATGCTCTTTCACTTCCTCAGAATGGATTTGTCTAACAACAGGGAGCGTTTTAATATATACGTGCGCGGCTCGACATGACTAATACGCCCTGTAATCATCATCACTTTAGCATATGTGTACAGATGTTTTTTGGCACGGCTTCTGTTCTTCTTGGCAGCCCCGTCCACGTCTTCCATCTTGTAACACAAAGTCCTCCTGTGCCGAGCTCCACCTGCACGTCTGCTGTCGACCCTGAAATGAGTTTAATGGCGATCAGTCAAGCTGAAACACCAAGCGGTGGTCTCCAGCCCGGACACAGACGGCAGTGGGGTGTCAGGGTTGAATAAACTGAACTGGAGCAGAGGATTAAAAGAAGTCTTTTGAGGGAGGAAAACGCTCCTAAATCGCTGGATGCTTTTCCTGAGACCGTGGCTGAAGGGACGGAGGTCCAGACCTTTGGCCTCGTGATTCAGGGGGCCGTGTCGTCTCGTTGAGCATTAGCCGCTAATAAGACCCTCGTTTGGTTTTACCGTAGCTTTAGCACAACGGGGCATTTGCAGGTTTATCGCCGTATTGGTCGGGTAAAGGTAACTATCACGTGTGCTAATAGACGGCTTGAAAAAAACGTTAACATGTTCGAAGCGTTTTTTTTTTCCTGATAGTAAAGTCTTGCTGATTTTAGATTATAATTTTTATTGTTTTATCATATTTTTCTTTTGTACAACTCAGACGTTTTACAAACGCACTTTTTCTTGATTTACGAGTTTGACTTATAAAATGTATATTTTTGTTGTTTATATTTCTAACTCACAATGCATTTACTTTGATACAGTAAGTTTTTACTCAGCTTTAATGTTTACTTTTTTATTATGAAAAAAGAATAGAATATTTTTAGAATATATAGCATAAAACCTCTTGTTCACACACATCCCACATGCGCATATATAAATGTTATTTATAATTATATAATATTAATATATATATATATATATATATATATATAAAAAGTATTTATATATTTATATACATAAATAAATATAAATTACATAAATTGAAAATTTTTTTTAACACATTTACTGTAGAACTAATATAACATAATAATTAACATATATGTTGTATAACCTATATGCATATGCTACACAATTCAGCATGTAACATTTTATTCTTTATATTATACGTATATTGATGTTTTCTTGTGTGTATGTGTGCGTGTGCATATGCGTATACATTTTTTTATATTGTGATAAAATATAAGAATTATAGAAAATACATCACACGACAAAAATATGTACAAATATTGGTATGTTACATAAATAAAAAACGCATATATTTTACAAACACTGCATAATTCAACCTTAACGTTTATTTTTACATACGTATATGAATGTTTTATTTACACAAACCTTTCTACACACACACACACACACACACACATACTTTTTGCTAATTTTATTGTATCTTTATGTTTTTTTCATCTTCATATACATTTTTCTTTGTTTTAATGCATATTTTTATCCTTATCTATTTATTTAGTATTTTATTGTTTTTCTCGCATCCACCCCTCCACCATCCCATGTTTATATGACAATTGCAATTTGATTTTGAAACATTACAAAGCTTATTATGTTTTTTTTACACGCGCAATGTTTGTGTGTGCAAATGTTCTTATATGCACACACACACACACACACACTTTAACATGAATTGTGTTATACATGTTATAAACACAGTTCCACTCAATCACACACACACACACACTCCAACACACAAACGCACCTTTACCGTGTGTTTTGTTTAACATAACATAAACACGTTTCCACACACACATGCAAACATTAAAAAGCTGATGAGTGTTTGTGTGTAGAGGCAGAAGGTTGTAGTGTTCACATGTACGGTCAGCGTTCTCCACGTGGTGACGCTCTGTGGTGTGTTAGCGCTGTCAGGGCCGGAATGCGTGATGTCATGCGTCTGCCGTCTGGAAGCGTTTCCCATGCACCGGCATTAAGTCAGGACGCGGTGACTTAGGACATCCTGGACAGAGCTGTATACAAACAGGACAGGCTGAAGGAAAGCAGGATTCCCTCACCATTCCTGGATCCTGTTTTTCCGTCCCGCTCTCGTGCTCACCGGCTGACCTCACACACTACTCTGAGTTTAAACAGCGCTCAATCAGGGTCAACACAAAAATCCCAACGCAAAGGCGCTTGTGAAATCTTTTCACTAATTTAATTGTGAACTGAGAGCAAAACAGGTCGCCATTTTAGCTCCCTAATCAAGACAATGTGGACAGACACATTTGGACCGGTCACTACACATTTCACTACTACTTTTCTCAAACATAATATTGTGAGAAAATCCACCCGTCGAAAAATATAGTGTTTGTTCTGGTGGAAAGGGCATTTATACTTTTCTTACTATAAGACATCACTTTTTGTTGTCAACCTGCTATTAAAAAGATTACTATTCATTAAATTTATATTTATTGAATTATAATTATACTGTGTATATGATGTGTGGATCATCGATCAAATTATAAATAATGATTGATGAGTTTGTTTATATAACTTGTCTATTTCTGATGGGAAACATGAATATGTGTGTATGTGTGTGTGCGTGCGTGCGTGCGTGTGCGTGTGTGTGTTGTAATGTGAATATTAAAAATTATAATCAACATCATAAAATACACATTTGTATTTTTTGCATGATGTATTTAACATGCTCATTCACACACACACACACACACACACACACACACACACACACACACACACACACACACTTTGTATAACATATATTTACATACCATTTATATACATATATACTGTATATACACAAACTGTATATTGATACAGTATACAATTATTATACGTATTTCAAAATGTAATATTTAAAAAATATAAAAATTGTAATTATAAAAAAAAAAAATATATATATATATATATATATATACACAGTATATATAATTTTATAATTACAATTTTTATATTTTTTAAATATTACATTTTTAATATAGTAATATAGTAAGAATCTATAGATAAATATAGGATCTAGAAATATAGAGGTTAATGGAAATTAACGGTGAATTAGTGTACAGTGATTGGGTATATACAAATGAATAGTAAGCAGAGTGTGCAAACATGACCAACCAAATATACAAAGAAATGCCATGAACTGTGTAGCAAATTGAAACAGTGCAAGTAAAAAAAAATGGCAGTGTAGTTCATTCTTTTCAACTTTGTTTTTAAGAGAAACCAAATTCCAAAAGTCACCCTCTCTGTAAACTATGAGATTGTGTGCGTGTGTGTGTGTGTGTGTGAGTGTGTGAGTGATGTCAGTAATCCTCGGCCGTATTTCTCCTCCAGGCCGTGGGTTGAGTGTGATGGCCGGTGGCTCGGGCTGTAGCTGGACAGTATTGATGGCCCAATTAAAGTCAGACATTAAAGCTGAGAATGAGCCGAGCGTCTCCTGCAGTCACGCAGGGTCTGTTCCCTCTGTTTACATTCTCCCGCTCCGCCGCCTGTTAGCTTAGCTTATCTAAATTAGCCTTTTCTGTCACAACCCAAAGTGACCACTCGCCTCTATAGCCGCTCTAATGCGGGCGGGGGGGCGTTCTTATCCGTTTATGGTCGCATTTATGGATCGTTTCCCCTTTTCCCAAGCAATCGGCTGGGTAATAATTGTCCGAGGGCGCACAAAGCGACTCCGAGTCCTGCGTGCTGCCTTAGGTTTTCCTCTTTGCCGCGTTATGAAGTGTTTAAGTTCTTAGATAAACAGGTCTGAGGATCCCAGGTTGTGGAATGTGCACGTGGGGTCAGCCTGTGTGATTTATAGGCACCTATGATGAATTGCCTCCGTCTTCAGGGTTAAGAACGATGAGATTGGGATGTCGGTGAGCGAGGAACTAATCTGTGGATTCAGCTGTGACCCCTGGACTCTGGCACCTTCGGATGGCGAGCCAACGCGGCCAGTTTGTTTAATCTGACCCGTCTGGGTGTGAATGTTATCAGAGAGAGCATCTACACAAACCAGACACCCCGGGGCAAAGTGCAGGGGGCTCAGACGCTCCTCAACCCGCTCACATGTGACGCCCCGTGTGATTCATGCCAGAAGATTCCTCCAGATTTCTCTTCCACATGACACGTTCATTTATAGCCGAGAGATGAGGCTCGTCGCCCGCCCCAGGCTCACATCACACGGAGTAATGGCGTGATCGGGGCGTGTGGGGTTATTGACAGGCATACTTCACGTCCGAGTGACGTCTGGAGATGGCGAGGCAGGTCATCAGACCCTATCGTTAAATTAAAGATCATGCAAATCTCCTCATCAGCAAGCTGGTTCTACTGGCGGAATCTTCCGGAAGCGTGTGACAGGAGATGAAATTGTGGGCATTTGGGAATGAGACGTCAGACTGAGATATGTGCGCTTGCTTCATGCGGCGATTAGTCTGGGTGCATCAAAATCAGAGTCGATGCCGCGCATTTGTTCGTTTGGATGGGATTTGTGTTGCTTTAGTTAATTCTGAATGTAGAATGAATTGAAATATTAATGTGCAACACTACGTTGTGTTACTATACAGTGGGTGGGTGTGTTTGAGTACAAATAGGCCTGAAGATATGTGTGTGTATTTGTACATATTAACATATCTGGATATGTATGTATACGTATATACAATCATATTGTAAATGTATGTATGCGTGTTTCTACATATTACAAAAAAATTCAATTCTCCCAACCATACTTAACTCCAAGCATAGTTCATTCTCTCTTTTACAATTTTATAACATGCAGTTAATTTTAAATAATTAAAAAAGAAAAAAAATTAACAGTTTGTTGTAACTAAATTGTGCAAAGAAACTGAATTTACCTGCCGCTGCTTGACTTAAAACTGCTAAAATTGTTTTATAATCGAGGTAATTAAACTGCAATTTCAATTTGTTTAAAGACTTATTTTGTTACAATATTAATTGCTATTAACTTTTATGTTAAAATCCAATATCAAAACTTGTATACCATATATATTTATGTATATTTAGTATATACACACACCGTAGATACCTTATCTATATAACTTATCTGTCTGTCTGTCTGTCTGATCTGGTCATAGCCCATAGTCTAAACAACTTTCTTTTTTTAACTTGGTCTTTTTCCCTAATTTTTGAACAGTGTTGGTCTGGAACCAAGAAAACTTGTCTGTCTATCTTTCTTTCTGTCTGTCTGTCTATCTATCTACGTTATATAGACACTTAAACAATAATGTACACATGTGTATATACACAATATGTGTGTATAGATGCATTTTGTTACAACAGTTTGTTTTATTTGTTTGCTCGACTTATATCCCGCGATGTGAATTCCTCCACTGACCGTTGTCTCGATGTGAAATCAACAAGTGGCGACAAACGCGGGGGACGGTGAGAATATTAGACGCAGGATTTAATTGGCTGGAGTGGAGCTGAGGCTGAGCCGCTGTGACGGCCTGTTAATTAGGGCCGGCCTGCTAAATGAAGCGTACCTGTGACATGTTGTTTCTGCTCACTGCTCTTTCACAGTCTCATTAAGAGCCAGAGACTCATTGTGCCGCACCTTGTTTCATGTGTCAGTCTGGGGAACATTCTCTCGCCGTCCAGCGTCTGAGCCGCACACACATAGATCAATTTAAGCCCGCATTAACGGCTGTTATACCACCCAATTATCTAAATTAACTTTAGATCTTATCCTTCAGCTTGTTAAATGTATCTGCGTCCTAAGAGATAGGATGAAGACGTTTCGCACATTCATCACGCTCCTGTCAGAATGCGCCATTCAGCCGAACCAGCGCTCGACTCAGGATTGTGTTGAAAGTCTATAAGACTCAATTTTCGTAGCTCCATCTCCTTCAGAGCTGCGGGTAAATGAAATGTTATTCCCCAGAATCGAAGAATAATGGATGTTTAACAAGCATGTCACTCAATGCAGGACTTTGTAGACCCAGGCCGCTCTCGCTATCTCGCTCATCCACCAACGTGTCTGGTGATTAAGTGCGCCCGCATTCGCCGCATAAACGCCCAACAGATTCTGCTTTGGTAATTCAAATATGAGATGTGGAGCCCACCAAGCTGGGAGAAGAAATGGCGAGCGTCTTCAATAGTCCTTGACGATTTGTTCAGGCTCAATCTGTATAACTGGCGGTAGCTGAGATCAATGGATTTCATTTTTAAGAGAGGGCTGCTATTGATCGGCGAGAGGGTCTTTAAGCGAGGCCCAATCTCTCGGCTCCAGACTAAGTCCCGTATTATTGTTGGAATCATCGAGAGGTTTGGTTCGCCATGCGGCCGAATCCCTTCAGAAGAGCAGCGAACACCATGAATGAAGAGCAGCTTCGACATTCAAGAAGCAAGAGGGGTCATGAACTGGAACGCATCTTTTTCGTCTCCCCCATGCGAGGGATGGTGACGAATGAATCGGTGAAAGCTGCCGGGCGCGTGAAGAAAATATGCATCCGAGGAGCGTTTGGGTCGGTAAAGGCTCATTAAACCAATCCACATCCATCAGGGACCTCCGGGGAGGAAGAGGAAACTGTCTATCATTCCCGGCCAATGGCGGGGAGGGATTCCAGCCCCTGTGCACCGAGCTACACGCCAGCGTCCGCTCAACAAATAATTGTCTGTGCGCTCTCTGGGGAAGCCATGACATCACGGCGGGCTGCAGCCAGTCTCTTATCCGTCCTGCCCAATAAACAGCTTGCAGCCATTATAAATAATCCTACAACCGTGGGTAAATACCACGGTCATTATGATGGTGCTAAATGGCAGCCTGTGCTCTCTCCGGGACGGGGGTAAATGCCACTGGGGTCATGGGTATGCCAAGTCGGCAAGAAATACTTGGTTGTTTCTGAATGATCAGACACATGGTAAAGGGCAAAGGCCTCTTTTTTTCCAACTTTCTGGCTGTGAGATACCTGAACTGTGAAATTGTTTGAAATAAGATATCGCAGTCTGTTTCGTTCAAAGAGCGACGTTGTAGTGGCGTTGAGTTATCCGGCTGTTATCAGGGTCTTCACAGAAAGGGGTTTTCTTTGCTTATTGGCGTCAAGCAACAGTGCGTTCGATGTTATTTAGGATGATGCTTAGTTGTTTATGTGTGTTTTCCGTCTGCTCTCGTCGCTTTGCCTGCGATTGGGGCTTTTAACCACGATGATGACAATAGGAAACGATAACCTTTCATAACTCTGACATAATGTAACCTTTTTGTTACTTCAGTGAGCATTTTTGCCGGGTTTGGTACATTGACGAATCAGAGGAATTTGACTCAACTTGCAATCCACACAATTTGCATTGATTTATTTTTATTATTTATTATTTATGATTTATATTAACGATGCCAACGGTGCCATCTTTAGAATATTTTTGTGACACTCATCTATTAATTTCTGAACGCTTTTGCATTTCTTGGTCACGGGGAGCTGAAGCCAATCCCGGCTCTTGGTCCTTAAGGCGAGAGTCGTTCTCGATTGGTGGCCAACCAATCACAGAGCAGGACACATAGACACACCCATTCACTCTGTAATTTTCACAAATTCTTGTTGTGAAATTCTTTTTTCTTTTTCACAATTTTTTTCTACTGTGGGAGGAAACCAGAGACTTGGAAGAAACCCACTCAACTGCGGGAAAAACACGCAATCTCGAACTTGAGTCCTTTTTGCCGTGCTAACCACTACGCCACTACGCAAATACTAAACTGGTGAGATTTTTAATTAGCTTTATGTTAGCCAGACCCCAATTAGAAAATTCTCAAATCGAGTCGATTGTTTCAATAATCTCTGATCGATTGGATAATCTGTGTTTGACAAGTCTTTCCCCGATTCTTACAAATCTAACGACCGAATTAATTCGATGAGCCTTTTTCGTCCCAGGCTATCCTCGTCTTTATTTGCTCTCTTAAGTCCTTGCACTCACCGTAAAACGTGTTGACTTCTCTTCTAGGTTATTGGATTTGTAAAAGATGGTGGTCCATGACCGGGCCGGCAGTGTGTTGCATTGTAATGAGATGCTCTACCTCTCACATATCATTACGGACAGGCCTCTGGAGGCCATAAATCTCATCTCCCGCACTAATCACAGTAACCCCCTTCCCTTCTTCCACCTCCGAGCTGTCACATCCCGCATGCCTTGCTTCCATATCACAGGCATTTCCCCGACCACAGTCATTCCCACAAAAGAATTGCAATGTGACGGGAGAAGGGCTCTTGATGTGATCCAGTGTCGACCTCCTGGTCTCATTAGAATGTCTCCATAATCCCGCAGAGAAGCATTCTGCAGTAAACGGTTGAGGAAAAAAAAACGCCTGCACTTCAAAAAAAAAAAAAACGGAGAAACAAAAAACAGCTTTCCTGTTCTGTGTGCGAAGTCTTTTGGGAGCACAGATGGGGAATGACCATTTCACCGGCACTAAAACTCCACTCCTGCATGGCTGGTGCTCATAAACTGGTTTACAGTATAAAAGTGAACCCGGGGTGTGTTTGTGGAAGTAAATGGGTGTTTGCTTGAGATCAAATATGCAGCGTGTAAAGAGTGAGAATATGAGGCTGCGCACATGGTGTGGTGGAAGGCTTTGTTTGGCTTGGGTGAAGCAAACTGTCACCTGCACGACCTGAAGTGATTTGTCTCCCCGCTGAGTTGAGCGTGTTTGATGCATTAGGTCAGCATGCGCTTACCAACGCCTTCCTCTCTGCGCGTACAATACTCGTTTCTGCCCTTGTGTTAAAAGGTTCGCTGTTTGCTTTTGACTTCACTTAATTCAATTGACGTTGTATATGTGCTTTGGCTTTAAATGATTGATTCAGACATTGCAATTACTCGTAATTGTAATTACATTCAAGTTCTGAGTATGCCAACTTTTTTTTATTCCCGAAGCCGCCTACATTGCATCGCATTCGTTATCCACATAGCGTCTAGCTCATGTTTTCTCCGAGGATTAAACCAATTACCTTGATGTTGCTAGCACTGTGATCTACTGCTTGAGCCATATAATAGCATCATCTTTAATATTATATGGTAATTATCTTTCAAATGTAATTATTAATAATAATAATAATAATAATAATAATTGATGCTATACATATTTTGGGGGGAAAATAAAGTAAAAATTTATATATTTTTGTGATTTTTTAAATTATTTTTATATACTTATTAAAACTATTATTATCTGATTTTTTATGTTTTTTATGTGTATGCTGTGTATATATATATATGTATATTATTGTTTAAATATTTATATGAGAAAAATGTACTGTAGTATATTTGATTTGTGCTACAAAAGTATTACCTCTTCACTTAAATACATTTTGTCTAGTATTCTTCTAAAGTGTGATTCCCGCACCAAACTAATTGATGTTCCAGAAAGATATATATTTTTTTATTTTTGAACTAATTAATTTTAACACTGTTACAATTGTATTAATAAATCAATAGAAAATTACTAAAACGTGAAATTAACCAAAATACTAAGACTCATACTGAGTAGAAACGATTTCGAAATATGCAACAAAAATAAAAAAAGTTTAAATTGTAAAATTCCACTCAACAAAAAATATGCAAATAAACAGCATTTTTTTTTTCTAAACATCTTGTTTTTATTTTCCCCGTGAAACTTTGCAACCGTTTGGGTTCGGGCGGGATCGGTTACAGCAGTTCTCCCAAGTATTGATTGTGAGAACTGATATTTCGCAGAAAGTCGCTCGCACGAAACGCCGGAAATCTGAGAATGTCCAGGCTCCCCGGGCCACCCTGAAACACAGGCCTGTGCGATTAATCCACCTCCCCATGTTTACCGCCCCGTGGATTACCAGTACCTCTCCAGGATTAGGGGTAAATGCAGCCTAGATTATATGCAGGGGATTAGCCGTAATTCAAAGATTTAACAGCCAATTAATCTTTGATACATATCCATATGGGAAGAAGCCAAGGGAGAACGGGCTTGGCTGGCAAACGGAGCCCGGTAGGTGTAACAGGGCCGAGTTTGGGCGAGAGTGCGGTAAAGAGTCTGAGGCCTTGCAGCACTAATGCATCCTGACAGGGTGAGTGAAGAGGCAGCTCATTATTATGCCACGCATCAGGAGTCTGGCACTGACCCCTGACTCTATAAAGACTCTCCGGAACATGAGCCCCGCCATCCACTCATTCATTTCCAGCAATATAGCCGAAATTACCCGGGAACAAAGAGAAGGAAATGTTCCTAGACACTCGATATCGGACCATGTAGCCCGCTCTTTAACATACCAAGTTCAGAGCCACTCTAAGTGCAGCTAGACGTTGTGTTTTCGAGTTCCACTAAGTTGTGCCGTGAAGATCTAATGAATCACGGGCCCGACAGATGTCGTAAATCTTAATAAGGAAGCTATTAAATGGATCAAGCCACCTATAAATCATTTCTCCACGTCAGCAGTGCTTAGCTCCTAGATTAACAGTGAGATGAGAGGCGTCTGAAAGAAATGACAGCACCTTTCATGGCACGACACAGGCGGGTTTTGTACTTGTCCGATGCTCGGCGGACCGACGATGGTCACCTTGCCTCCAGTTTTCGTTTTTTTTTTTCCCGCCGCGGATGAAAAGGTCACAAGCAGTCACCCGTGACATGGCTACACGGAGACACCAGCTGCTTACTGTTCTGCATGCCACAATATCTTTCCTCGAATGTTGTGAGGCGCCTCGCTGCCGTCTATAGATAGAGATGGTGAATTATTTTAATGTAGTGGGCCGACCGGAAAGGTAGAATTAGATTTAGAAGGGTTTTAATAGAATCTGATACCGTATCTTTTAGGAATTGCTTTCAAGCAAGCCAAACTCTAGATCTGTGATGGGGTTGAAATTGTGCTCACCGTGAATTTAAAAGCGTTAAATGTGGCTTGGAAGTTGAGCTTATTTACCTGGAGATTATTTGTCCTTTATTCATCAGACGGAATGGAAATGCCTGGTTTCGTCTAGGCTGAAATGAAAATGAAAACTTTTGGATTCTTCTTGCACTTCTAAAGTTTTTTAAGAACACCTTTCCAAGAAAAATAACTTTGTTAAAAGAATTTCATTTGCATTAGTATTGCCAAGCATATTGTAAATTGGCTTTTTTTCATTCAATAGTACATTTACAATTTTCTAGAATGATAATTTGTGTTAATGTAATGCAAACATGTGTTCTGTTTTTCAATTTCTGATTTTTAAAAACTATTTATAATCATACATTTCTTTATTTAAAGGACATACGAGATGAAAAAAACAGTTTTGATCAAAAATTCCAATAAGAATCTTCCAAAATGGGATGAGACGTTCCCTATTCGAATTAATACCTCGTTTACCTACTGAAGCGTTAAAGTGTCATCTCTTCTGAGTTTGGCTGTACCTTTGATTCCCTAAACAATGCCATCACATGCCAAAAGCTATTCAGTTTCATCTTTTTCTTTCAATAGTGTCTATTTCCCCTTCGATGTGTCAGTCATCGTCAGCCGAACATACAAAGAATGACATGAGCAGACGGGGTCTTTTCAGCACGAAGACAAGGCCACCTCTGGCTCTCCGACTTTATTGAAATACATCTGCCCGTTTCATTCACGCTCTGAGGATCCCACCGGAGGGTCAAATATCTCTCGGAAATGAAGCCAGACACCCCCCAACCCCTCCATGTTTTCCCACCTCTACCACCACGGACCCCATAACATGCCGAGCTCTGTCCGTATCAGGAATTCCCAAACGGTTTCAATGGATAAGCACATGTTGTGTCTCACAGGCCTTGAATTGGAACTGCTTCTGCATCTCTATATATCGGACTTCTTTTCTCTAGAGGCCGTTCCTCAACAAGTGGCTTTTTCTCCTCATCAGGAACACTCTGCAATCAAAAGAGTGCTGAGTGAGAGTGTCAAGAGCGTTTTATGGGCCAACATTCACCGAGACTTGCCGATTCAAAGCGCATTGAGCGATTATTACACAGAGGTTGGTTGATCTGTTTCTTTCGCAGGCCATAAATATTTATAACCGCGTCTGAATGCGGTTTGATTCATTTCCGACCTTGCGTTGGATCCGGTTTCTTGTTTGGATCCGTCGAGTTGCTCCATCAGGTTCTTGTGTTTTCCGCCTGGTTTACTCTGCAGAAAATCCCTCAGGACTCGCATAAAATATGCTGAGAGAAATTCCCATAATATCCCCTGACATGCGCTTCCTTATCT
The DNA here is from genome assembly GCA_028031935.1 of Paedocypris micromegethes. NCBI lineage: Eukaryota > Metazoa > Chordata > Actinopteri > Cypriniformes > Paedocypris > Paedocypris micromegethes. The sequence goes on from CM051496.1 coordinate 22,318,145, forward strand.
GTTAGCCCGACATCTGAAAATTTGTTCTGGGAAAGAGATTACACGAATCAAGTCAGCTGAAACTGATAAGTGAAGTGATTGCAAGTGAGTGAATGAATCCGAGTCTTGTTCTTGGAGCTTGGTCTCCAGCTCCATCCGTCGAGCAGCTCGGCCGCGAGAATCTTCTTCTAATACCTTCACGCCTGTGATCAGACGTTCGCTCGGTCTCTGCGGTAACATAAAACTACAGCGAGAACTTCCCGTTTGGGGAATAGTTGGCATTCCAGTGTCAGCAGCGCTGGTTCCGAGCTTTGAGTCTGAGCTGGGGTCAGAAGGATCTGGTACCTTGCCTTAAGGATATGCCTGTCAGAGAGAAATATGTGCGCTTTGCGCCATCTGTCCTGTTGGAGAGTATTAGAAGCACCATGTGATCCACAGGTCATCTACAGATAAGAAAGGTCTGGTGGTCACCTCACTTGCACGTTTTAATAATAAATCACGTTAAACAAGCAGAGCATGGAGCTAGTGAGCTAGAGATGAGAAAATGGCTACAAAACTCCCTTAATTTACTGTAAACTACCGGCAGCTGTGATTCCAGCAGCTAGTGTAAAGTTTCGATTCCCTACCATTTTGTTTTGTTTACAGATTACTTTTGTTTTACTTCTAAATTTACTGCATAATACTGCTATTTCCCCCTTCATTTACAACACAATGCCGTATTTTTTCTTCATTTACAACATGTTGTTAATTTACCACCAATAACATTAACTTAATTCCGTGTGATGCATTGTAAAACTGAAACAGAATCTTTCCTTTTTATGGGATAAAACTGTATTTTATGTAACACGTATGTAAATGTACCACGATTTTTAACCGTGTAGGTTTGCTCCAGGTTGAACTTTTATAATAATTTCATAATGTCACCACTCCATCGTGGTTGTGATTCAAAACTAATTTTGAATCAATGGATGGATCCGAATAATCGAATCCAATTTCATTTTAAAGGCCCATTTACAGGATGAATGATCTATAAAACGCTCCATCACGAGGAGTTAAACGGCCATTTGCACTTTGGTTCTAAATCACCACTGCGGTAGTTTTTTTTCTTCTTCTTCTTCATTCTACAGAAACTATAATATGTTATGTATTATTCATGGATTATCTCTAAGCTGTGTTCTGCTTTCTCTAGTGGAACTGTAGTGTACAATGGATAGAAGTCTATTTGGACACATTAGCTGTACACTTGGGGCCGCTGTATATTGTTAATTCATCTGCACGTCTGTGGACTGAAATAGCATATCTGTGGGAGACATAAAGAGTTCTTCTTCTAGGATTTAGGACGACAGACACATTCGTGATTGCAGAGAGCGGGGAAATGTGAGGAGAGCGAGAGCGTTCTCTATGAAGAGAGAAAATGTGACAGGTTTGATTCCACTTGTATTTTCTGTTGTGAAATGGCTGTAATTGTTGTCTTGGGAAAGATTTTTCCGTAAATTAATTTGGTTTGGAAAAGAAAGTCAGATGATGAATGTGAAACTTCACAAGGAAATTAGTTTGTGCGGTTACAGAAAAAATGCTCAAGTTTGTTCCTGAACCAGAATGAATTTCCAGGGAAAAGAATGTGCAACTAATGAAAACATTAAACTTTACAATAAAAAGAGGGGAAAAACATAAATACCTTATGAAATTGTCTATATAATGACTATACAACAAATAAAATATAATACGAATAAAATAAAAAATTATATTTAAAATGTGCTATAAAGACACTATAACGTAAACTGGTATATTCTAGAGCATGTGTCAAATTCAAGGTCGGCAAATTATACCTGGATCCTTTAAAACAAAGCTGTTTTTATTGGTATTGATGGATTGGTGATTTGATAATACAATACAAATCCCATAATCCCATGCTTCAGGTTCTTCGTCTCATATGAATTACAATTGTATAATTTGTAACATTTAAACAAATTTTTTATTAATTTTCTGTAGCATGTTCATATTTTTTATTTGTATCATTTCGTCTTTCAATGAGGTCAATTGAATTTTCAATTTTCTAGTATGTAAAGTTTACGCTATTTTACTCCTGTCTATCTTTATTAATGTCTAAAATCTTTACTTTTATTGTTGTAGTCCTTGTGCAGTTGAGTTTGACCTCCTGATCTTCAGAGATGCATTTTAATGGTGATTAAAAGAAATGTCTCTTTGCCTCCATAGAGCAGATGCAGTGTCTAGCTAAACTGACATCTCAGTAAGGCCAAAAATGTCTTCAAGAGATTTTTATTAAACATGGTAAACATGCATGACGCATCGTTCTTCCGTCTCCGCTTAAGTGGGCTGATGTAGTAACACAACAGGCATCCTTGACACATCCTTGAAAAGTTTCATGCCCACGTCGATTCCGAGGCGGTTTTCAGTCGCTCCACTACGGGGCGTCTCAGGGCTTCACGGCCTTTGGCTGATGTTGTGTCAACAGTTCAACTGAAGCCTTTCCTTCCTCGAGACCAGAACGAGTGGGAACTGTTGTGGTCTTGAGAAAATGTGGATTAATGTATCGAAAAAAATCACACACCACCTACAGTTTCTCTCTATACTTAAAAGATGCTTTTTAGTACACACTTTCCAGTACAAATATAACCCTAAATTTTGAGGGGGGAAAAATACATACTACTACTACTACTATACACTACTATAGTACCAGTGTGGGTATATAGTTTGAATCACAAACCACCTACAGTTTCTCTCTATACATTTTCAGTACAAATATAACCCTAAATGAAATTAAAAAAATAAATAAAAATACATAAATACCGTGTAGCGGTGGATAATTTAGGGACAACATGTGTTTTTACTGCGGGTTTCATTGTAAGTAGTACAACCAGTGTATGTCTATTCCTATAATTATGACTTTTCAAAATTTCCTGTCTGAATCACATAGGTGAAACCTTAATCACTGACTGCACAGAATCAGTCAGCAGCCGGTAATTTGATATTTGACTCATGGAGATAGAAATCATTGTTTTCAGGACAGGTCAACGGATTCACGGCATCTGTAAACACACATAATGTCTCCTTGGTGTTATGACCTCGCGGTAATGTAAGGCAAATATACTGTATGTGTTTTCATTTATTATGTATTTGGAGGGTTTTGTTAAATTACTTTCATGCCAGTGAGCTCAGGAAAGTAATTGTTGGATATTTCTCTATATTTCACCCTTTCTCTCATTTATGCATCAGATTGTTTTACGGCAAGAAACTTACAATGCTTTATAATAATGTAGTTAGAGGAGTCGAACACACGACGCTGATTGTTAAACACACACACACACACACACACACACACGCACACACACCAGCCTCAGACAATACAGTATTCATGTGTCAGGGTGTGTGTGTGTTTATAATGTTTAAATGTAAATTGTTTATATTTACGTTATGTTTATATTTTGTGTAAATATAAACAATTGAAATTTAAACATTATAAACACACACACGCTCGCACACACGTGTGTGCTATTTCTCTATATTTGAACCATATTTATGCATCAGATGGTTTTATGCCAAGAAACTTACAATGCTTTACAATTTTGTAGTGAAAGCACAGTCAAACACACGCTATATGTATAAACACAGTATATGTACTGTACTACACACACACACACACACACGCACACACACAAGCTTGTGTGTGTGCGTGCGTGCGTTCGTGAATGTGTAATTATTTCTTACTTCTTTCTTACAAACTATTTTTCTTAGTATGTACATGGGAAAAAACAAATATAAACCTACACATTACTACTGTGTGAGTTTAATTTCTTGTTTGTTTGTTTGTTTGTTTGTTTGTTTGTTTGTTTGTTTGTTTGTTGTTTTGTTGTTTTGCAAAGCAATTGACGTGACACAACAAAACGCAGATTTATTTTGCGACGTCGTTTTTAAATTACTCTAGTCGGACACGCCACAAAAAAGGTGCTCGTCAGGGGAAGAGAATCGAAGGAAACAATCAATTGGAGTGATTTACCTGGGAACAGAAGCACATCCACCTTCAGAGGCGGCGGCGTCTCCCCGTCAGCGAGCCGCCCATCATCCGCGCGCGAGCCAATGAGAACGCGCCGGTGTCTCTCGCTCTCCCGGCTCGCGCTCTCTCTCTGCCGGAGACAGCATGGCTTGTGCTCCCTGACCCACTCGGCGGCTGTCTGTGGACTATCCTGCCATTCCCACTCGAATACGCCGAAGAGCGTCGCGGTGGTTCGGGCTGTGTTGAGTAGAAGACTCGCTCGAGATAGACGGCGGCTTGGCGTCTTCACTCACATGTTGGAGAATGAGGAGCAAGTGGACGCGCACTGTTTCTACCCAGGCGAACTAACCGCGGACCGCGAGCCGATGGACGTGTGAGGAAGTGAAATTCACCCTGGTTTGTTTTCACACGGAAAGCGAATTTGAAGAAAACGCCGGAGAGGATGCGCTTTGGGTCTCGCGCCGCCGAACCGGACTGTTGACAGGGCGCGAGCGTTTATGTCTTCGCTTCTGTGGCGTTTGCACACAACTGACTTTCTGAAGGACTCTGCTGGTATTTTTTTGTTGTAAAGACGCCGGGACATCCGTCTGCTGAAGCCGACCCGACGGCTTGTCATTCACCGAGCATCGCTGTGTCACACGGGGCGATCGAAACTTTCCGAAATGCCGCTGGCGGAGATGTTTAATTTGGTCTTTATCAGCCTGTGGATCTCTGTGTTGGGCCTGGATCCCGCGTCTAAGGTTGTGGCGGACCGCTACGCCGTGTACTGGAACCGAACAAACCCGAGGTGAGTCGGATCGAAAGTCTGGATTGAAAGCCCGTAAAAGTGTGTGAGTGAGGCCGTGTGCGCGGTGCCGCTCGGAGGCGCGAGTGAACGCGGAGCGCTGCGCTTTATTTACTGCAGTGTCAGACCGATCTCACTCGCCCAGCCGCAATAAAAACTTCTTTAGAACTTTCTTTGCTTTTGTTTAGTCACGCTCAACACATTTGGGAAAAGTAAAGCATCTGATCTTCTAAGAAAAATAGACGTTTTTCCTTTCCATAATGGGATAAACTTTCTACGCAGGAAATATGAATATACGTATATAGACCAATTTACGGTATGTATATATTCAGCTCCTTATATTTAAATTTACTATAAATATATAATACACATATTTATACAGTATTTTTTTTAAGACTGTATATTCTATATACACTTACTGTATATAGAACTAAAAAATATTGTGTATAGGCTATACACAACATTCTGTGTGGACATAAGTCTAATATAATGTCTGTGTGGATGTGTTTTTTACACACTATTTTGTCTCACACATATAGCAAATGTAGTCCTTCTCGTGTATAATATAAATGCAATTAAAAATGTAAATGTAAAAGTGTAAAACGTATACCTTTACATTTTAAACATTCTAAAGAGCAAACTCAATTTCTTTCAGTCAACATAATTTTCTTGACCTGTTCTGTGTAAAATTCTAATTTAGTTTCAGTTGTACTTTTCACATTTCATTCCCTTTTGATGCAATTATGAGCCACAAACAAACAAAAAAAGCTTAGTTATAATACAAATTCGTAAGGCTCGATATTTTTCTATATAAATATTCCAGTGCCTTTGCATTAAAAAAAATTATTGCTAAACTATTGTTGTTTGCTAAAAAGTTTAAATTTCGCCCACGTTTTTGAACGCACATAACTTGCCTCATAATATCGTATTAACTCTGAGTGAAAACTCGTAACTTTTTCTTGTTTGCCGTGTTTACAAGCTTGCGCATTATCCCATTATGACCCTTATCCACATCCCATCTAAATGTCACGCTGCTCCTGGAACGAAAGGTACCTGACAACGGTCTGATTCCAGCTCATCCCCATTCTCCCTTCTCCCTCTCCAGTTGCCATGGGGCTTTCTCTCTGCCCTGCACCCCGGCCCCATGCTGGGTTTACACAATGGGTCCGACCCAAAGAGGCATTTCGGGAGTAGCTGATGCCCAGTTGGGTGCATGCTCGTGAGAGTCAAACGCACGCCGGGGTCACACATTCAGCGATGGCCGCGCCAGGCTGCGGTTAACCTTCAGCAGACGGTATTCAGTTTTTGTCCGGGTGGATCCGGAGGCCGAGATCAGACTTCCGTGTGGAAAAGAAGTGCTATCACAGACTTGCTGGTGTGTTTGGAAGCCCCCTGCCTGGATAGTGTCTAACACGCGGCCCCTCGAGCAAATAAATGAGTTGGTTGAAATGAGTATCTCTCATTCACATTCATGCTCTCACCCAATGACCCAATTCAAGTCTGACTGTGCTGCCGCAAATTCTAGAAGGACCTCGGGCCATGAAACCAGCTACAAGTTCCTTACAAACCTCCAAACAAGTTGCTTCTGTGGCAAGTTTTATGATGACTTGAATTTCTTTTTTTTTTTTAATTCTCAGCCTATAAAATCATATTCTGGTTGTCACGCAACTTAGACATAATTAGAGTAAAACACGTATTCTTATTGGAATTCTCTGTCTGCTATAAATAAAATAGTACTAAATGAAAAGCGACGCTGCTGCTATTAAAAAAAAATAATGGATAATCTTTTCATGTACTCAAATTATATACTTAGTGTGTGTGCGCGCGCGTATATGTGTGTGTGTGTGTGTATATGTGTCTGTATGTGTGTGAACCCCTTAACAAGTTGCTTTTGTGGCGCTTTTTATAATTTTTTTTTTTAATCTATAATCTGTCCGACTTGGGCTTTCTCCGAATTTAGGCCCAAATCAGATTAAAATCCGATTCTTTCCCAACAGCTTCTTCCTGCTCCAATAATGTTGATTATTAATGAGCTTTAATTGTGACCATTAGAATGTGCTCAAGAGTCCATTTCCAAGATTTACATTTGGCCATAGCATGAAATATTAATGTCTCAGAAAGATTGTCCACATTAGTGACTTAATTGAAGTTCTAATGGCGCAGTGGCATTTAGCGACAAATGGCATTCTGATTAGAAAAAGGAACCAACTGTTTGCGCGTTTTCCTCGTAAGTATTCGGCAGGAAGGACCTGTAATCGTTATTTGGCTGGCGTAGGAGTTGCACTTTGGAGCGGCGATGAGCATACTGAGTGATTCGGTAGTATTTTTCACATGAGTGGGTACAGCGGAGTCTATAGAGATTCTTTAGAGGATTTAGGGGGGAATGGCTCCTTTAGTTTTTGCCCTGAGATTTGCAGAGCTCCCATTCATATGTAAGTCTCTCTCCTGCACTACATATGGCGGCCTTACAAGCTTCACTGGGTCCGGGCCTTTTTTTTTTCTCTTTCTCTCTCTCTCACTCTCTCTCTCTTTTTTTTGAAGCTCTCCATGCCATTGGAAATTTCAAATTCAATTCAAGTTTCTAGTCTTTTCTCAGATTAGCTGAGTTGAAGACACTGCCTTGTAAGGCCTTACGGGACTCGTGATGGACAGCTTTTCTCCTCCACAAGTACTTGAGTACACTTCAGGAATTTTTGTAAATATGTTTTTTACTTATTATTATTTTTGGATACTTTGTACTTGTACTGAGTATCAAAAGTACAAGCAACTTTTAAATTCACACAGTCCCAATAAATTAATGCAATCAATAAAGTGCAAGTACTAATACAAGTACAAAAACTTTTCTCAGTGTTTCAATGTCTGAAGCTATTTTTTTCTTTACTGTTTTTTTTTTGTTTTTGTTTTTTTTTTTTAGAATCATTTGTATTATATATATGTATACATGTTGCATATTTGCACAATTTACAAATATTCCTAAAGTGTACTCAAGTACTTTACACCTCTGCACTTCATAGTGTTTAGAACCTCTACGGTGGGTTCGCGCAAATGTTTCCGAACAAATTATGGGAATTTGGAGCTGAAATAGTTGTGTCGAATTGGAAACCTGGTTGTTTGTTGTCGATGGGTCGAGCCTGTCAGGAATCAGTATTGAATTCCTACCTTAATCTTCTGAGTGTTTGTGTATGTGGCACCATGGAAGCTGATACTGCTGTCCATCAAAGAAGTCTGTCGAATGAACCCAACAGCTGGGGCGAAGGATTTCAGCATTCTGACAGAGTCCTGTTTTAATCACTGATAATGCCTCTCAAATCTCTCAATAACAGATGTGCCACTTCTCCCGCTGGTTTTGAAGCCTTTCTGTCAGGTGGTGAAAAGTGCGCATGATCTTTCTTTGTCGTTCCTCACGTCTGCTTCTGTGTGGACGGCGTCGGGTGCGATTCGCCTCTTCACACCGGTTTTGGGAAATGGAAAATGCTTGGGCTCTCCTGTAAAGCCTTCTCTTTTTCACCTCCTCACTACGGCCGGGCAATATGACCTCAAATGGTTTCCTTTTTGTGCTGGCTCAGTTTTAATCCCCACTTTAAAAAACAAAGCCCTTGGTTTGCGGTTTGTGGCCAGTTGATATTGTGATAGCTGCTCGGTGGCATTGTACGAGTCTCGGGTGGCATTGTTCAGCGTGTTTACCCTCTTTTTCCCAACACTGGCACTTCTGGTCTCATGCTTGGATTTAAACATCTCAGGGGTGAAGAAAAAAAAAAAAAAAAATCATGACCAAATATTGACTGGTCCAAAGACTTCGTTCTTCTCCCAGCCAGTGCCCGGCCCACGTTGAAAGGGCACCATTGTTCCCGTCTGCCAGAGTTTAAAGTGCCTCGGCTCTTACAAACAGGAAGTGAATACAGCAAGGCTTGTATGGGAAATGCGGACAGGCACGAGAGACCAAAGAACGGAAAGAGCTGCAGATGGGAACCGCAGGCTTCGCCGTTTAAGGTCCACAATCCCTCGCCCTGATTAACCATCTGGGACTGCGTTGGCTCTCATAAAGCATCTTCTAGAAGGGAGAAAGTTCTCCAGCAGTGACACCCCACCGTTTTAAGACCCCCCGTCACACTGTGATGACACGGCTGGTTTTATTTATCGTTTAGCTGTAGCTTAACTTATCGGTGTGTTTTTTTTTCTGTTTTGTTTTTTTTTGAGTGAGGGGGGGGGTGGGATTCATGCATGGGTCATCACTGCGATCTCTCGACCTCGGCGAGTCGATAGCTGATGCGTTTCAGGGCCCGGTGTTTGCTGGAGGTAAGCTCCTGGTACTTTTTGAGCCTTTAAATTGCGAGTGGTGAAATGTCTTTGCTTTCTTTGAAGGCCTGGCTGAAGGTATTAACAGAGAGGCACTAAAGGGCTTAGGAGGTCATCGGCCCATTGTGCAAAGATACAAAACACTTCCTCTGAACCCCTTCACCCTTCTGTGTCTCCCTCAGAGAGCCACGACCTCAACAACCATTCATATTAATCAGCTTCAGGCCTTAATGACCTGATAAGCTCCTGAAAGGACCCTAAAGTTTACTAAGAAGTGAAGGAAAATGTTGCATGCGGTAATGACTACTTTGCACATTCTTCTGCCAGGACGGCGCGGAGCTCTTTGCTCTTTGCGCCCTTCATTACGCCACATTTATCCGCAATGAGAAATAATGAAGGAAGCATTTGTCCGACGGGCTAAGCTAATAAAAACGGACTGACTTGGCAAGAGTTAGCTTAAAAGGAAAGCTAGAAAAGAAAGACAGACAGGTTCGTGGCTGGGAAATCTCGCTGCGTGAGTTTGAACTTGGTTGGTGAGCTTAAGACGTGACTTCAGCACCGGACCGGCACAAACGCGCCACTTTTGCTGAAGATATTCTTGTAGGTTCCACCAATTCCACTATAGAAAATGGTCATAAATGTGTGGTGAAGGACGTGCATCTTTTTGATAAACTTTTGTGCCGTTTATGTGTTTTTAAATTGTTCAACGTCAAAAATTTCTAGTTTTAATGTGTTTTCAAGGAAAATGCATGTTATATGTATATTACGGTTGAATTTTTAATTGACATTTTTACCAAAAATAGAAATTCCAAACTAGCTGCTAATCTTAGATATAACACCTGTTTTAAATTGTGTGATTATACGAATGTAACAAACTTAAAATCTAAATTAAAAATGACCTTTTAAGCTAATCTTTAAACTCGTCTAAGGCTAAGTGTTTAAAAATTGGTCGACAGTTTTTACTAAATGTGTTTTATTCCTATTTTGAACGGAAAACAACGTAAGACTTTTAAGTTCAAAATCTGCTAAAACCCCCATATGTCTTTCGTGCGCCGAATTCTTTCGTTATCGGCCGAGAAGAAGAATGAAGTAAAGCATTTTCTTGTAAGAAAATTGAGCGAGCTTCTAACTTTGGGAGCATGAAATATTCAATGCTGTTTGCGATCTGTGAGTCAAGTCTGGCCAACAAACCTTCACACGCAATGTGGAGAAAATTAGGTCAGTGTGACCACCGTTGGAATCCTGAGGTCAGCTTTTTAAACGTTTTTGCGGTCTACAATCGTTTTTTGGTGTGTATTAGATTTCCTTTAACTTTGAGTTTTTGTGTGTTGATCTCTGAGATTGAATGTTCTGCTTTATTAACGAATTACGTTGTTCGTTTCCACTTAGGCGTCATTTGATTGTCAAACGCCGTTAAATTCATCATTTTTCCGCCGGTGGTCGTTCCTTCACGTCTGACGATGCTGGGAACTCTACAAATTTTAGTCCGGGGGACGGTGGTGTGCACACGCAGCCATTTTTGAGCGTGCTTCCATTTTGTGTTTTGGGGAGAACAGCTGCGGATTTAAAAGTGCGTTACTTCATTTCCTAGCTCAAACGCACATCTTTAGCACGCTAACGCTTTCCGTCCAGACTGTTTAAACTATCTCTTAAAAACAAATCAATCCAGCCGATCTATTAAGCAGCATTCCACACCAAATGAAGCGTTTATTGATTTTCAACGAGTTTCCGCGCCGCCTTCCGAATGCGAAAAAAGAAAAATTAGCGAGTAAAGTATTGCCTAAAGTCTGTAGATGCCTGTAAATCTCTTGCTTTACACCTTCATCACCATTTTGCAGACTTAATAAATGCCAGTTTTAATGGCTGCGCTCCAATGCCAGTCTGGCACTAGTATCACTGGTAAGGGGAACATGCTAGCAGACGCTGGAGTCACGGAGGCCTCCATTTTTCTTTTATGTATCTGCCTCAGCCCGGCCTCAGTTATTCTTGTGCATAATTGATGGAAAAGTTAGAATAGCAGAAGTAATGCGATGAGAGGGTGCAGCGAAGCGGCAAGGCCGACAAGCGCACTGCTGGCAGCCGGGAGTGGGATCGCGTGCGTGGGGCAGCAAACATTGAAGAGGATGAGGGGGCAACCGAAGTAACAGGTCATCACACAGACGCCGACCAAGTGTCAGCCGTTAGTCGATCAAGCGCTTCCTACCGACCTTCTGGCTGCTCTCCTCGCCAACACAACTTCGCTCAGCGTTCATTAGTGAGACATAACGCCGCTCCTAATTTTCTCATTTGTTTTGCAATCAAAATTCCGTTTAGCATATGGATACGGGTGTGCTGCTTTGTCTGAAAGGCTTTGATGTGTCACACGCTTGGGTGAAACCACAGCTCCGGTGACACCACGTGTGTCACACCTTGAGCCGTCACTACAAAGAGGTGCTAATGGGCGAACAGCCCTACTTTGTCTAATGGACAATGAGTTGCTAACCAGTATCATCCTGTTCCGGGCCGCCGCGCATTCATGCGGGAAAGTGAGGTATCTCCCCTCAAGGCTCCACCTGATCGCGTCATTTGAAACCGTTGGTTGGTCGGTTTCCCTCCCGGTGAAATCGTTTTGCGTGTTGGAAATGAAGCCAAACCGGCCTAAACTATTCCAAAACTATGGCGGGCGATTGAATCACGGGATTTTTTTTAGCGCAATGCACGTGGTCATAAATCACGGGGATTAGGAAGTGGTCAACGGACGTTTTTTTTTTTTCTTGTTACAAATATGTAGCAAGGGACGTAAAATGGGATTAGAAGTACAAATAATTGTTTCTTTTTAGGATTAGTTTGGGAGCTTTTGAGAGGTTTAGAGCTGCTGTGCTGCTATTGATTTATTACTGATTTTAGTCGCTGTTGTGTGTGCAAAAACGATATTTCCAAATGTGGATTTGCTACTATAAATATGATTTTCTGTTATTTGAACGTAAAACCACGTTGGGTACAGTTTAACGGCGTACTTTGATACCTACCAGACTTTTTCGTTAAGGTTTTTTACTCAAACATGGGGGTTGATTATTTTCGTCAAATTGTCTGCATATGTTTTTCCCAAAAAGTAGTTCAATAATCTCCCGTTATATGCATTAAATTGAAAAGCCGATGCTGTGGAGTCGTGCATCTAATAAATGTGTAACTGGATGCAGGCTTCGTTAAAAAGTATATCCAGGACCGATAAATTTTTTTTTAGGCAATTTTTGTGCAACCACAAGACGTGAACAGAAATATGATCCCATTGTAACTCAGAGCAAACCATCTGTCTTGGACATAAATATTATTGCAATGCCATAAAGGCTTCCGATGGAAACATAAGCACCGACTGTGCTCAGGAAACAAATAAAACATTTTTATGGCACTACCTACGGCCCTGTGGGCATTTCTGCTTCACTGAAAAGACACAAAGAAAATCCAACAAATCATCGCCTTCTAATCATCTCAATCCCGCTCTGTAATTTGCAACATTTCAACCATTATGGGATTACATTAATTACTCGTTGGGAATTTCACTTTTATTTATTTACGTAGCATGTTTTTAATTTTTGCGTGCTGTGAAGCAAAGTTTAATTGTTGGGAAAATTACGGTGTATTTAAATTTTTCATTTTTTTAAATTCAATTTAATTTAAAGTTGTAGAAAATTAATCTAAGAGATATACGTACTTTTAAAATTGTATTTTAAAACATATATTAAAAAATGAAAAAATCTGAAAATATTTGATATTCTGTCTTTTTGTAGTTTATTATTTGTTTTAATTTATTATTTTTCATAACATTTTTTCATAGATTTTACCCATTTTTGTTATGTTAGCCGTCATTTAAATTTTTTTCAGTTTAACTATTTTCAATTGTTGACAAATGTACGAATTTAATTAAAGATACAATTATATCGCTTACCATATTCTTATGTATTTCTTAATTGTTTTTGAAAAACAATTTTAACGTGTGTATTACATTAATTTTTGTGTCACGTGAGTTTTACATCTTTTTTAATTCTTTAAAATAATTACATTTAAATTAATTCATTGCAAAGGTTTGATAACAAATAGTCTTGTAAAAATATGAATAGGTCCGTGTGACTGTTGGCGTGGATGTGATGTGGGTCGATGTGTGAGTTTGTTTGCTCAGGTCCAGACACGCAAGGCACATGGGACCTTCAAGTGCAATGGTTTCTATCAACTATAGAAGTTTATGAACATAAAAAAAGAAAAGAAAAAAAAAAAAAAAAAAAATATATATAATTATATATATATATACATACAGCCATTTTTAGCTATTTTTATTATACTTCATTATACTTTCATGCAAACACACACATATGTGTACACTATTTTAAAATTGTGTATACATACGTTTACATAGTGCAGAATTATTATTTAGTTTTTTTTGGCTTTATTGTTCGTTTTTCCACCAAGGTTTTGTCGCTCGTACGTTTATTGTGTTTTTACCGCATCTTAATAGTATTAAAAAACTGGGGCACGAAACGTGGCAACGGAGGGGAGTGGCTACCGCAGCCCACCAATTGAAACATCAGCGGGGGCTCTGCAGATCTGGAGAAACCAATAAGATTTTGACATGCTGGGTGTCTTCAGGCAGATTAGGAAGGAAACAGGCCCGGCGCGTTGGTCGACTCCAGGTCCAGTTGATTTGCATGATGATCTAATTGGAATCCACTCAAAGATCGATCACCGTTAAAAGCCATCCACTGTTTTAAAAGTGATGAGACTCGCCACCGCGCCTGGAAATGATGGTGGTCGGATGTAGAGAAGGGTCATAGATGCTCCTCGGTTACTCCTGACATCCCCCAACTCCATGTTCCCTCTCTTTCTCCGTCGCCAGTTGTCTGCGTGTCTTAAGGGCTGACATCAGATATGCTGGGGATGAAACGGCTTTGCGTGGCTGTGTCCCGGGCTAAACCAAGTTTTCACCCTTTTTTATTGTCGGCCTTAACTTTGATGACACTTCCATCCCCTTTGGCGACCCCCACCAAACTGATAATATCTTTGTCGGCAGGTTTCTTGTCGAAATAATCCCTATATGCATACCGGCTTTGCTGTGGCTATCAGAAAGCAATGAATATGTGCTACAGGCGTGTTATAACACCACGTCGCCGCCGTTCCCCGCTGAGCAGCTGAACCCCCCCCCCCCATCGTCCCGTATGTCTCGTAAAGACTCTGCGTTTTCTCTTTCCTGTCTTTGATTATTTGTCTGTTTATCTCCCTGGGTTGTGATGTCGCTCGGTGGCCATTGAATTCGCCGTGTGAGGTGCGGCCCATTGAGGAAGCCTTCAGTCCAGATGCTTTTCAGATGATTGTGTTGGTTTTTTTTAAAGTGAATCCCAGCTCTCGGCCAAACATTTCATTTCACTCATTTCATTTGGTGCGTGCGAGTACACTGAAAAAAGTGCCGTTTCTGCCTTGCCATTAGTGTAATGTAAAATGCTTGCTTTGATTTAGATTAAAAGTCTTGTAGGGTAAAGAAAATGCATTTCTTAAAGTAATGTAAAAATGTGGCTTGGTGCCGGAGATGGGAATGAGAAGAGAAGACCTTGTTTCTTGGATTGGCCAATGAGAAGCTTGCATGTGCTGTATACAATTTTTTAACTCTTTTAAACATAAAATAAATCACACACATTTATCTTGTTTTGTTGTAAGAAGGAGCAATTGAAGCTGTTTGTATTAAAATGAGACAATAATAATTTCTTCCTGTTTGCCATTCTTCGCTGTTGCTGCCTGTCTGTTAAATTGACCAATAGAGCAGATATTTCACCGATTGGAGTCTCTTTATAAGGCAACTTGTTTGAATAAGTTGTTGCTCCACCTCATTACACATCAGTGGTCAAGACAAATGGGTTTTGTTCAGATTTTATAATATAATGTTAGATGCTCATATACACATTAATATTATTATTTATATTTAACCCGTTAGTACACAAGGCCCAATCCACAGAGAATGTGAATATATGCATATATTAGAGTGGTGGATAGTTTTTCAACCCTTTCGAAGAGAAAACATTTGAGATTCAATTAAACTTAAAAACCTAATTTAATTCAAAAATGTTTTTTTAATTGGCTAAATAGTGGATAGTTAATTACATTCAAAGTAAAAATTATAAGTTGACCCAAAGTAAAGTGATTGGATGTAACAAGTTTACAAAATTGTAACAACGCAAAATTTTTACTTTGAACCAATGAGACACTTTTTTCCAGTGTAGGATGAAGACGGCAAGTGGTACCGGACCCCACCGCGGGCCGGTCTTATCTGGACCGACACGTCCTGCCACATTTGCTCCCTTTTAATCCAACATCCTGGACGTGAGCGTTTTCACTTGTCGCACGCATTATTTAATGATGCTTCCATGTGATAAATGGAACAAAATGCCAGTTGATGATAACGTTATCGGGTGGCATTGAAAGGCTGGATGTGAATATTGCGTCTCGTGTTTTTCGTGGCTCCTTTGTCGTGCCACTGAATCGCGTCCAATTAAGTCAGAATTGCGTCTGTGGCGGTGGGCACGGGAGGTCAGTGCGTCTGTTTATTCATGCCTATCGCGGCCAGACAATGGAGATTGTAGTTGTTTGGTGGACGAGAAGGGTTCCTGCTGACCTCATGGAGCCCAGTCTGATGTTCAGAACGATGACTCGCCATCACAAGGCTGTAATTTTTCCCCTCGCTCTTGCGACTTGTTCCATTAGCACAATAAGTCAGTGGCATTTCAGTGGGATCTAATAAGCACTTCTGAACGTTTTTGATCAATGTACTGTTTTTTTCATGTCTCGTCTGTCGTGCTGTTCATGTTGTTCTTGTTTGACACGTGGTTTTGGTTGGTTGTTGTGCTTTGTGAAGTCGGGGTTTGGTGGATTATTCAGGGCATTTTTTTGCCCTGTTGTTATGACTGAACTCGGATAACTCTGAATCGCTGAAGGTTTGGTGTATCAATGATCAGCAAAGTGTTTGGTTCATGTACACGGTCTGATTTAAGTCAAATTCTACTAGATATATTTTTATTAAGTCTCTCTCTCTCCCTCTCTCTATCCCTCCCTCTCTTTCTTCCTCTCTCGCTCTGTCTTTCTCCCCTACATCCCTTTCTTTGTCTCTTTTTATTCCTCTCATTCTTTCTGTCTCTCTCTCTCCTCATTTCTCTCCCTCTTTCTTTCTGCCCCTCTCCATTCCTCTCTCTCTCTCTCTCTCTCTCCCTCCCTCCATCCCTCTCTCCCCCTCCCCCTCCATGTCTCTCTCTCCCTCCCTCCATTCCTCTCCCTCTCTCTCTCTCTCTCTCTCTCTCTCTTATCTTGCACATAAACACACAAATAAACTCATGCGCACACACACATACATAGCAAATTGTATATCATATAATATAAATAGATACATTTTTAATGTGTTGTGTGTGTGTGTGTACCTGAGTGTAAATATATGTACAAGCTAAGTAATGTTTGTGCTTAATGAATACAATATTTAATGTTCAAATTGCCATGTAAACTGTCTGTGTGTGTGTTTATATTGGTGGACAGATAGATGTAGTCAATTCCACATATATGTTGAGTTAAATTGAATTGAAAAAGCCTTTAATTGTCTCACAGCGGGGCAATTGCATGTCACAACAGCAGTCGAATATATATGTATATTAGAAACTATATGAGGAATAAAGTAAGTAAATAAACATGCGTTATACATAAATATAAATAACACTGCACACATTATAGATAAATAAGATAGCCACAACACACATTATAACAAACAAACGCAAACCATAGGAAAATGGAAATTTAAAATAAACAGTTTAAATTGTGAAGTCTAATCGCAGCAGGTAGGAGAAAGATCTGCAATTTCTCTTCTTCACACAGAAAGTGTGGATCAGTCTATATATATTTAGATAGATAGACAGATTCAATAAAAAGTCAAATGAGTTAAACTAAAACCCAACCAGCACGTGACTGTAGAGACCAGCAGAACCACGACTGGATGTGTCACTCCTGGATCACGCCACCAGTCATTTTAATTCCCCGGCTGATGTGTAATCACAGCACCGACGTATTTATCAAATCAAAGGCGCTTCCCAGAATTCCCCAGTTTGACAACTTGGAAACCAATAATATAATTGCTCGCAGAAGCCCCCGTTCTTTCAGGTGCTAATTGAGCCGGTGTGTTTGCCAGAAGGAAAAAGAATCCTATTCTAGTGAGGGACAGAGAGAAGAAAAAAAAAATCCGCTCGGGCACATTCCTGCGTTAAGCCCCGCAGCGTTTGTACAGGGTGTTTTCACAGGAAATATGTGGCGGCTTTGGTTTCTATACTGGTGCGTGAATCATGTGCAGGGCCGGCGGATGAGCAACCTGTGACCTGCTACCATCATTACGTATAAATAGCACTTAAGAAAACCAGATTTGATTAAAGGGCGCGTGGTCTCACGCTATCGATTTTTTTTCTGCTTAAATGTGCACTTACACGAGTAAAGATACTGCATCGGTAAACTATTGAATGGCTAAAATTTTTGGCGGTTGGCGTGTGCTGCGGGTTGTGATTGGATTACGCTGGATGGATTGACCTCCTACTGTTTAAACTGCTGTCAGTGGAGGGGAAATGTTAATCGAATTCATTACATAATACGGTTATTAATTCACCAAATATATCGATGTTTAATTCCAAAATGCTTGTAAATAAAGGTCAACTCAGGTGAGTAGATCACAGGCTGTGATTATTACAGTGGGGAATTTGTGGTTGACTGTTTTTTAAAGATGCTACAAAGTTGCCGCAGTAAAATAAAGTTACAGTGTATTTATGTTATAAAATGTAAAGTGATTTTTAGATCAAGAGGAAAATCAGTAAAAAGGTTAATTAGTGCTTTTGTTTTTTTTTTGTTACTTGATTGTTGGTGCGATTTCAAACAAGTCAGAGAGAAAATAACTTTTGCAAAAATAAGTGTATAAATGTAAAAAATAAACATAAAAAAGCGCTGATTTACATCATAACAAAAAGTAATAGGAACATCTGCTGAATTGTTAAAAAAAATAAAATTAATTTTAGAAAAAGAACATTCTTACTGTTTAATGACTACGCATTTCACTGATTTAAAATGTTTTTATCTAAATTGTTTTAGGTAGCAACTGCTCCTAACAACTTGGCCGTAGCAGTGTGTTTATGTAATAAGTCGACATTTTTAAACATGCATATAATTGTTGTGAATTTTCCTTTTACTTGTTTCTTCCAAGGGCTGAAAATGAAATGCAGTTGCAGTATATTTACACATAAATTAGCTATCCAGAAGTATATTTTCACTACTTTTTTTTCCAATACTCAAATAACTTTGTACTATAAAGTCAGACATTTACTCCAATAAAATGCAATTAAACTTTTTTCAAATAACGGTATAAAAAGTATTTAATACAAATTAACATGATAGTGTAGTGGTGATAAATAGTTTTACGAGTGTTTGTGTGAACGAGTGTGTGTATGTAAAAAAAAAAAAAAAAAAAAAAAAAAAAAAATATATATATATATATATATATATATATATTTGTGTGTATTTATTTTCTTTTTAGTCATATTGAGCATTATCGTGTCCTACGGTTGACGACCTTTGACCCCCCAACTCCAATGTAAACACCTCTCCTGTGTAGAGTTCCAGCTTTGTGACGGACGCCATGATCATCTCAGCATCACTTAGCTCTTAACACAGAGCCGCTTCTTTCTAATTTCAGCCTGGTTTTGTCCAGGCGAGTCGCTTTCCCCGCGAAATGAATGGTGTCTGGGAACAAATGAAAAAACTGTTGAGCAAAATCTTAGCAAATGAGAAGAGACAAGTTCCACGTTGGTCGTCGCGGTGCAAAGCGCAAAGGTGTATAATTGCGTCTGACACTTCCCTCATTGGCACGAGCAGGAGGTTTCAGCACGTCGGCAGGATGGAAGCCGGGAGAAAGTCCGTCTGTTTGGTTTGTAGGCTCTGCAATGTCATACGATACAAATTCTGGCTTTGATCGATGTCAGCACCTGGATAATTCACTTTGCCTCCATTAGTTCCGTAAATAAATTCCGCCGCGCTGTTTGCATTGTGTGACGGGGGCAAATAAACGCGAAGGCGAGCCGTGGCGATTGCAATCTGGAGCCGGAATGGCGCTGGTGTGAGTCTTTCCCTGCTGAGCAAGCAGCTCGGCCCGTTTCTCACAGATGGAGGAAACTACACACCAGGAGTGTGACTATCGGCACCATCACAGGGACTTTTCCTCTCCTCTTTCTCACCCGCCCCGCAGAGGGGGGCCGTCGGGAATCAAACTGCCCGGCCGAAGGTTATCTGCTGGTGTGGATCTCTCAGAGCTGCTGGAGACACCACGCCGGCCACGTTCTGTCGCAGTCAGGTTTTGATCAGGAAAAACTCGTAAAAGCTTGTCAAACCGACCCTGTGTGGCGAGGAGGAAGGCCATTGTTGGAGAGTTCCTGTCAGGACTGCGTGACACCAGGGGAAGTGACCGAGCGGGACTCACTCACACCGCTGAACTCTTTCAGTTAGCAACGCGAATCGGAATCAGAGTGTTGTTTGTACTTACAAGGGTTTTCTCAGAAGCTTCCAGTGAAAAGAGTGGCTGAAAAGTATAGAAAGTGGAAAACTAAAAAAAAAAGTACAGTGTTGCACAGAAGTTGGAACTGAGTTGGAGATAAACAGTAATGCATAGTAACAAAATATATATATTTTACATATACACATGCACTATATATACTGTTTTTATTAATATATAGTATACATATGTATAAAGTGTGCGTGTGTGTGTGTATATATATATGTGTGTGTGTGGTGTGTGTGTGTGTGTGTGTGTGTATGTATATATATATATATATATATATATATATATATATATATATAATGAAAATAATAATATTAAAAAAATAATAAAAAATGTAGATAGTTTTTTAACAAACTGGATCTACATCATTAATTCCAGAATATTTACAATTAATAAAAATAAATGTCTTTTTCCAAATAATAAACAGTAAGAGCAAAATGTGAATATTCTTGAAAAAAAGAAATTTCCGGCATATGATATGACATTCCTTAAATACATACATAGTTACATAAATCACGCACGCTTTGGTTTTACTGGTTTTGGTGCTAAAACACTAGACGGTTGCTTGTATTTCATTGTTCCGTGTAACAATGACAATAAATAAATACTAAACATTTGCTTAGACGGACTTTAACAAACATATTGCTAATATATAATACTTTAAATTTAAATATACATTTATAAACATGTCAAAATATAAATGTGCAAAAATGTAAAATATATGTGTGTGTGTGTGTGTGTGTGTGTGTGTATGTTACATCAGCACTAGTGCACTACTTGACTCGAACACCGACACAATGTAACTCGTGAGTGGTGAATGGTGTGTTCATATTTTTAACCACAAGAGCACATTCACCTGCTGCTTACACATAAACACGGTGTGTTTCATGAAGTTTAAACGATGAGTGCAAGAAAATAAAATCAGTTAGCGGTTCTAATACTTTCAAAATATCAGCTCAAAACATCCCTGCAGGATGAAAAAGAAAGGGGAGCGAGTTCATCAACACTGACCCCAGTCAGGCCTTTAAAGCCCAGAGAGTCCAGCCGGCCAGACGTTTATCTGTGATCAGAAGCCGACACAGGCCATCGCAACTGTGATGAGGGCAGATATTAGTCCCTTCTCTCAGAAGAGGTTTCTGGCTTTGGTTTGTCTCGCTCCCAGGCTTCAGTTGTGGTGACGGGATGTGCACATAGTGGTGGTGATTAACGCAGGCTGTCATGGAGCCTGGACTTGCGTGGACGCGAAGCTGCTTTTATGGCGCCGTATTTTGCTGAGTGAATCAGGTTATAAAACTGTCTGTGCTAAAGAGCCCGGCTCTCAGATCTGTTCACAAACTCTTTTATAGATGTTGCCCTCTTGGCTGCATATGTCTGTTTTACTTCTTAAAGTCAAATGTTTCAGCAAACAACTCCAGGAGTGAAAGAGCGCGGTGGAGTGGCTGCGGGTGAAACGGAAGAGTGGAGGCCTTTCAGAGGGACCGTGTGTGTGTTAGTTGTTGATTTACCATGTGGCGTATGTAAATATGTAAGATACATACAGTATACAAATAATAACATTATTTCAACAAAACAAAAGTAATGGCGTTATTATTTATTAAGCAAAAATAAGTGAAAAAGTTTATTGTAGTATTAGTATATAGTGTCTAATTAATTCTTAACAAATGATATATACATATGTAATGTGTGTGTGTGTATATATATATATATATACTTAGACATTCACATTATGCACACTATATATACACATTTAAAATACAATATTTTATATGTAAAGATATATGATTTTCATGGGATTTTATTATACATCTATACTACAACAATAAAAGAAGACATTTTTCCTCTCAGAAGTTTAACATTGTTAATGTAATGTTTTAAATATTTCAAAAATGAGAGAATATTGGATTTGTTTTTTCATATTACAAGAATATTGGTGCGTTTAATTATAAGTGTAAGTATAAGGTAAATGTGTGTGTGCGTGTGTGTGTTTTTAAAGTACATAATATATGCGGGTATATGTGTGGATGTGTATTTTTCAGCATATTGTGTGTGTGTGTGTGTGTGTGTGTGTGTGTGTGTGTGTGTGTGTGTGTGTGTGTGTGCATGTGTACACTTACACATCTATTACACTAAATTATTGGAAATATGAAAAAACTATAATATGTTATTCATGTGAATACAATTAATAAACATTTCTCCTAGAGAACATTAATGCTGATTATTACATTTTTTTCTTAAAATAGCATGGGCACATCCATCCATCCGTCCCTCCATCATTTTTCTGACATGCAGGGAATATTCTGAAAGCCTGTATGGAAACGGGGGTCTTCACAACAAGCATGAATCACAACACAAGTATGATCAGCGAACACATGTCTATTCGCAGAGCTGTTGTCATGGTCACTGTAAACATGGCAACATATTTGCCGAACTGCGGCGAGTCTTTGTTTAGACAGATTCTTTTCCCTCGTTTTACTGATCCTGACTGCTGACTCTAACCTTTAAAAGTTCCTCTTAAACACAAGTCGCCAGAATAAGCTTTACCACAAGCTGAGTGACACGCCAGACGGACATCTCCGTGTTCATTGTGCGTGAGCATTCGATCCCAGATTTCCTGTGGGAATTACACAAACGTTTTACAACAAAAAGGATAAAATTCCTCCCGCTCTAAAAAAGCATTCGCCGTGCTTGCAATTGTGGTCAAGCGGACGGATTGTGAGCCGGCCGCTTTCTTTCTCCGCGCTGCATGCTGAATGTAGTGAATCGCCTATTAAAGCCTGAAGGTGCCCACCACATGAAAGGCCTCACTGTGACACCCCAGAAATCCTTGTGACACCTAATCACAAAATAAAGAGGGGGAAAAGCCCTGGCACCTCACAACCATCTCTCCGGGTTATCTTGAGCGAGCGTGACCTTTGTGACATTGATAGGATTTCACACACACACATAAGCCCCCCGACGCTGACCGACACATCCACACAGGCCTTTCATATGTTTGCGCATCCCTGCGGTTTGTGTGTATGAGACCAGACTCTTTGAAGATGTTAGCATCTTCGGTCAGATGTGGCGAGCAGTGCTATCAAAAGTAGTCACATTCATTACTCGAGTAAAAGTATAGATACTAGAGTTACAGTGGATGTAAAAGTATCAACGTGATGTTTTTACCCAAGTAAAAGTACTGGTTTGATAACTAATTGAAGTATAAACATAAAAGTAATGCAAGGGAAAAAATGCCACATAGATACTAGAGTTACAGTGGAAGTAAAGATATCAGCTCAAACTTTTACTCAAGTAAAAGTACTGGTTTGATAACTACTTATTAAGTATAAACACATTAATGCCAGGAAAGACATGCCAATAGTAATGGCAAAAAAATCCTGGCAGGTGCTTAGTAGAGGCGTTTCTGTCGCCATTTCACTCGCTCGTGCGCAGGTGCAATGGACCACGTACAAACCAATAGGGCGTCGAAATGATACGTGTTTATACGTCTCATCCCACCACAACCACATCTGGATGTTTTTTTTTTAGACCAATGACCACACAAAGATAAAACTAACCAAAATGAAATGGGAGTAACGTGGCTATTTTTTTTAAATGTATGGAGTGGAAGTACAGATATTTGCATACAAATGTAAGCGATACAAGTCAAAAGTAGGCGGGGAAAATAATCACTCAAGTAAAGTATAAATACGCTGAAATTCTACTCAAGTAGAGTAACTAAGTATTTGTACTTACCTCAGACCAACGAGAATGGCACAGACCAATGAGAATGGCACATTTCGGGCGAAATCCAAGACCAAGAGTTTGATGGCTACCGTGCTTAATAAAGTTTGATGAGACATAAGAAGTGCCTCATGCCGGTTATTAATGTCTCGCTGCTTTGCCATTGGCTGGATCAGCCTGGCTTTTTCCCAGCCTTTCAATCCAGGCTGACATTAGTCTTTAATGTAAAGCCAAACATGTGCTTTCTCTTAATGCTGGCCTGCCGATAACCTCCTGCGCCTTGCTCTCAGACGGACCTATTTTTCCACGAGCTGTAAATAAAATAAACATTTTTCGTCTGCATGTACCTTGCCGTGTCCGTGCGAGCGATTGGCCAGATGAATGAGGTGTGTCCATCCTCGGCTTTAAATCTGTCAGGATGGAAAGGGTTTAGAGGAAGTCTGCATAAGCTCAAGCCGGGAACTCAAGCCTCACCTCATCATCGGCGCAGGTGGAGTCGGGTCCAAACCTCAGAACCCTCATTGATCTCCTTCTCAAAGCCAAACCAATGCCACCTAAACTGAAGATCTTGCCTCCAGATGCGCAAACTGCTGGATTCGAGAGGTCTGCGCACCTGTGTGTAGCGGAACCGGCTAATGGCGGTAATCCGGTATAATCCGGAACACCTGTAAGGGTTGATGTAAAACACATGGGTTATCAGAATCACCTGGTCTTATCAATCAAAGGTTTATACGCGCGACCTCCTAACGGTGGTCCGGCCCGTTTTGGTAGTCAGGCCCGATGCAGGAGTGAGCGGCGATCTTTATGGTCGAAGAAGTGATGTCATAGAAAATTGTGCCGTCTTACAACATGACCTTTTCTTGATAGAAATCTAGCGGGTTTGAAATGTCACTACTCAAGACACGGCAATTCAGAGAGCCGTCCTTCAGCGGTCATGATGAGAATGTCAGATGCCAGCGCTCGATTTTGTTAACCGAAGATTAAACTGTGTGCAGTCGGAAATCGGTTGGTGCGTGGTTGTGTTTCTAAAGCCTTTCGAGATGTTATTTCTGTGATATACTATATAGGAAGTTCTGGTCAAATGCCATTCATCTGGGTTTTGAAAAGCTTGTTCTATTTCTGGGTCATGGGGAGGTGGAGCCAATCCAAGCAACCCTGGCCCTGGAGGCGGACACACACTTGATTAGTGGGAAACCAATCGCAATTGATCGCAAACGAAGTGATGTCTCCGTTCTCGCGGTATTACGGAAATCTCAGGGATTTGCACAACGTCATTTCAAGGTGATGGCTCTACGGGAGAGAAAAACCATCGCCATTCTGGGAGAATGCTCTATTATATTTTGGAAGCAAGATCTCTGAAACAAACTAGTGTTTAATCTTCATGGCATGTCAAATAAACAACAAAAAAAAAACACGTGTCTTATACACATCTGAATTCTCATCTCCATGCATGCTTGCGAGTTAAGAAAAGACGCTCCTTTTGTAAAGCGAAAATTTTCAGAACTCGGGACGACATTTTCACGGCGACGCATTTCGTTACTCGTGATTTTAGTTACCTTGGACATTCGTAAGTCGAGGTACCACTGCACTTATAAAGAGTCAAGACACTGCTGCAAAAAGCGCAACTCAGTCTGTGAGCGAAACTGAGCGAAACTGACGAATCAGAAGCAAGATTCACAAAACTGAAAGTAAAGCAAAGAATTAGAAAGACCTTAAATGCTAATGTTCACGCATATGGAATTTGTTGAGTTGGCAGAACATGCTACACGCGTAACATATCAAAAGGATAAAAAACAAAAAAAATACATTATTAAAAGAAGTACAGTATATAAGAATTGTACAAGAATTAAAATGTGAGTAGAATGTAGTGTCCATGCATATTGTACCTACACTCTCAATAAGCTTCTCAACGTGATGAAATTGAAATTTTAAGTAAATCGCAGGTAAGGAGTATTTTTTTTAAATATGTTAAAATGTGTATAAGACGGATTCTAGACGTATGACAATGATAAGTCATAAATCTATATGCATCTACATTTTTCTATATCTAAATATACACACATTTGGCCTAATATTGAAACCACAGGTCGAGGGGCTGTATCAGGCGTTATCAGCGTTCCTGTCAGCTGATGTCTCTTATAATTTATGTGGCGCTTTACAGCTCGATGGCGTTGGGATCAAATGGCCTTCGCCAGCGCCGCCTGAGGTGAAGGGTTCGCTCGGCCCTCCCTCGTCTGATCGATGCCAAGAAACTGGATGACCCGGGCCAGTCGTGCCGTGATGTCATCAGCGCCGCAGCTTTGTGCGTTTGCATCAACTCAGACGTCCGTGATAATGCCGTAAAGATGATTTCAATGCCTCGCGTGGCTCAGCTATTGTTGTCGGCGGGAAGAGGAACGCTACGCGCCATGTGCTCCGGATGAAAGCGCCGTGTGAAGCGTTATCTGCTCAACACGCCGTCTTTCTCATGCTCGCCCCCTTTGACCAGCGAGCAGCTGGATCACACGCTTCCTTGTTTTCCCAGAAAGACTTGTGAGTTGAGAAGCCTATCGCGGTGAAAACCTCTGCTTTTAAAACCAACGCAAACAAAGTTTTATTTGCCACTGCGGGTCAAGTGAGGACAGGGCCGATGTGGCGCTGCAGGAAAGACGTGGTGTGTTTTTTGTTTTTTTCAACGGTAAAAATAATACATTGGATTTTCCAAATGTGATTTGAGAGCAGCCCTCGCTCTGGCACGGCGGTGCAGATGCTCTGCGGTATGTGATTTATTAGCGCCATAAATCGCTCCCGCAATGGAAAATTGCCTGCGAGCTGCATGTCCGGCAGCATCATAATTTCTAGTATTTTCTCGCCATACGTGCAGCGCCGCGCTCTTCTCTCAACCCTCCGTCTGCGTCTTTACAGGAAGTCGCTTGCTGTGTTTTGATTGACGGATCCATAAACATCAGATTTTCGATTTTTCGAAGTTTTGTTCTTTTTAGAGGTTGATCTGGACCAGAAGTTCTTCAGTTTGAAGACCAGATCTAAGATTTAAGTACAAATATGTAGAGATATGATTGTGTGTTGTGTAAATGGATTTCTGTGCTCTTTTTTTTAATTTCATCGTTAAATTAAGCAACAGCTGTCTTTTTATTCAATTAAATCCAAGTATGTACAAATAATTAGCAAGTATGCTATCCGAGCAATTAATTCTGCAATTAATTTTTATTTTTAGAATCGACTGAATTGTTCATTTGTTTAATTTTCCGATGATGAAATAGATGATTTATATTTAAAAGTGCATATATTATCTACCATATTTTTCTGTGACATTAAAAAAAAAAATTATTGCTTTTTATTCTTTTGTTTAACTTTTTTAATGGCAAAATGTGATATATGAAATATGTTTGATATAGATTATTTTTAACAGTACATATTATCAGCCATAAATATTTCTCTTTTAATTTTTCCAATGCAATAAAAGCATAGAGAAATTATCATTACAATTTTGATTTTTTGATAATGAAATCGACAATTTGTTTGCAAAAATGCTCATTTTATAAGCCATAAATGACCTTTAACCTTTTTCCTCCAAAAGCGCATGTTTTTACCAACGGCCAGATATTCTTTTACCCAAAACCGTGCCCATCTAATTGATTTTTCTCGCGTCCGGCAGAGTGGAAACCAAATGCATTTGTGTCTCTGGTCATCAGAAGACCACGGTCGCCCTTCGATTGTGACATCATGTTCGCATTTTACCATCAAGTGCGATTCAGCAGAGGTGCTAAAAGTCCATTACCCGCCGTCATTGTCGGCCGGCTTGTTATGCGGGCATTTATGATGCAGATTTATTAGCCTTTGACCCTGAAGATTATTACACAGAACTGTGCAATGTCAGGATGGCTTGATAAGTGAAAAGAGGCCTTGATCAATACAGCTAAAGTGCTCTCCATTTAGGTAATGGACACAGAGTCATAACTATCCACTCTGGATGGAGTGCCCGCGGGTCACCGGGTGATCCTTTGTGCCAGACAGGAAAAGGATTTCCACCCACAGATTGAGGTGTAGGGCGAAAAGTTGCTTCCGCCGTGGATTGGCTGCTCCCTACAATTTAACGCCATTCTCGATGTAGCGGTGAGTCGGTGATGGACCGGGGACGTCGTAAAGACGGACGGATTTTGTTATTTTTGTGATCTGAGTGAATTATTGAAAGACAGACACTGCTGTGTTGACCAGTTTTGTTTTGCCATCGCTGCCTGTCATTCTATGCAAATTAGATATGGAAATATGAAGAAGAACAGTTCTTTTTTTCTCTCTCTCTTAATGCCTTTCTTTTAATTTTTTTCTCTTTGTTTCTTTCTTTCTCTCTCATTTTTTCTCCTTTACTTTTCTCTCTCACTCTTTCTTAATTTGAACTTTTTTTATTCTCTGTTTTTTTTTTCCCCCTTTTTCTTTCTTGTTGTCTTTCTTTATTATCTCTCTTTTTTCTGTTGTTATTTTGGGTAACTTGTGGTATTTCTCTTGCTCTCTCTCTCTCAATTTCTTTCTATCTTTTTTTTGGTAGTTCTTTTCTTTCACTCTCGTTCTTTCCTTGCTCTTGTCTCAAATTTTTTCTTCATTCTTTCAATTTAATTGGTCTTTTTTCTTGCCTTTCTTACTGCCTGTGACTGACTGTTTCCTCGTTTTGGTTGACTTGTGGTATTTCTCTCTCTCAATTTCTTTCTATCTTTCTTTCTCTCTTTCTTTCTTTTCTTCTTTTTCTAGCCTTTCTCTTGTTTTCTCTTTCATTTTCTCTTTATTTTTTCTTTCATTTTTCTTTCATCTTTCTTTATTCTTTTTGTCTTTCTTACTGCTCGTTTTGGGTGATTTGTGATATTTCTTTCGTTTTCTTTTTCTCTCAATATCTACCATTCTTTTGTCTCTTTATCACTCTCACAATTTATTTTTTTTCCTTCTTTCTCTCTCAATTTTTTTCTTTCTTTCTCTCTCTTTTTTTACGATCTGTGACTTCTCATACCAGGTGACTTGGTTTTTCTCTCTGAATTTTTCTTTTCTTCTTTCTCTTCCTTGCTCTCTCTCTCTCTCACTCTCTCTCAGTTTATTTCTTACTTTTCTTCTTTTTGTCTTTTTTACTGTCTGTGACTGACTCTTTCCTCTTTTCTTATGGTGAGTGATTTGTGGTATTTCCTCCTACATAAGTGTCTCTTTTATGGTCAATATGATCTGTTATATAATTGCTTAAGAATAATAATCACCTCGGCGGCTCAAGGATAAACTCTGTTGTATATCACATATTTCTCTCCATTTACATTTGTCCGCCGCGGCTGAAAACGAGAAGAAACTTTTCCGTTGCACTAAACACTGTCCCTGAAAACCATATCTTCGGATCAATTTAAAACGCTGAGAAACAAAACAATGCTGAGAAATCAAAATTGGTAATAAATACATCAAATTAATGGAATTATTTTGATTTGTTAACGTATTTACACACATTTAACTATTTTACGTTGTTTTTGAAACACAAAGACTTTTTTTAACACATTTGCCATGAGAAAAACAAAGCAAAACAAAACCAAAGTTATTGAAAATTATACGTATAATATACTAGACAAATAAACTTATTTATCATACTCTAATCAAATACATTTATTGAAAGTACTTTTAATTATTCTATTTCTATTATATTATTAAGTATTAGATTTATAATTTATTCATCAGAATAGTTGTTAGTAATACAAATGTTATTTGTATTATAATATACTGAATATGCACAATTATTATTCAATTTTGTGTGTGTATATACACAATATTATTATATATTGTCTTAATGTCAAATGTAACATTTATTTCATGCTTTAATTTCTTCTTTTTTGGTAGCGGAAACAAAACAGATCCTCGCGCACCAGTGACAGATTGCGTAGCTCTTTAGCAAAGCGAAACATCTGCGCCATGTTAAAGACATGTAAAAGCCCAGCAATAAATAAGAAGCCCACTGTCGCACGCTAACAAGCTCAATCCTAACAACATGCATCCGCAATGCCACGCTCTCGCTTAAAGAATGCCATGTCTTCAGAAACACCAACTGGCCACGGAGACGCGAAAAGCAGATGTGGCTCTCGTCAGACCGTCCTCTCTGAACCGCTGTAATGTGGGAGTTATTGATGGCTAGCCTCCGTGCGCTAGCAAGCGCCGCGGTCATTAGCCAGATATTGGTGAGAAAGGATGAGAGACCGTGGGAGGTTAAATGTGGGAGTGTGTGGGAGATATAAAAAAAAAGTCTTTGAGGAGTCATTCATCAAACAGGTCTGAACTCCCCTCTGGACATGGTTTTAGACACCGAGTGCAAATAAGAATCATGGCTGGAGATGCGGCGTAAGGGCTGTGTCTGTCAGTCCTTCTTCTCTTCTCACCTCTCAGGAGATAAATCCCTGCAGAGGTCCCGTGCCTTATGCCCGGAGACTGGATTGTTTTGTTGAAGGATTAAAGACTTTCGCGAAAGACGCCCAGGCATCACACCTAGAGATTTGCACTCCATCTGTCAGAAAGAAGAAGTCTGGAGGGTTTTTTTTCTTCTTTTCGGAAAGGCTGTTGCTTTACAGATCATCACTGATGGTTTTTTAGTTATTTATTGTCTCTTTTTTTTGTCTTTTATTCGTCCTTTGTTTCTCTTCATAGTGTTGGGAAAACCAAAGGATGTGGCTTGAAATCCTAGAGAAATATATACCTTCATTTTTCTGACTGTAAGGTGCACTTAACCCTCCTAACTAATCTTTAAGACACGAAGGAGAAGTTTCAGTAAAAAAAAAACTTTTAAGTATTTTATTTTTAAGTTTTTAACACGGGTCACATTGACCCGAACAGAATCTTTGTAACATAAACATGTAGCATAGTGTTACAAATATGTGAACTGAGTAGTTCTATTTTGTACATGATAATTACACAAAAGAAGCCAAGGAGAAGTTTCAAAGTGAAAAAAATACTTTTGAGTATTTAAAAAATATTTTTAATTTTATAAGCGTGTCAGTTTGACCTGAACATAATAGGAGACTTAAAATCCCAAAAAAGTGTGAAAATTATACGTGAAAAAAAGATTCAGATGGCAATGGTGATCCTTGTAACCCGGTGCACCTTATAGTCCCATAAATACGACAATTGTTGTTTGTGTGCTAGTTGTATAAACCTTGGTCTGATGACAAGAAGAAATGCGTTTCACGGCCTTACAGAATGTTTTATGAAAAGCAAGCATCTCTTTGGGAGTCGGTATTGTTTCGCTTGGCTTTGCGTCTTGCAGAATTCCGGTCCTTGTAGCTATTTTGTGGTTTGTGAAATGTTTTAAGTCTGCATTTTTGTAAAGAATATCAGGTAACCCAGACTGGAGGAGCAGAATTTGAAATAAGCTCTCTAAAGATCACGCATTAGAGCAACTGTTGGGCCAGCTGCCCTCCCTCGGGCCCGTGGAGGGGCACGGGGAGTTTTTCTCCGCTTAGGTCAGGGTGGGATGTGTGGAGAGATGAGACTTTGAGCCAAACCATAATCATCAGGCTCATCGTTGCCTCCTGCATTCCCTCCAGCCCAAGGTGTCCATCTGAAGAGACGACCTGTCAACGCAGAGGGTCCTCTCCAAGAGTTGTAGTGTTCCACAGATTAAATTCCCAAATTCCAAAGATAAATGCTGGGGTCAAACTCGGAGGCTGCAGAACATTTCTGGGGCTCTTAATGATAGTGTTGTCGTTGCATCTCAGATAATAATATCTCCACTTTATGGGTCACATAGACTATCTATTTGTATCCACCTTGGATTGATAGGGTATGTTTGGTGTCTTGAAGTTCTCAACGGGAAGGCTTTAGCGTGTTTTAAACGAAGCACTTTTATTCATATATGTATATATATATTTCTTTACATATATTTAGGGACACAGGCACACGTTAAAGTCTGTACAAAACAAAACATACAACCGCTCGCAGGCTATCACAACTGACATTTTTGTCCATATATATATAGATTTTTTTTTTTTTGTGCCCGAAAAATCAGGGGGTGCATATATTCATAGGGAGGTTATTTGAGTAAATACGATATTATCTATACTATTTTATAACCAAATGTAATTTTTTTGAAAATGTTCATGCTTTACATACATTTTCATTTAGCTCCAAATGCACTTCCACATACTGTTTAATGGACTTGTTTAAAACTTGTTTGAAAAATTCTAAATATTGTAATTAAAAGAATAATGTGATTGATTTGGACTGACATGAGGTTGAACGAGGTGCGCAAGTGCTCGTCTGTTCTTCGAACCTTTTTGACCCTCATATCCCATCATTACTCTTTGTAATTTCATAGTAGGGGCTCGGCAAGACTCGTTCAAACTGAAATTACAGGTACACGTGAGCCGCAGTTGTTTACCGAACCACACGCTTGACAAACGCAAGCCAACCGTCGACGTCTTTGGCACACTTTAGTTTTGCCTGCAGCGACGTAGCATCAGTTCAGCGGGACCAGGAAACATTAACACCTGGAACAGTGCGGCATTGTTCTACCTCGCTCGCTCGCTGTAGCAGAAGAGGCTTCCTCCTCTCCGTCTGGACTGCGTTCCCTGGAGATGACAGCGGAAACCATTGATTATACCGTATCCCTCAACTCTTTCCTGTCTTTATAAACTTTTGGCTCCCGCTGGCCGCGCTCATCCCTCAAACCTGGAGCAGGACTTTTCACGGCTGATCCCTGCTAAGTTGCGAGCGTATGCTGTGAACGGAGGCCGTGGGACGTGTTTGCCTTTGGAAAGCTGCCTGACACTGGTTTGTGCGACGGCGAGAATCGTTGGCAGCCTGGAGGTGCCTGAGCCGACTTCCCGGTCTCATGTTTCAAATCCTCTTAGATGAGGAAGATGATAGTGCTGTGAAATGGAGATTGTGTTTACTCTAAACAAGGCCCAACAACAGGCACTGGGAAATTCTTTAATACGTGGGATTTGGGTTTCCGTGTTAATGGAACTCTCCCGTGTTAATGCGATTTGGAGTGCCACGCACAACGTCTTCAACTTCCGCCGCTCCACCGTATAAACAATCCCGCCGGCCTTTGTATCTCCGCGGAATTAGAGCTATTTACCGCTACCTGTTGACTGACAAGTATTGACTCACGGGAAACAAAAGAGTAGAAAGAGTGTTTCTATGCACACAAGGTTGGTTTTCTCCTTTCAGACTTTTGTCACGTCGACTTTTGAGCACTTGTTGGCGTTTCTTACTCTTCACTCAAGTTCCTTTGCCTCTGGAATTCACTAAACCCCCTTTTATACCACCACCGTTTGCATTCGGATTTGGTGAGAAAATAATCAAACATGCGGCGTTTAGTCGTGTGAAGAGGCACGTTTGTCCTGGTGGCTTGAGTGACAGGAGGAAGACATGGCAACCCACCTTTTCGCTTCCACGCAGCCCGGCACTGCTCATTAGGCATCGTGCCACTTTTCATAAAGCCACAGTGTCTTTAGAGACAAATAAATGGAAAGAAAGGGAGGCACGGAGAGAGCGAGAGAGGCCGTGACGACTCCGCAGGATTTGCTTACTAGCATGTAAAGCATTAATACAAGAAAATAGAACCCAGTGACCCTGACACATGTTTGGGTTTATGACGCATAACTAGTGCTGTCAATCGAGTCAGTAACCAGTTAATCCACTTTTAAACAATGTTTTTAATAAATTAATACATGTTTTTAATTAATCCATTTTTTTTTACCAGTCACAATTTCCTGCAAAAAATAATCATGGTTACTCACGATTAAAAGAGTCTGTAATATTGGAGATTCAAGTAACAATAATTTTCTTTTTAGATGAATATTATGTTTGGTTTGTTATAATTCTCTCATGATCCTCAAAAATAAATTTTGGCTTGAAAAGCATATTTCTTGCACAGTATATCACGCTAAGAACGTCATTGATGTTCTAGACACTTTTAGCGCAAACTTTTATTGTGCAATATGTTGCTTCTGTCAGTGTGTCGCTGTGGTACACAGTGTGTGTTTGACGTGATGGCTCCTCGTGAGGACGCGTGTGAGGTCATCTGATGCCGTTATAATTATGCCTCTCAGACCATCCAGGGCGTTTTTTTTCCTTCTCAAAACAGTCATTACATTTATTTCCTTATCACTTAGAGATCTGGCCACCACAAACACACTCCTGCAGTTTACTTTGGCGAGGTTCTGTGGAAATGTTTTCGGGAGTGTGTTTTCTTTCAAGTGGTGTGACGAATTAAGGCAGTGGTAAATACATTTGGCTTTGGAAAATACATATTACTTTAGTTTCATACTTCAGGCAAAACTGTTTGTCTTTGCTCTCGTCCACATTTCTTCGCTTGTTGAAATCTTGTCCGCCACCACAGGAAGTACCGTTCAAAAGTTTGGGGTCACTTTGAAATTACCTTATTTTTGGAAGAAAAGCCCCGTTTATGTCAATGAAAATAACTTTAAACTAATCAGAAAAGCACTCTATGCATTGCTAATGTGGTAAATAACTATTATAGCTGTAAATGTCTGTTTTTTGATGCAATATCTGTGTGTAGAGGCCCATATTCAGCAACTGTCACTCCAGTGTTTTAAATGTACTATGTGTTTGCTAATGTGTCAGAAGGATATTGGATAGTTTGAAAAAACTTGTTTGATCATGTTAGCACTGCTGGAAACTTTTTAGCTGGTGAAAGAAGTTATAAAACTGACCTTCCTTTCAGGTTGAGTATTCAGGAGAATTCTTTGAGCAGGTGGAGCATCACATTTGTGTGGTCAATCAAACGCTCAAAATGGCCAGAAATAGAGAACTTTCATGAAACTCGACAGTCTATCTTTGTTCTTAGAAATGAAGGCTTTTCCATGCGACAAATTGCCAAGGAACTGAAGATTTGATCCCAAAACATTTGAGCGGTTGATTGCGTTAATTTTTCTTTCCCTAGCACATGAAATCAAGTTCAATTTAATTCACCCAAAACACATTTTAGCAAGAAAGAAAACTTTGAAACTTGTAGATTCTTCAACCATCGGCTCGAATAGGAAGTCTTGCACATGGGAATTCACAAAAGGAGGGGAAGAACTTTGCAAAGCCAGATGGTGCTAAATACTGATTAAACCCTGGATCTTTGAACCTCATAGATCTCTCCAATTATCCATTGTGTGGAGGACAGAATGAAGTGGAGAGGGCCAGCCGGGCCCCCTGTGAGTCCTTAAGCTCAGCTTTGTCACCTGACACTTCCCCTGTGCTAACAGGCCTGCAAGAGACTCTTCAGAAGACTTTAAAACATTCGAGTGGGTGAATTTCGGTGTGACAAGTGTAGAGGGACAAGAGCCAGCAGGCAGCGAGGAATGATGGGACTCAATGCCGTACGAGTGTGTGAATCTGTTCGCCTTTATATACTCTCTCCCATGTGGGTGCGAAAGCTGGGTAATTGTTTGGATATCATTCTTCTATTGCCAGAACTTACGATGGCTTTTTGATAAGTGACGAGTTCGCTTAGGTGATTTTTTTTTTTCGCGTGCTCAAGAGCTTTTTATAGTTTCAACCAAGTTGGCCAAACTTTGCAGAATTCCAATTTAAAAGAGTATGTGGGATTTTTCTCGATGGGACTTCTTTCTTAGTGATGGGGATCAATAAATCCACTTCTCCAGGAATTCACTGTTTTATTTTTTGTGACTTCTGCGAAAGCATCCACACATTAATAGTGATTTCCAGAAATGTGCATCAATTTTGTGGATTATTCTAATGTGTTGGATTTCACATGTACCATATTTTAGATGCACAAAATGAATTTTGATACAAAATTATTTAGATAATTGTTAGAATTCTCATACAAATCGCTCTTAATTTTCTTGCTCAAACTAAAAAGACATTTTTGGGATTTTAAACATGTACTTTAGCTGCAGAATTGCTTTCCTACATCACTAAATATTAATTCTTACTTGTGTTCTGTGAACGAGTTGCTAAAAAGCAAATCACTCGCTTGTTTAAAATGTATTTTAGAACAGTACAGTATTTACTTGTGCTGTAGTGAGCTTGTTTTAAATTCACAATTAAATTAATTCCCCGGGTTTAAGTTGCAATTAAGTGACTAATTTTGCACAATCACAAGAAAGTGTGTGTTCGTGGTAGGGAATTACATTGGTGACCTAGAGGTTTCAGGTTCAAATCCCACTCCGACCTCTGGTGCCATGGTTTAAAGCTGCCCACTGCTCCGGGTTTGTGTGTGTTCACTTCACCATATAGTTAAATGCAGATCACTATTTTGTTTCGGTCCCTAGTGGCCATAAAAATTCATTGGATTAGCATTGAATCCAACAATCGTGGAATCACGCAAAACTGTAAGAACTGATAAACACAATCCCCATTTTGTCACACTTCGGTCCCCACTTTGCCGCCATTCTTTCCACTCGGCAAGTTCTACTTTCTCGCCGGGCGTCCTTCTTTGACCTTCTCTTTTCCTGTCCTCTGGCTGTTGGTGTGGTTGTGTAAAATCTCTCGTTAACACTGACCTGCTTTCAATTAGTTTGTAGAGAAAAGAGGATTAGCTGCGTTTTTACCTGCTGCAAGAAAAAAAAGAGCCAGTGGCTTCGGCGAGGCTGTGACAGCGCTGCTTAAGATCTTTCACTGAGTACATCAATACTGCACAGGGCGGCTTGCCAAGACCTGTTTCTCAAATGAACCCCTGTACCCATTCATTACTCCTTCAGAATGCGGCCTCTACCTGCCTTTGTGTGCGTATCACACACACACACACACACACACACACACACACACACACAGATAATCCCACTTACCACCCATCTGTAAACTTCACCCTCCCATCAATACGCTGACTATGAGGGATAGCTTCTCCTCCTGGGCTTGAAAGTAATTCCTCCAGCGAGTAAATAAACCAGGAGAGCCTTTGTCTAGCTAACTCAAGGTCTCCAGGAGTTGCCCACAAGGCCGCTCTCTCTCTCTATACCTGTTGAAAGCCAAATTCACCCTTGATTTAGTAGAAACCCGATGCCGGCGGACAAATGAGGAAGTTTCCATCAGGGCTTCTTAAGAATTTGTTGACCATTGTTCGGGAAGCCTAAGCATATTATCGTAAAACCAATCCCGCAAAATTGCTCTTGGAGTCGTTGTACAACTAAACAAGGACCGGCGTGGAGTTCCTGTGTTGAAAGAAGCCCAGCGAACAGCGTGTTGAGAAGCTCTGTGTGCATGCTAAGTGTGTGCTAAAAAAAACGCCGTAATGTCTGCTGACTGACGCCTGTTCACACCGCTTTCATGCTTCCAGCGGCCGGGCTCTGTAGAGCGAGTAGGGATGCTATCTCCTCCTAGATTGCTAAATAGCCGACATTGAACCTTCACAAAAGCCCCGGCTTTCCCTCCACGTTAATAAACTCCCTCCGCCACAACTGATCCGGCAAGTTCAGACTCACTCTATTGTGAACGATGAAGCAATTATGAAATGTTACTCATTGTGGCAGAACGTCGGACTTATTAATTGGACTTGGATGGAACTGAAAGGGGCATAATACACTCATCTCTCGGCTTCCAGGCGGGGACGAACATGCCTGTCATTCACGGAGCTTGTGTATTAATACACCCAAGTGTTAGCCTTGCCACCCATCCACCGAGCCCCCCTGTTCACCCCCTTTATGCTGTCTCAGGGCCAAGGCCGCTCCATCAATCTGTTAAAGTGACAACAGTGGAGGCCTTTGCGGACTAACAATAGAAAGGTAACTGCTGCACCGCGCCAACACAAGACCGCAGATTAAATCGGGCTGTGTGCAAGGATGCTAATCACTTTTGCAGGCTCAGACAGGCGACGGGAAACACAAATATGGATTATGATATTACCAGCGACCTTACTCGACTATGCAGCAAAATTGATGTGAGTGTGGCTATAATCTAGTGCAGTAAATTCTGGTACCCGGGTGATTTATAACCACTTGATATTTCTGCCACAGCAAGACTGTATTTTTGTATGTGTGTTTATACATGTATATTATTACACACAGTTTATATTAAACACAGTAATTTTAAATACAAAAATAAATAAATAATATAGATATATATATATATATATATATATATATATATATATATATATATATATATACTAGTGTTGTCCAACGATTATTTATTTAACTACTTAATCACACCAACTACTTAATCAACCCCACCCAATTCATCTTGATTAATTGTAATGCATAAATAGATGTTTTTATTGAGAAAGAGAGTATGTATTTGTTTGTGTGTGTATACATGTATATTATTTATTACACACAATATATATATATAGTTATTTTTTATATTTATTATAATTTATATTTAATAATGTATAATCTGTATTATTAATTTATTATTAAATGATTTATTTTCATTTATATTGATTTTTATTTATAAGTATAATTATTTATATACTTTATATATATATATTTAGTATATAAATAATTATTAGCTATATATAAACACTTTCTATTACTTTTTATAATTTATGCATAATTAACATAATCTACTATTATGTACTATTTATTAAATTTGCTGATTTATCTCGCAGAACCCATACATTTTTTACAGTATCTTTCTTCTGATAATTTTGGACCGACTTTTGTGACATCACCCTTTTGCAGCTTGACTTTGGGGAAAATTTTGTGTCATCGTTTTTCCAAAAACAGCCCAAAAATGCCGCTCCACATTCTTGCTAATTTCAGAGAAAAGTTTTTGCTCCTTCGGCATATAAATGTCAACGTCATTGGCTTTTTAACGGGTCCAGCTCCAGTTGTTTAAAATCGTACGACACTAGCTTCATGACTTTATGACGCTGGTGTTTACGAGTAATTAGTGAAAAAAATTGCGAGAAAAGATGATAGGCTGAATTTTTTCTATTATGGTCAATATCTATTTTGTTTTCTAGTCACGTGATCGACACGGCCGGGATCCTCCTAAACCATGCACAGACTAGAAAAGTGAAAACTGCAACAGCCTCATTTTTGTTGGTGTCGATTGAAAATGCCAAGTCGAGCCCAATCGTAAGATCTAGAAGAATTTATTGTGACAATATCACCTCTGCCAAATATTACTTGTCTTGGTTCAACAAAAATATCTTTGCCATGGACTTGTTCCCGTCACATGGCAACCTCTAATTCACAGCTTCAAAGCGGACCGCAGCATTCCCTATTCCATGATCCAGCAATTTATAATCCAGGTTGTTATGTTATGATGTCAATCATACAACCACAACCCATAATAAATATTTTTCTCACAAGAGCTTGTTGAACTTGGAGCCGTGTTCAGTATAGCCGAGGATGGTTCCGGAATGAGAGGAAAACTCTCCTCCTCCTCAAACCATAGTTCAGACTGACACCAAATGTCACCGCTGGGTTATATATTATACACACAGTGTTTTATATACTCCATTCACTGTTTATTAGCTTGATGGTGGAGATAAGGAACATCTG
Source organism: Paedocypris micromegethes (assembly GCA_028031935.1). Taxonomy (NCBI): domain Eukaryota; kingdom Metazoa; phylum Chordata; class Actinopteri; order Cypriniformes; genus Paedocypris; species Paedocypris micromegethes. Next base: position 22,356,952 of record CM051496.1, read on the forward strand.
TATCACCCCCTTCATCTTCATAGACACTTCACTGTTTGGCTCGCAGTCACACATGCATCTGGAATTGTTGCCGAACCATCTGATTTATTTTAAGGTGTTCTTTTCTACTTTAATTATCTGTCATCGAGTGGAGATTATAAATCCTGCTGATTATACGGGGCTGCCCGTGCCCAGACTGAGCCTCGGTGGAGGGAAAATGAACTTTCCAGCAAGGTTCCTTCCCAGAATCCCGTCTGTCTGGGCTGTCCGCAGAGCGCAATATGTGGTGCATCAGTGAGCTAATCCTTCCAGGCTAGCACCATGTGAATTTAAATGAAGTCTAAAGGTGTTTTTCCTTCAAAGCTACGAGACCATATCTGGTCAAAAGCGGGACGGAATTATACGACGTATCATCCGGAACATGTACCGTATATAATTCATTTGCTCTGGGAGTTCCGAAACGGAGGAATTGGTGTGTTTTTTTGAACGATATTTTAGGATGCCATTTCAAGAATGCGCTTTAGCACGTCCGTCGTATCAGATTTGAAGATGTTAAAAGCCTTAAATGCTACTTTGGATTAATTTATCGGTCTTGAAGTCACTTGTTGGAATTTTAAAATGTTTGGCTAAATTATGGCTGGTTTCTTTCCAGCTGCACTCGACTTGTGCGAGTGTAATTGTGTGTTGGCTCTCGGCCCTGCGGGGTGTGTTTGCTGGCTGATGGAAGAGGCTCTGACAGGGCCGAGGAGCGTTCTGATGGACCGGGCTGGATGGAGGAGATGGATAGCACCAGGTGTACGTGGGGGGGGTTGCGGACGGCATGCCTGGCACTCTGAGGGGGCTCTATGTTTAGATGTTACATTACGTACATGTGCTGTTTTTTCTGGCGCTGCTGCGTTTGTTGAAGGTAGAAACGCTTCCAGGCCAGTTTTCGAGACCACCCTCTCTGTCACTGTTCCTCGAGCCATGCTGAAAAACAATCCAACAGTGCATGCTGGGGTTTTTCTTTTAATGGGGGATGCCGGTGGTCACTATTACAAAGCCAGTCGGTGTAAAACGTTTGGTAGTTAATATACCAAACTATACTCCTTACACAATTATTTTTAAAACCAAGCGGTCAGGGACTTTTTTTGGGAGTTTACCATGTTTTTTTTTTTCGCAGCCATCAATCAAGGGTCTTTTTCTGTAAAGTAGTCTTGCAGACGGTCTGTTCTCATCGACTTGTTCTGGGATTGTTTGACATAAATGTTCTGCAGAAACGGTTATTCCAGACTAAATATTAGATCATGACCCTTTGTGGATGTGGAATCAGATTAGTGGCAAAAATATCAAATGTAAATTTCTAAGAAACCACAGAGATTCTCACCAGCCAATCAGAGTAATGGTCGCCCCCATGTGAAACTAGTGGCAAAAATCCAAATAAAACGATCGAAAAAAATCGGCCCTCAGATAACCTCAATAGCTCCTTTCACACAGCAATTCCGGTCAATTGCCGGACTTTACCGGTAAAGACTGTTAATACAAGCACTTCCAATCCGGCATTTCACCGGTAAAACACCATTCACACAGCATTTTAAAAATACGGGTGTTTTCGGTGTGATCATTAACACCTTTTAAACAGCAGCACCTGTGAATGCGCAGAGTACACGCAACCCTCGTCAGAATGGCTGATTAGCTCAGAGCAGTCGTTTACGTCTGCACGTACTGAACTTCCGCTTGCTTATTTTGGGAATCTTTGTTTTTCGTTTACACCGGGCAGTTTGCATGCAATTTACCAGGAAATTACCATGCAATTGCCGAAACAAATTTACCGTCATTTGTCTGTTCACACATGACTGCATGCCGCCACTTTACAGGCATTTTACCAGTAAAGTCTGTGTGAAAGGGGCTATTAGGTCTCAATGTTTCAAAATCATCTTGAAGATGAACAAAAGTCCACCATAGCGTGAGTTTGTGAAGCAATCTAAGATCCATCTGACTTGCTTAATGGTATTTTAATCGATTCAGAGCAAGTTCTCTGTCAAAGGCAAATTAAATTCATGACGAGATTAACTAGTAAATCTTGAACCCAGATTTAAGGGGAAAATACCCGAATAGCCGAACGCACACTTAAACAGAAGGTTGCTATGTTCATAAAAATAGAAAATTAAATTTAGCCTTTTTACAGATAATAGCCTACAATCATTTTGCGAGATGCCTCACTTCACAGAACATGTGTACGACATGAAGTCAGACATTCTGCGCAACAGTTCTGTGTGGTTTCAGAGCTCTCCGCCACCCTGCGCACAGATTAAAGTCCAAAAACACCCTGGTAATGTTCCCACACAGGTCTTTTACTAGGTCTTAAACAAAACCTGTTGCGCTCAAGACTATTTTAAGTCGCCTGTAAATCAGTGGGTGAGCATTGTGGACAATTAGCATGGGTTGTTGATTGAACGCAGACTTTGTGGCTTGCTAACTGCTGCTCCTCCACTATAATTGATTCAACATTGCGCTGATTGGGTGCAGAGCGGCTTTGCCTGAGGCTCTGTAAACTTATCCGGTCCGGCAAGGCTTCAGAATGGCCCCTCTGGGAGAGGTCAGCTCTCCGGCCTGCTGTGGGAGACAGGTTCATTGTTGCTTAGATGTCCGCAATTCGACTCTTGGCCTTTTCTCGTTGGCCAACACAGCTGAGCAGTTGCCTGTTTGTTTCGCTCAACAAGTTTAGCTTTTTTACATTTGTCTCTTTGCCTCTTGCTTGCTCCAGAACCAAAGCTTGGATTTCATGCCACGCACCCACTGTGCACGACCCCGGGGTCGGCGCTGTCATTCTATTCACCCTCTTCAGAATACGAAGGCCTTCATTAATAATGAGCAATCCGTGACCTCCGACCTCGGCCCTGACCTCACGCGGCCTCAGTGTTGCATTAAGACCACTAGAGTATATCTGCTGCCAAACCATCTTGTCCGTCCAGTTATCCGAGATCTGTAAAGCATTTATTTAACAATATTCAGTTTCCTCCGCGATGAGGATGTGCTCAAGCTAATGAGGTTTTGGGTTTAACAAAGTGTGTTATTATAAAAGCAGCCCTCTGGAGCAGAAGAGAAATGAACTGGAAACGAATTTGCCTGTCGCTCGCGCTCATCCATGAAGTTCACGGGACTTGAGGGCGAGGACCTCCGCAACAAGCTATTACCCAGACGTTTATGCGTCTGGCCTAAAGAATTTGTTGGTTTTTGCACCGGGCTTAGGTTTGAAACAGAAAAGCGGAGGGTTGTTATCATAGGGCGGCGTAAATGAAGGTCATCCGTCTAGTCGTTGTATACATTCGCATGCGTGTGTTAATCAGCACACGGGGTTAACCACGGGATAGCCCTGTCGCGTGATGAGTGACATACACCACCCTGCTCTCCGCTAATCGCCGCAGCACCAGAGTGGGAAGATGAACCTGCGACTCCATGAATACTTTCTTCAATATCACACATGTCAAACAAGCGCCAATCTCATTCCTACTGATAGTCCCGTTCCCACTCACTCACGTCCAGTCCTCTGCCACCTCTCATCCAGCCATGGGAATGAAAATGTCAAGACGGTGGGACATCACATTTTATTAGACCTTAATTACGTTATATGAACACAAAATCTGTGTTGTAACCTTATTTAAAGAAATTAGATGCAGGGGGTAACTGCCATTTTTAATACAGTATGTCTTCTAAAAGTAGTAGCCCTGGCGTTTATTCGGTGAGAGTGAGAGAGAGAATAAGAGAGAGAGAAAGAGAGAGACAGAGAATAAGAGAGAGAGACAGGGAGGGAGAGACAGAGACGGAGACAGAAAGAGAGTTTACGTTGTCACTTTCTGTCTCGCTCGCAACAAAGCGTGAGTCTGAATACAAACGTTGTGTGAAACAAACGTTTACAAACGACTTTTCTAAAAATTAAGCAGAAACATGGCTGCACGCGTGCCTTTACTGTTCTCTTTTAGTAGAGCCGCTCTTAAAGACACTACACAGACATCAGATGCTTGCGCCTCGCAGGTGTGATCGATTAATTCAGCCTGTTACAACGCTTTCTGCGTTTGATTAGCAATGTCTCAGTGTCGTCTTTAAAAGTCGTATTAAAACAAACGTGTTATACTGTATTAAAGTGTTTATATACATGTGTAAAAATGTAATTCATGAATGTGTGACGGTATCCACGATATTATAAAAATCCATATCGTGGCACAACTCAATACCGGTTTTTCAATACGCGTTAATACCAGTTTACCACCCACCCCTACCACTCGGTCTAGTCAGCGTGTTTAAAATACGGTCAGCCTCCCACAAACGCCAATGTGTTTTTAACCTAGAGAGACTATATATCTCCAAGCAGCACAAAAATCCCACACGGAGCATTTTCCATGGGAAACTTGCAGAGAAGCCACTCTTATTTGGCGCTTTTTTTTCCTCCCTACTTCACCTTCATCCGTCTTTTGAGGCGTTTGCCAAGCCAGCACAGCTTGAAGTCCTGGCAGGCTATTGTTTGTCTGTGATGTTAATGCTTCTGGGCAGACATTCTTCTGGAAGGGGTGAATGAGTGATATCTGAGGCATTGGGAGATGTACCATTGCCTCCCCACTGAATGATGGGACAACTGTAGTGACCAGCTTCATGACTAGTCTGGAGATGTAACGTGAGGAGGAGATCCTCCATCTGTGCCACTAAAAGGTCTTGAGGGTTAGTTGACCAACAGCCTTGGGATGTGTCAGTCATTGCCTCCAGCGCCCTCTTCAGGAAGCTTACAGGTGCGCTTGGAATTGTCCCTTGGGAAAGCATACAAATGATTCAGTCTCATCCCGGGGCCTTTTCTTAGCTTGATGTGTTTTCCTTTTATTGGAAAATCAATGGCATCTTCACAGTTTCTTTTGATTTAATTGACTTCCTGTGGAAATTCCTGCCTGAACAACCTTCATTTTTCATTCCATTGTTAAGTCTGGGGATTCTGACCTTGGGATGAACCGACTTTAATCATGAACTCCAGAAGCCCATTGCCTCCTGGTGCCTTGGCTTTCTCTAGACCGGGGTCTGCTCCGGTCATCACCCATCACCCACTGTATGAACATGGCGAAATACATGGTGAATGGAGAGAATCGACTGAATGGACAGATTATTAATATGGACGTTTTCTTTGTTGAAGGCTTGTTCTGATGAAGCTTTGTGTCATGTTTGTGTAAGAAGCCTGATAGATACCATTAGGGAGTCTTTTCTTTATTATAATGATGAATCGGCAGGACATTGTGGTCTTTATTGACCATCTGGAACAGACTGAAGAAAGCTCTGAACACCAGCATTGACGAGCTTTTTGTCTGTTATTGGCTTTAAAGCGCTGAGATGTCTTTATGGGCACATTTGAGAGACAAGAGAAGATTAATTCTGTGGTTTATTTGTATTATATATTATATCATAATTTATATTTTGGTATACATGTGTGTATTTACCGGAGCAAGATGCTCATCTATTCAGCGCTTTTTTTAACCGCTTTTTCCATTTCGTGGTCACAAAGCAATACACACAGACATTCACTCTCTCGTTACTCTCTATGCACAATTGATTTGAAATTCCAATTCTCCTGAACATTTTTTGAGAGGCTGGGCTTCAAACTCTAATCTCTTACTGGGAGTTCTTCTTGCTGTGAGGCAACACTGCTACCCACTGTGCCACCATATCACCCAGAATAAGTTGCGCAAAAAACATTTAAAATAATTGAGTTTTTGATTATTTTACACCAAATTTACTTTTGATAATCTTGATTTAATAAACGGCGAAATGCTATCACCGCAATAACTCATTGCCGTGCTTAATGAAACGTAATAATCGCAATCCAGTTTTAATTATGTTAAAAATCACATTGTCTTTTTCATGTATCAACGCCATTTTCTTTTCTTCTAACCTACACAGCGATGAGAATTGAAAGCAGCAATTGTATTTTTTCCAATTAAAACCATAATGACGTATGGTTTGGTAGTGAACGTTGGTATTCAACCTGCCTGGAAGCTTCGTGTTTACTCTTCAGATGCGGCATTTCCATCTCAAGTTTTCTTTCCGTTCACATGACGTCGCTCCAAAAGCAGTAAACAAAAGATTTTTCGAAATAGCCCTAAAGTGTTTGCAGACTTTGAGCACCAAGGAAGTTCATGCCAAACATCCATTCACATGCTTAGTAAGCACTGCCAGGCCGTCCCAACGTACGGGGACACTCAGTATTCAAGCAGTGCATTTGAACTCACCATAATGATAATCTGAAAGGGTCTTGAGCTCCATCTGCTCTCAATAGTCTTTTATTGTCCATAATGAGTGGAAATCTTTGTGTCAGCAGGCCCAGCTGTGCTTCTGTCCACAGCAGGATCGCAATGCTAACCTGAAATTAGACAGGAAGCTCAGCCGGCCTCTCTAGGGTTCCTCCTGGGTGTCCATCAGCTCCAGCCTTGTTTTGTCACTTCCAAAGTAACGCTATGTACCGAGCATTCCCACTTAAAATACCTACGGGATTGAGCCTAGTCAGCATCTCCGTCCTCTTCTACTGTAAACACATTGTATAGAGTCGTTCCAAACACATCTACGGCGAATTGTAGAGTCAACCTTATAAGGAGGTTATGGGGGCTTGTTTTCAAGTCACTTTCTGGTGACTCGTGAGATTGATCTTGTCCACATTCCGGTGACCGTCATGTTTGGTCAGATCCTCTTGAGGTTATCTCACTTCACAATAAACAAGATGTAAATCTGGAATAGTTGGCTTTTTTGGCACTAGAGGCCTTTTTTCCCTCACGCCGGCATTCCTCAGAGTGCCATATTTCAAGCTATCATATCTCACCCATGGAAAATGTGTTCTTTCAGCTGTATTTAAAGCATGAATGTCAACGGTCGGATTATGAATTTTCCTCGTGGCCCTTTGTGAACGGAGATCGGATGATTTATGCGCTTTCACATTTGTGGTAATTGCCCTCAAATAAGTGGCTTCCTCCAAAAGTGGCCTTTCTCTGAAGTAGGTCCTGCTCTGCTCGTAAAACACATGAAGGAGAATAACTGCGTCGCTAATATTTCATATCACATACATGGTCTTTTACTGCCGGCTGGGAAATTAACATGGTTTCTTCTGTCTTTCTGGCGCAGGTTCTTCCGAGGAGACTACCACATTGACGTGTGCATTAACGATTATTTGGATGTGTACTGTCCCCACTACATGGAGACGGTGCCAGAGGAGAGAACGGAGCGCTACGTCCTCTACATGGTCAACTATGACGGCTACAGCTCGTGCGACCACACGGCAAAGGGTTTTAAGCGATGGGAGTGCAACCGGCCACATTCACCCAACGGGCCCCTGAAGTTCTCGGAGAAGTTTCAGCTCTTTACGCCTTTCTCGTTGGGTTTCGAATTTCGGCCCGGCAGAGAATACTACTACATCTGTGAGTATCTTGCTTGTTGTATGATTTGATGTGGGTTGTTGGTGGAATTCCGATACGCTCGCCTTGCGAAATCCATCGTGGTACATCGTGACTTTTATAGACTTTTTGACACGGAAAAAAAGCTGTAGAAATGGTAAGTATCGCATGATGGTTCCTGCAGAGAAAAAACAAAGCCCATGTCTTGCATTAATGCTTTACTTTAAAGACCAGTATCTTGTTACGAGCATCGAGGAAAAGGCAAGTCATTGCCAAGTATGACTTTGTTTTTCAGGAGTCTTGGCAAACAGGCCACAAGGAAAACATGAACCTTCGAGAAAAATATCTCCACTCTCTTGGTCTTCCTCTAAAGAGTCTTTGTTGCAAACTTCCAGTCTCAGCTTTCGTTTGCTCGTGAGAGGGCTCTTAAAAACAAGCATCTAAACCCATGTTTTTACAACTGGAGTCAGATCCCTACAGGGCGGGAGCGGGAAGACAAAATAAGGCACGGGAGCGATCCAACAGCTCGGACGGCTGAGGGCTGAGATGGGTTCATTTATGCAGGCGCACGTAGGAGACGTGGAGCGTTTGATTTGGCGGAATACGACCTTATGATCTGACGGATCTCATGGGCGCGTAAAACAATGGACATGTTTTCATGGGAAGGGAAAGGAAGAAGTGAGGGAATGTGGACGGGGAAAGTGGCCGGAAAAAGACACACGTTTATAGAGCTGGATGGGAATGCACACTACATAACATTTCGGGGTTAGATCCCAGCAGGAGATAGTGATGTTTTGCAGTGATGTGAGTGTCTGTCACAGGCATTGCACCACGGTGTAATTGACTTCTTTCCCCGAAGGCCTGTGAGTAAGAATAATAGAATGGGGAACATTTCGGCTGAACTGATGAGACTGTCAGGCATTATGGGAGTTTTACAGTTACTGCGGAGTTGGGAAACAACGACTCGCAGTGCACACGCCTCATTCGCGTCCGACTCGGTGTGATGATTCAGCTAACGCGAGCTCTCCACCGTCAAGAAGGACATTTCCGATTAAATTAAAAGTAGAGAGAACAGGATAAGCACGCTGTCAGTCTTCTCTGCTCAAACTGTAGAGCGATGCCATCTCTGCGCTTTGGATAACCTTGATTTAATTGGAAATTATTTTGCCATGTTTTTTCGATAGATGAGTGTATTTTAAGGCCCAAGCTCCTGATAATAACACGATGTTCTTGCTAATTGCAATCAAGTGTGAAAAGGTCATTTTTAATTTGTAAAAAGTAAATCTTGTTTTTAGTTAGCAAACATCTTAGAGTTGACCTCAACCAATGAGAGCTTGGGGCGGGGCCTCACACGCACCACGCCTACTTTGCAAACTATCCATTTTGTCTTCTGGTTTTTTGGGGGTCACACATCAAACACTCCAATCATTTAGCAACTATTCCACTTCTACCATTTCTGGGTCCTCCATGTTGGAATTCTGAAACAAAGCATTGTCTCTTTAATTTTTCTTTGTTAATCAGCCTGTCGTAGTTCTGTCAGACAGAAAGTCTTTGTTTGTCGGTGTGACGGCTAATCACTCGGAGTGAGGGGTCGCTCCCGGAGCGCAGCAGGGGTGACAAGCCCCGTCTCTGTGCTGTCAGTCACCAGGCCTGTCCTTCTCAGGAAGCCATCAGAAGGGATCAGAGGGCCCGGCCCTTGGGGTCAAATGTGAACATGCTCCGGTGACTGCAGTTGAACTCACAGTCCTGAGCAGCTCAAGGCAGCATGTTTTTCCAATATGGCCAATGTGGAAGTCTGATCGTAATCTTGGAGGATAGAAATCCAATTTCAAGGGAGGGTTTTTGGTCGGGCTCTCTCTCCTGCGTAGGCAAGGCTAACGACGGTGTAGGCAGTCTGATACGACCCAGCATCAAAAGACCCAGACTGCTATTTGTAGTCTAGTCCCTCCGTCTTCATAAGACCATAAGATAAACCAAAAACATTCCCACTTTGTGCTTAAAGCAAAGATCTGATTTGTAGCTTTGATAAGAACACGGTACTTTGTGGTTTTCTTACAAGTGCCGTAGCCGCTACCTGAGCCAAAATTATCCTCCGCATTACAAAGTGCTTTTAAAGCACTCAAGAATGCGTGAGAAGAGAGATAGGTGTGCGTCTTATCGCAAAGATGGAACATCTATCCATCGTTTTCTCATTTATCAGACGTCTCGGTTACATCTCATGTGATCTATCCAACCCGTAGCTGGGATGGTGGTGTCTGGGAGGTTTATTGCCGCTGGCTGTCTGCAACTCGGGTGGATAACGACACAGGGATATGGTGTCCACTGTGTGGGAACGGATACGTGGATGAGAAGCCCAGGCCGTGAGCGTGTAGAGTGTCTTTGAACAAGCAGAGTTGGTGTAGCCATGTCGTCTTGATGTTTGGCCACATGCTGAGAGCAAACGTGCTCTGATGACTGACGGATCTCAAGTTTGTCGGGGAAATAAGTCGCCTTACTTTTCAATTCACAATGCAATTTTTCACAAACACATAATTTCAGTTTTTGATTGGACCGAATGCTACACGATTTGGACCGAATGCTAATGAACTAAAATATGTCCTAGTACAGATTGTTAAAATACATTAGCTATTTGGGACAATATTCCACTTATTCAACTACTAGGGCCAACGAACATGTGTCAGCTTTTGAAAGAAGACGCTACCTGTACCGCTGCCAATTAAAAGTGAAAATGATGATGACCTGTAGAACTTTTGTGGTCAATAATATGGAATATTCAGATTTATAATCAGGTTAAAAATCACGAAGAATTTGTATTCATCAACAATGACCTTCAATGCTGTAATGCCAAAGAACATGATTATGCAATTGAAAGCTCTATTGCTAAGTTAGATAAGTTCAAAGTCAAACTATCGTATTTGCACGAATATAAGCACCTTTTTTCGAATTTCAGTGCTCAAAATCGTGGTGGGTGCTTATAATATTTATGATATAATATCATAAATATTATATATTGTGCATATATTCGTGGCGTGCTTATATTTGTGTAAATACGGTATTAAAGTTGCTTTAGAGATACTAAAAACTTGGAAATTCTGCTAGAATTGTGTTAAATAAAAAAAATATGATTTTGTATAAACAACATAGTTTGGATTAAATAGTAGCCTCGCTCTTTTATGAATGTTCGCCATGTTGGGGTTTCGAAGAATAAGGTGATTATCATGTTGCGGAAAGTACATCGCACCTAAACAGATGTAATCGGACCAGTTGGTTATTAGGACCAAAATGATTGTGTTCCGATGTGATGCGCTTAACCAAAATCAACTGTAAACATTTATTATACATGAAAGCAAAGTACAGACATGTAGGATCCATAGTTCCCCTTGGTGAACGCCCACCCAAGGATGACGTCGACTTGCTACAGGGAACAAATACGTTTTCAAGTGGCTACATTTATAATACATCATTTGCGCACTCACGCTCAGCCATTATTTATTGTGGTGGCAGCCGCCTCTGAGTTGCGACGTTCTGAAGACTGCTGAAGTGATGTTTCCAATAAGCCATGGGATCCTGCTCCAAACTAGACCAGACTTGAGGAATGAGACAAAAAGCAATTTCACCCAAATCAAAGGAAATATGCTTGCGGGGACGTGATTAAGGGTTCACAAGCCCCCAGAATGTCAGTGTAGACAGCGTATAAGCGCATTGATTTAACCCAACCCCTCCTCGCAGTCATGAGGGTGTGGGGATGAGAGGAAGAGAGACAGATTAAATGCAGCTGGAGACCCCACACGGCAGGGAATCATGGGGGTCAAGGCTAGAAGAGCCACGGTGCATTATGGGAATAACTGCCAGCACAGATGAGCCAGTACGCTAATGAGAATGGTTCTAATTCTTCTCCATTGGTTTCTCTTCTCCTGGTGGCTGTTGATCCCGTTATAACTTGGTCTTGACACCCTCATGTCAGTTTACCGTGTTAAACAGCCATGTTCCTTCAGCGAGTCGGACTGGATTTGTGTGTGTAAGTGGAAGACGCTGCCAAACTTCCAGAGGTGCTCAGCGATAGGCTGAACAGGAGTGGTGTCATCGCGGCTGATTGGGGAGCTTTTAGCGGCAGGTGTGTCTCGTGGCCTGTGATCGGTCATGTGCAGCTGTTGATGGCAGCGACTATCAACGCCGCTTTAAGTAGCACGTGTTGATGTATGTAGTGACCAATCAACATCTTAAAAGGCTCGTGGAAAGGTCACAAGCAACAGAGGTTGGCAAAAGCCAGAGAGGCTTAGCAGAAATGTGACGAACAGTAGTGCTGAACAGACATCACACGGTTTTATACAATATCGCTAATGCCATTTTGGCAATTTTTCAATTCCACATTCACGGAGAACAAAAATTGTTCTGTTTTCCTCGGGTTTCTGCATAATTTATGAGTGAGCTCTGATTGGTCTTTCCATCTTTTTCTACCCTTTTTTTCATTTCTGGGTTAGGAGAACTATAAGTTGAGGCAGATTGGTGACCGACCAATCAAAGAGCAGGACACAGACTCCCTTCACACCTGTGGGCAATTTCCTAATCCCAATTATCCCTGGGGAACTGAACCATGAATCTCAAACATTTCCTTCCCTGCTGTGCCATGATTAGTTCGAATTAACCAGAGTTTTTATTAAATAATTGTTGTGTAATTGTTCAGAGTATGAATCACTATACGCACCAATCGCATTCATACTCCCAATTCTCAAAGCACCAATCGCATTTCTTGGCAACTAGCGTACACCAAAGAATCCTGATGGTTTCTGCAACCAAGACTTTGTTTACCATGAATATTTACTGCCAAACAAATTTAAAAGCAAAGAGCAATTCATTATCCTGCACTTAAGGGTCAAGCCCATGCGCCGGGAGCATTAGTCTGCTTCAAATTGGTGCATCTTGTCAAATAATCCAAATCGTAAGAAAAACAAGTGGGGGTTTTTTTGGGTTCCGGTTTGCTTTTTCCAACAAGGGAATTCAAATCACCGGCAGAACACGTGAGCATTAGGAAAAGGAGTCGTGCCAATTGAATTATCAAGAACATATTGAATCGACTATAGGGAAATTGCATTTTCTGCAAGGCACTGAGGCTTTAAAGGAGGGGATTTATTGAAGTGTGCCGCATTGCTCATTACTTAGTCACCTTTACATTCACAATGATCTGTGGGGAGAAGAAAATAAAACAAGCCTTTGCTTCCCCGCTCTTATACGTGCGAGCTCATTTGCATCGGCCCCTGACAGCCGCAGATTGCATTACATGCCACACAAAGAGGGACGGTGGAAAGCGGGGGCCACTACCTGTTCTTCTTAAAGCGCTAATAAGCAATGCCTTGTGGGAAGGGCGGATGGAGAAAGCCGCCTCATGCTTAGCTGACGGCGAACGCGGTGTATCGGGTGTAGCGCTGCCCACATCTATCAGTGCCAATCTGGGTGAATGCTGAGTGAGGAGCCCGCGGAGGCTGGCATGGAAACCTTTCAATGAGGCTTTTGCATGCAGAAAGCCTTCGACCGCTTATTCTGAACGGGGGAAAAAAAACCTTTCTCGTGGCAAATAAAACAAATACGCCCGGGATAAAGTTTCGATTTGCTGTTTTTCTTTCTGGATCGTTCTACAATAAGTAAAAATATATATATTTTTTTGTTTTTAAAAAAAAGTTTGCTTTTTAAATGCAATTATTGTCATGATATTGTATGATAGTGATATTATTGTTGTGACTTTATATGATATAGCTTTATTGTTATATTTGTTGTTATATGTATATATTATTGTATATTTAAAAGCAACAATGTCGTTTTGGCTCAAATATGGCTTAAAGTTCAAAATAATTATAAACATCTATCTATATGTGTGTCTGTCTGTCTATCTACACACACACACCCACAGAGATTTGTATATTTTATTTATTTTTACATTTTTATATGTTAGTATATACAATGTACTGTATATAATTCATATCGAAATATTATATATATTTTTTTTGTGTTCTATGTGTCTTGCCTATTTCATTTTGCATAATTTATAGTAAAACCTATAAAAAAAAAAACATGTAGAAAGTGCCATTTACAAATTATGCTTAATAGCTTGTTCCTTACATGGAAATTGTTCCATAAATGGAAAACACTTTCTTTGAGTAATCACTTGTTCCTCATTTGCTAGTCGTTTTGTGTAGAACCATTTGCTAAATGACTATGTAAATATAAAGGCAAACGTTGACAGCGCCACATTACTGGCCTGACGCAGCAACGCAAAATCCTTCTGGTGTCATGTCTCCAAAAAAAAAAAAAAGAAAGAAATGTGCCGAGTCCATCACTGAGCCGTCACTGAACATCTGAACGTGTTTCCACAGCATCTACAGTGAGTGAAAATGGAAGACGGAGCTGCCTGAAGCTGAAAGTTTTCGTCAGACCTTCGAGTAAGTTTTACAAGCCCCTCGAGACCCTCTTGGCTTGATCTCTGACAAAACCTGTGGTGGAATGGCGTCATTCATCACAGCAGGAGAAGTGTAATGAGTGAAGCATGATGTCACGACCCTGACAACACCTTGCTTTATGTGTCTCCCACAGACAACTGCGATAAAACCCACGACCGCGTCATCAAGATCAACGACGGAGGCATCAATTCTATAGAAAACAATAACGGTTCGTAGCACCAGAACTTCTAGAAGATGGCAGAGACTTGACTGCTTTAACCCTCATATTATGTTCTGGTCAAATTGACCCGTTTTAAAAGTTTAAAATATAAAAAAATTACTTAAAATTATTTTTTCACTTTAAAATGTCTCCTGTTTGGCTTATTTGGTGTAATTATCATATAAAACATTATTCAGTTCACATATTTGTAACACCACGCTGCATGTTTATGTTACAAAGATACTGTTCGGGTCAAATTGACCCATGTTTAAAGTAAAAAAAAAAAGAACGGAGGGAAAAAAAGAACGAAAAATACTTAAAAGTATTTGAAACGTCTCGTTCTTGTCTAGTTAGTGCAATCTACATATAAACACATTTGTAACACTTTGTAACATGTTTTTGTTACAAAGAAAATGTTCGGGTCAATTTGGCCCTTCAGAAAAAAAGCTAAAAAGAGTCAGAAAGTTCAAATACTATTTGTTTTTTTTGCAACAATGAGAAAATAATACACCACTGTCTCAGACTGACACACACACACTCTCTCTCTCTCTCACACACACACACACACACACACACACCGTTTCAGGGAAACTTTTTGGTTTCTGACACATATGCATAATAAAAGGCCCCCAGGTCAATAATATTGATGCTCCTCTGAAACGACCATAACAGGAGTGTTGTCTGTGGCTTTTTGTTTTCTCGATGCAGATGGGACGAGTCACGAGTCCGCCGAGCCGTCCCGAAGCGACGTCAACGGCTCCGGACGCGTCCAGATCTCAGGGATCCTGCTGGCCTCCGCACTGCTTCTGTGGGCCTGGTTCTCCTCCTTATAGCATCCCACGTGTGGTGGACAGCTGAAGCCAGACACAGGAGGACTCCAGATCGAGCACTTTCCAGAAATTTCTCTCGACTCAAAAGTATTTCCTCACACAAGTGGACGCCGCATCACGAGACGACATGATGGGTTTTGAAAAATGAGCCTCACCCCACCAGAACCTTCTCTCGAACACACAAAAATCCTGTTTAACTGTGGCACGCACACAGAAATAGGTCTGTGTCCTCTCCGTGCCCCTATGCAATGCCGGCGAGGGCTTTGTAATTGGGGGCAGAGAAAGAAATTGACTCTTTTTTTTTTTTTTTTTTCCTCCTCTCACAAAGACTTCTTTCAGCGTCGCCGTCTAAAAAAGAAAAGTCTTGGAGGACTATCTTGAAGGATCTCTCCACTTGCATTGTGGGTAAATGTCGCCACTGTGGACTAAACTGCTGCCTCTAGTAGATATCAAGGCAAATTGCGTTTGTTGTCTGATAACGTCCCGTATATAGTCAGATGAGCGGGGGGTTCTGTAACATCAGTCCGCTCGGACCCGGGTGCTCAGGTGAACGCCGACACGTTTTTGATGAGATTTTGTAGATAATCAAGTAAAGTCCAGCACTCATTTTGTACATTGTGTACAGACGGACGTGGGATCGGAACCCAGATGTTCTTGAAGTGAAACTACTCGCGTGTAGCTGCCAAACAAGGTTGAGACTCGCTGAGCAGTCGGAGTGAAAATACTCATTTGCTCGACCTTTTATTTATTGTTCAGTCTTAGTGCTTTGACACTTTTGTGTGTGTGTGTGTGCTTGTCAAGCAGGAAACGTCTCGATTTAGCCGATTAGACGACAAACACACACGCTGCGGACGAGCTATCAGGCTAGTGCTAGCGAGGAGCTCCACAAGGTCTCTTCTCTTTCTTTCTCTCTCCACACCTCGTCCGTCATTTCACAGCCACGTGAAGGGGGAATATTCCGCGTTGAGTTTTGCGAATGCGTCCTCTCTTTCCCCCCTCGAGCGATCAATACGAGCAGCATTAACATTTTTATTTGCTCAACAAAAACCAGCTCGTACCTTTGCCAATTCAATTGTTAATTATGTAAAAAGCCGCACGCTCTTCTTTTTTCCCCTCCCCATTCTCCCTGCACAAAGTGAAAGTAATTAATTTATTTTCCTATATCCTCAAGACACAATTCCCACTCGGACTTTTATGAAAGCGTTTCGCTTCGCTCTTCTCTCCGACATCCTTTCTTTCCAAGGGGAAGCTGTGCAGACGAAGGCTGGGAGATCTGAGATGGCGAAACTGTAGCAGAACGTCGCTTCCACCCCGGTGGCAGCTGACACCCTAACTTGATTTAAAAGGCTCTTTGATGTCGTCCAAAGTGCCTGGCACGCAGACCACATACTGCGAGGCCTCGTGTGGTTTATTTCTGGAATTTAAAAAAATCGACAGCGGCGCGGGAGTAGCGCGGTGTCCAGTTTAGCCGCCGGCTAGCGTTACTCCCGCGAACCTGGCCAGTGATGGAGAAAGATGAGATCTCCTGCTGGGATCAATAGCGACGGCCTTTACAGAAACACAAAAAAACAGGGTAAATATTTGCCCCAGTCGCTGGTCTCCAACCCCCAGTAGACGTCCAGTGGTGTTGATGAGGCTCTGGCTTCTTCTGGGACGGCCGGTCACATCGTGCGGTTTTGGAAGCAGCGCTACAGATAAATTAAGAGAAATGAGATGTTGGGGAATAATCTGGATCGAATTTTTCCAACTTGCTAAGAATTTTCATATCCTTGAAGACATTTATCACGAGCCGAAAACACAATAGCGTTGTCGCTGTTGGAAGTGCTGTCATCACTCCGAGAACAAATGCTGTTATTTATCTACTCTCATAGGAACTAACAATGAAGGACAACTAAGGTTTTACGTTTTTGTTTTTTCGTGTCGACTTAATTCAGGAGACGGTATTTTTGTACAAAACAAAACTAAAAAAACATGTTTTTATCAATAAGCTCTTTGTTACTAGTATGGAAAGGTGAACCATTCAGCTTTGTAGATTTTTCACCACATGGTAGTCGTGTTCCTGTTTAGCAATTTCTGTCCTAGAATCCATTTCTTCAGCATCAGACCTCATTTCACCATCACATGTTCTTTCAGCTCTTTTAGACCTTCAGATCTAACCCACCTTATCATTAAAAACAAGAAGAAGAAGAAGAAAAAAAGCTGCCGCCGCACCACTGACTTGCGTTATGATATGACACGTTTTTTATATCTTCAAATGCCATTGTTTGTAAATACACTTGCTGGAGCAGCTCCATAGATTATGTAATGATTCAATAAATTTGTCATTGTTATAATTTCTACCTCTCGTTTTTTTCCATGAACTCAACATTGCACTGTGTGTGTGTGTGTGTGTGTGTGTGTGTGTGTGTGTGTGTGTGTGTGTCCGAAAGTCTTTCAGGCTGCCAAATTAAAAAGAAGCTGTGAAATATGGGCTGAGACGTGACTCACCAGTCAGAGTTACCGAGATGAGATGGAGAAAAACTTGGCAAATCAAACGCTTTTTTTGTTTCAACATCAGTGGTTTCAATTATGAACTCTAAAAGATATTAGTCTGTCTTATAATATACCGTAAAACCTCCAATAGAGTGCCACATTGAAGGAAGAGTTGAAATTAGACTGCCATGGCGTTCTATTAGAGGTTTTACGGTGTATCTCATAGTTTATATGCTTGTCAAGTAATACATGTGTACGTACGCACATTGTGTTAGTGTGTGTACAATTTTGAAATGGAGAAAAATGTTTTACAAGAACATTGAATTATTATTAATTTAGTGTTTTATGGGGACATTCTCCTTAATATTCATCAAATTTAAGCCTCTAAATATTTATTATGTTTAATAAGTACTAAGATGTATTAGTTTTTTTGTGTGTACAATTATATGTATAATGTGTAAAAAAATGCATACACATAAATAAAAGTTACTTTCCCTGTATTTTATATAAATGGTGTGTTAGGGGGACAGTCCTCATAATGTGTGTCATATGCTTGGAATCACACTGCAAATCTGTTTTGTTTAAAAAGCTCTTCAAAAGTTTTTGCATATGTGTGCGTGTGTGTGTGTGTGAGTGTGAGAATTTGAATATGAATGAACTGTGCTGCAAAAACACTTACCGGTAAGCTTGTGGAATCTGCAGACCACTCATTACTAGAAACTCAGGGGTCAACCATCAGCTAAATGAATATTAATAACTGCACATATGCTTTTGGGTATTAGCCAGTTTAAACACGAATATGATTTCAAGGGGATTTCTTGATGAAAAGGTGTTGAATAGCCTCTGGTGTTCCTCTAAATATCTTGTGTCTGTTCTGCTTCTTCAATGTGGCCAGTGAGGGAGAAAAAAAGCGCAAAGTGGTAAAATTGAAATTCTTTGCGTTTTTTTTTTCTCCATATGTGAAGCTTTTTAGCTACAATTTACAACTTACGCTCAGAGTGGATTTGTAAATGACAGCGTTGGTGAAGCGTTTTGTCATTTATTTATAAGATAATGACTTTGAGCCAGACGGAAAACTTCAGGGAAATTATTTGACCTTGATGCCACATTTTGCCGTTAGACAAATAATTGCCTGGAATCAAAACTGAGCAATATCAGTTTACAATAAAATGCAAATAAGTTTTTAGTTGCTAAGAAACTGTAAAGCGAAGACATGTATCGGTGAACTCTGTTAGGGTTTTGAAGCGAGGCAGGATGTTGTGTGTGTGTTTACACACTTGACCTCGTTCCTTTTGTGTGCCTGAAGGATAATCCTTGGAAGAAAAAGAGCAACATGTGGGAATATTAAAATATTAAGCACATTCTGTCTGTCGTTTGGACACTTGACAACCTCGAAAATATTCAACTGGCCAACTTTCAAATCCGAACTCTGAAATGGAACAGGATCTGGCTTTATAAAATCTATCTGCAATTTTATTTAAGGTTCTAAAAATATCAGCACGTAGGAGCTGAGAGGATTCGTTTCTCCGTTCGCGCAGGGAAAGCCTGGGGCAGTTGGATATTTCCAAGGCCGGGGATGTGGGGAAATATCGTGACCGATTGTACATTTTTAAATGCAAGTCTCCTTGACCGAAAGTCTTTCAGGCTGCCAAATTAAAAAGGAGCTGGGAAATATGGGCTGAGACCTGACAGAGCCGCCCTCAACAGCCAGAATTACCGAGATGAGATGGGGAATAAGGTTTGTCCTGATCCAACACTATCCCTGTGTCGACTGTACGATGGTTTCAAACACACACACACACGTTCTAGAATTGTTGGTATTGGTGCATTATGTGGAGTATAGTGTGTTTTTGGGATGCTAATTTGTTTTTGCTCAATAAGCAATTCAAATGTTTTGAAGTGTGTGTGTTTTATTAGAATAAAAAAAGTTTCATGAAAACCTCTATATTGTTTTTCAGACACACACACACAAACACACAACTTATACATGTCGAAACATTTTAGGTGCTTATTAAACAAAAACAAGCACACACATACGTACAGTACACATATATAGTGTGTCATGTGAGAGTCCTGTTTTGAAGCCACAAATTAATTATTTATTTAATAGCTCTCAATATGTTTTAGGTGTGTGTGTACCATTTTCATATATTGACATTTTTTTTTATTAAATTATATGATTGTAAATTACAAGCAATTAAATTAAATTACAGTATGGTGTGTCGTGGGGACAGTTCTTTTGAAGGGGCTCAATATGTTTAATTTCTTTCACTTTTTTTAAATCAATATAAATTAGAAAGTGTTTGTGTGAGAGTGTGTGTGCTGTTGTCAGAATTTAGTTGTAAAATTGTGATAATGCAATGTCATATTGTAATGTATTGGTGTATTATGGGGACATTCCATCACATGTGTTCCAACATCCAGTGACAATCGGTTTTATTTTCCTGAAACTTTAAGACAATCACCATTTTAACTTCCAGTATTTTCCCCACTCGGGACATGAATTGAAATCATCCTTGGTGCTTTGCTAAAGGCTTCTTTTGGCATTTCTTGGACAAATAGTTAACTGGAAAAGCTTGAATGAAGATGTGGGACACGCGGAACAGGTGAGAGTGAAACAGCCTCCGGCATCTTCAGCAGTTGTTGGAGACGATGAGAAGCCCAGAGGACACCCGGCTGATTACACACTGATCCCGCCGGGCCGGTTCAGCGGCGGGACAGCTCAATTACAGCGGTAAGCAGAGACAACAGCGCTAAATTAAAGCTGATAAACAGGACGGTGTCATATGTGGGACAGGAGTGTGTGTGTGTGTGTGTGTGTGGGGTGAGGGAGATGTCAAGCGTCCCCCTGGAGGTCCGGCCAGCAGATGCGGGCTGGTGTGTCAGCACTGAGCAGAATGAAGTGTCTGCTGAAGCTCACTGATGTCCACGACGCATTAAACACTATCGCCAGTGTAATTAACTCAACTGACGTAGAGCGTTTGAGGAACATTATCCGTTCCGTTCTGGACTCTAATGGCTCTGGTCGGGTTTCGCTCAGTGGTCCTCTTGGTGTGGCCTGGGAAATGGGACCTTTTTTTTGTTTTGTTTTTTTAGAAGAAAGGATTTCTGTTGCTGCTTTACTGGAAAGCCGTTGACTAGAAGAATACCACGTGAAGTTCTACATTTCCTTTTTGGTGCTTTGGTCGCCTTTAACGTCTTTGAAGGGGAGATGTTTGACTTTAGATCAGACTTGGCCCGTTTTAGCTGATGTAGACATTGTGACAAAGTTCTGCTTAATTGGGACAAAGAACGTGAGAGAGGATGACAAAAAGAAGCTGAAGTTGCCTGTGTACCGATGTAAACACACTTTAGTCAGACGGAGGGATGCATAGATGAGCGGTTGGACAAACAGACAGATGGAGAATTTAATGGATGGATAGATGAGCGAGCTGTTGGACAAAGAGATCAATCGAGAAATAAATGGCCACATTGGCCAATTGAGAAAGTAATGAGTAGATGGGCCAACGTTTGGACAGACAGATCAAGAAACGAATGGATAGATGGACGTTTGGACAGACAGCCAGACAGGAAAATGAATGAATGGATGGATGGGCTGACAGTTGGTCAGTGAGATGTAGAATTAATAAATTAATGAAGAAATTGGTCAGACAGATTGTGAAATAAAAAGATGAGTGGTTATAAAGACAGATTTAGAAATGAATGGATGGATGGACGTTTGGACAGAATGAATGGATGGATGGTTACATTGAAGGATATGCGCACAGTAGGACAAAGAGATAAATTGGAGAAATTAATGAGTAAATTGGCTGTTGATTGGACAGACAAACAGATCAAGAAATGCTGTAAATGGATGGATGGTTGGACAGATTTAGAAGGGAATGAATGCACAGATGGACGTTTGGACAGACAGACAGACAGACAGACAGACAGTTGAAGTAATGAATGAATGGATGAGCAGACAGTTGGACAGAAAGATAGATGGAAATATGAATGAATAAATTGGCCAACGTTTTGACAGACGGACAGATTGAGAAATAAACGCATGAATGGACGTTTGGACAGACAGACAGATGAAGAAATGAATGGATGGATGGTTAGATGGGCGGACAGTAGAACAGAGATATATGGAGAAATTAATAAATAAATTGGCCGATGATTGTACAGACAGATTGAGAAAAGAATTGAGGGATGGTTGTACAGACATATGGATGGAGATGGATGGAGAAATTAATGAAAAATTGGCCCATGTTTGGACAGACAGACAGATCGAGAATTAAATGGATGAATGGTTGGACAGACATACTGAGAAATGAATGAATGGATGGATGAATAGACAGATCACAAAATAAATGGATGGATAAATGGGTGACGAATGGACGGATGATGAATGGTTGGACAGACAGACCACCGGAACCACGTGCTAAATGGCTGAGTTCCTCTAAAGCAAACGCTCCACACGTCTAGTTTCTCTCAGCCAGACATGAATCACCAATCGAGGCCAAATTGTCGTTTTACTGAGTGAAGGGTTTTCTCACCAGCGATACTGAGGCGGTATTAGTGCTGCCTTGATGATCACGCTGGCACAGGGTCCGTACACTTCCCGTGTTGTGTTTGTTCGGCCCAATAGTGAGACATGATGACAGGAAGGAATTTGATTGTGTATTCTGGGCCTGACGTGCGTCTACTGGAGCCAGCACCAGGATGTTTTAAAGTAGTTAGCAGGTTTCTCCGCCGTGCTTTACGTGTGTGTAATTACACGCAGATGAGCGCCGAGCCGCTCTGTGGTTTACGGCGGAACATCGACCCCGCTGCCAGATCCAGTGTGAAGGATGTGGCTTTAGGACGTGAACTTCATATTGTTGTGGGAAAGACCAGGATGTCTCTCTCCTCTTTTTGCTCACTCCGTACATGGAGATCTGAATCAAGCTCAGACAGATACTGTAGATGATATTAAATTGACAGACAGATACTTTAGATAAACTGATGGAGAGATAAAAAGACGGACAGAATAAATAAATAGACAGACAAATATATGTTGTAGGTAGATACAGTACACGAAATATTGACAGGTAAAATATACTGAAGATAGATGGATAGATAAACGGACACCCAGGCAAAAAGATACTGGAGACAGACAGATAGACAGGCAAAAAGAAATTATATATGGATTAAGGACTTTATATAGACTATTAAGGATTATATAAAGATAGACAGACAGGCGAAAGGATACTGAAGACAGACAGACAGATAAAATTATAGACAAATATATATAGACAGACAGGTAAAATATACTGAAGATGGATTAATAGATATAGAACATACAATTATAACAAACAAATAGAACAGAACAAAAGAAACTTTAAACAGACAAACAAAATGATGCTTTATAGATAAATAGATAGACAGACAGACAGACAGACAGGAAAAAGATACGGATTATAGATAGACAAACAAACAGACAGACAGGCAGGTCAGGACAGGAAAAAAAATACCGAGTATAGCTAAATAAATAAATAAAAAGACAGACACCCAGGCAATAAAGATACGACAGACAGATATATATATATATGTACATACAGACTGATCAAAACTCAAGACATACTGACAGAATGATACTACAGATAGATAGATGGATAGATGGATAGATGGATAGATAGATAGATAGACAGACAAGAAAATAAGATACTGATTAATTAGGTTAGATTAGATTAATAGACAGACAGACAGACAGACAGAAAGATAGATAAAGATAGACAGACACCCAGGCAGAAAAAATACGGACGACAGACAGGCAAAAAGAGACTGAACATAAATCAATATACAGCCCAAAAATAGAGCAGACAGACAGACAGACAGACAGACAGACAGACAGACAGACAGACAGACAGACAGACAGACAGATAGATAGATAGATAGATAGAGGCAGAAGTCCTGTGGAATATTACACGCTGCTGCTTTTCCAGATACAGTAAAAGGAAACACTAACCTTACATGACCTGGTTTGGCTTTAAACACATTGTTTTGATGAATATCCACTCGGGGAGATAACGCTTTGCTGGTTATCTTCTCCGAACGGGTGAAAAACGTGTTATTTACATTCATCTTTTTACCACTTTTGGAGAAAGTGTGCTTTTGAGAAGCAGACATAGCGATGGTGAAAAGAAATACTGTGAATGTAAACATTTGGGAGAGAGATATTTTATCCCCCTCCTCAGAGGTCTTGATTTAAACACACGGCTTACACAGTTTTTCCATGTGCTGCCTCAGACTGCCAGATTATCTAAACTCCGGGAGACGCTTGAAATGGATATTTCTTTTGGCTCGGGACTTGTCAGCATGAAATTAGGCGTTTGTTAAAATAACTGCCGGTGTCAAAGTTGTACCGAGTCTTCTGGACGGCGGTGGAGAGGTGTGAGGAGACGAGCTGCCCCGCTGATGGGCATGAGTGGAAAAACTCACCCACCCAATGTCTAAAGCACGGAAATTCCGATAAATTGTCACATTTTCTTTCAAGAGCTCGGCTTATTTATTTATTTTTTTTAAAGGGGATAATGTGCTCTGTAATGACGTTCTGATCCACTTTTCTATTGCTGGGTCATGAGGAGCTGCAGCCAATCACATACGAGATACGCAGTTTGGTGGTTAACCAATCACACAGCATTTTCACACTCTCACTCACATCTATGAACATAAACAGACAGACAGACAGACAGACAGACAGATAAACCATATGTTTTTAGATAGACAGATAGACATACTGCATTTATGAGAATATAAGCACGCCCCTACCCACCAACCGATTTTTTAGGAACAAAATTAAAATTACAAATAAAAAAAATATTTTGTACTGTTTAAATGTACGTTTCTGGTTCAATTTTGTTAATATTCTCTTAAAAGTACTTTTATTATTTAACAAACCTAACTTGTGACTCGTATCATTTTGATATTGTTTTACTTTCGTTTTAATGCGACCGACCATTTAGATTGTGTCTGTTCTTGGATTTTTTTTTACTCCTTGACCGTGTTCTTTTTTTTCGACTGTTTTGACTAGCGCTGGTTGCGCTAAGCTAAGCTACCCAGTCTTTGTTTGTAGTCTCTGTTTGATGTAATATAAATTATTGTACTGTATTTAGTTTAATATTATTTCTTCCAGTGTTTTTCTGTCCTTGTTAAGTGTCGCTGAGTCTGTAGGAAACCGGAAAACTGGAGGAAACCCAGGAGAACACACACACACTCCTCACAAAAGATCCTGATCGGGCTTGGAACTTCTGCTCTCGGCAAAAATGTCCAGGTTATAAAAAAAATGAACATCAGTTTACTTGTATTGATTTTATTGGTGTCTTCATATAACACAAATACTTGTTTTCATTGTGATTCCCAAACTTCAAATCCCATAATCCCATATTGATTTTATCTTTGAGCTAATATTTATTTTATGAATTTTTTTTATTGTTTTTACTGCAGGACAACATGAACAATGTCTATATCCAAGGGAAGAGCCGAAGTTCACAACACCAAGTTTGTGGGTTTGAATCCCAGTAAAGGTATGAAATTAATTTTGTGTTCGACAGTACGGTGTCAAACACAAAATTTAGCATCTGCTGAAGGCAAAAATGTAAATGTAGTAGTAAGTACAGTAGTATGCAGAAATAATAAAATAAGTAGTAAAATATAAAATAATATCATCATAAGCTAAAATTATCTGGGTCGTCTGTTGACAGAACTGTAACTTTTAATTTTATTTAAACCTTTTTAAACAATTTTTTTTTTTTAAATTTACAGAGCTCCGCATTTAACCTATTCAATCCGTGAGGCGCGCACACACACACACACACACACACACACACACACACACACACACACACAAACAATTTAGTGTCTTGCTCATGGACACTTCAGTTTTGAAACCTGCAGATCTGAGATTCGAACCTGCCACTGTCTGGTTGAAAGTCCAACTCCCTACCACTAGGCCGTGTAATTAACAAAAACTGTTCCATTTTAACCCAATTTTAAGACAGTAGAACTACAATAGATATTAAAATTTAGCCAAAGATAAACACATTAAAAAGCAATTGCTGCAACTCCAACATATACATACATATACATGACGTAGCAAAGATGTCAGGGTTTCTCTTCAACCTATGAAAGAATGTAGATCTAGACACAGGCGTCTGATTCTAGTGCCACGTGTCCGTGAAACGAAGCTCAGTCAAAACTCGAGCCCAAATGAGGAGTGACAGACATGTTTGCATGCGGTTAGCGAACTAGCGTTGTAGATTTAGCGAGGCATGTTCGTATCGCGTTGCATGTCAAAATTTGGCTCCGGTCCCGAAACATGTGGTCTAATTGAAGCGCTGGCGATTTCTAAAAGAGCCAGAGATCTGGTGTTGTGTTGGCTCTGCATGGCCACGAATTCATCGAGGAAAAAAAAAAAATCAATGCTTCCTGATTAGCCATGCGCTTCATTCGTCAATGCTAACCGCTATTTATGATTGAAACCGGCCTACTGCATGTCACGACTCTCCAAGACGTCAGAAATTATAAGATTAAATTTTTCTCCCCCGTTTCTTTATGGCATCACATCAATATGGATTAAGCTCTCAGTCGGGGGAAATTTACGAGCCGTGGTCCGAGCGCCAGGCTACGCGGAGAATCGCCCCCGCTTCAGGTTTACCAACAAGACTGTAAAAGCCAAGTACGGCGCGTAAAATCATTCAGATTTCATGCGATATTATGTCAGGCTTTGCTTTCTCACAAGTGCGCGGGAACCAGCTGTGTTTGCGTCCGGGATTTGTACAGTATCAGAGGAGCTGGAACGCCGTCAAGAAAAAGACGTAATGAGATCTAAGACGCGGAACAAATGTCCCTGGGAGATTCGGCAGCGGCTGACCACAGTTCCAACCTTCGCCCTGATTTATGTGCAACTTTATCTGATTTAATGAGCATTTCAACAATTAGCTCAGGCCGAATCAGAGCGCGGGGCCCCGCCCATCAGTCACGACCTGTGAAAGCGCAGCTGCTTTTTTAACGACGGCAAACGCGGGGTCTTGTTTTAACGGGCGGATCTCGCCGCTCAGTCACAGACGAGGCTCATTATGCCATCTTGTAAGCTTCTCTCTTTCTTGTACAGTCCTCGCCGCTGACTTCTGGAGGAATAATACATCATCTCCTAAAATAGCCCGTCCCACGCTACCTGCCGCCGAGAACCACGG
The DNA here is from genome assembly GCA_028031935.1 of Paedocypris micromegethes. Taxonomy (NCBI): domain Eukaryota; kingdom Metazoa; phylum Chordata; class Actinopteri; order Cypriniformes; genus Paedocypris; species Paedocypris micromegethes. The sequence continues at coordinate 22,383,496 of CM051496.1, forward strand.
GGAGATCAATTAGAGCCACAAGGCAAATGTTGCCATTGACATGTCATTAGTGGCGGTTTGGTGGCTCTTTAGCTGCAAATGTATGCAGATTTCAAGGCAAACAGGACGCGCGTTTGATTTCGTTGGCGGCGAGGCTGGAAAGAAACATGTTGTGTTGACTCGGGGAAGAGTCTGTGAAAGGTTTCTTCATTTCCCCTCCACGGTGTGTTGGGGAATTTAGCTAGGTGAAGAGTGATGCTTTATTAGTGTGTGTGTGTGTGTGTGTGTGTGTGTTGAAAGAGGAAAGAAGAAAAAAAAACACAAGACTTGTGGAAGATTATAGCTATATGAGGAGTGAAATGGCTAATGGTTGTTATGTCGCTACAGTGGTTTTGAAAATGATTGTGTGACGATGTTTCTCTTGTCTCGTGCTTCTCTTAATGTTGCACTTTTCAATGTATGTTTGTATGGGACGCTGGAGCCAATCACAGCAACTCTGGACACACCCTGAATTGGTGACCAACCAATCACAGAGCAGATATTCCTGTGATCACTTATTCAGATTATTTTTTAACTTGTGTCTTAAATGTGGGGAGAAACCAGAGACTAATATAATATGCTACCAGACCTCAAACCTGGCCCTTGAATAATAATAATAAAAAAAAAAAAAAAAAAAAAAAAAAAAAAAAAAATATATATATATATATATATTATATATATATATATATATATATATATATATAATAATAATAGCAACATTTGAGCCGGCCTCAAACTTGGCCCTTGAATAATAATAAAAATAGTAATAGTAATAATAATAATAATAATAATAAACGTGTGTGTGCCTCAAACTCGGCCCTTGAATAATAATAGTAATATAAATAATAATAAATATAATAATAAAAACTTGTGACCGGGACTCAATGGCCCTTTGAATGATCCTTGTGATAACAAATTTCTTATATATATATTTAATTTTTAAGAAAAATTGGGACTTTGTGGATCAGATTTGTGAATACGCTTTTAGATTCATTGCTTTTTAGTCGCACACACATTTTATGATATACTAGTACAACATAGAAAAGAAAAAAAACAATAAAATATATTGGGGGATAAAATAAAAGTCTGAATCTATAATTTCCCGCTATAAGATAACGAATCCAAACATTACACAATCCAGGCTAATAGAAAACGGGTTTGATTTATTATCATTAGAACATGTTTTTTTCTGTTTTTATTAAAACTGTGATAAATTCAGCATTTTATCAGGCCTCCTGCCTAAACTAAACACGGCTTCACCGTCGGATCCAACTCTATAAATCTGGAGTTTTTTTAAGACTTTGCAATTCCACCGTTCACGTGTTGCTGATTTAAACGAACCGGACTGAACACATATTCCCATTGTGTCCGTCAGCTCAGGCGTATCTTCCCTGGACCGAATCAACAAACTCCGTAAAAATAAACCCAACCATGATGTGAATTTCAGCAGCAAGCAATGAGACCAAAATGCGAGAGGAGAAATTACAAAACGGACAAAAACACAGTGTGTCTGCCACAGCGGATCGGCTTCTCTCTGCCCAGTAAACACAGTGAAACCCCGTAGTAAAACTATTTGACACAGTTAAATTAATCGCATCTTCATGCCTCGGGCTCTCCATGTGAATCCCCGCATGGTGCCAGGACAGACAGGATATTGGCACACTCGGAAGAACTGGCAGACAGACACGGACAGCCAGTCAATGGCCTTTATTTTTCCGGTTGCTGGAACGTCCGGAATTCCCTGCGCGTAAACATTTAACTTTGAGAAGTTTGTTGGTTGTTCTTGAAGGTAAATGGTCCTGGCTTTAGATAAACATGGCCGATGCTGGAGAAAGATGGAGACCCAATCAGGGTGAAAACCCAAAGCACAGCTATGAATTATAGAAAGTGTCCGGCACTATTTATTTGGCCATTTCGTGGACACACTCATGTCGGATAATGAATTGGATTGTCGGTGAGGAGCGATTTGATCTGCCGTTCTTATCTCTCCAGAAATGTCTCCGACGAGGGACAGTAAAACAACACTGTGCCACTGATTAGCCAAATCCATTATGCTGTAATTAAATCAGGAGATACTGCACATTACCGCTTTTATCGCTGAAGCCCGGCCATCACCATTATCTGATTTATTTGATTACGGCGGAGAACACTCCAGTACTTATCAAGGATATTCGCAGTTCTCCGTTGTTACTATAGTTTGTCTTAAAACGACTTATCGATGAAAGGTAATAATGAATGTTTATATACAAATATTACGGAGAGGAGGAATAGAAACGCTGTTCATTAGTCTTTTGTTCATTTTACAGACGTGCTGTTAAATAGAAAATAAATAGCGAAGCTACGTATATACAACTGAACATGGTTTAGCTATTTTTGAATCTCAAGGTGGGATTTTAGGACAGAGGTTAAAGGGGGTGTGGGATATTTTGATGGCGGGGTCAGGGTGAGGGGGCAGGGGACGTATTGGCCACTATGATATAAATATGTGTGTGTGTGTGTGTGTGTGTGTGTGTGTGTGTTTGTGTGTGTGCGTGTGTGTCTGTGTGTGAGTCACATGTTGTATAATGCTCACTCTGAATTTATGCACATGCTTTACATATGATTATACTATTATTTTTGTAACCCTGTAAATATGGGGTTAATAAGTTAAAAGTGAAAAGTAAAAATGTTAGTAAATAGAATAGAATAGAATGCATTCAAGGTTTACAATTATTACATTGGGAGTGCCACTCCAATTCGTGCAAAAATAAATTAAATAAAAAATAAATAAAAAGTAAAAATATCCACACTGAATAATACAGTATATAGTAATACAATATGTCAAAATAAAATACGAATACAAAAGGCAAAATACAGTCTATCTGAATATAATACAAATTACAATATTACAAAATGCAAGTGAAATTCTCATTGAAAAATCTCATTGTTTCTGTATGTGTATTTTACAATAATATAGAGATTGAATTTATTCTATTTACAAAAGTGTAACTAAAATGTTATGGCTAAACACTACTGTATTGTTGTATAAAAATAATTTTGGGAGGTTTTTGTATGAGTGTAAAACATTTTTTTTACCAACTCAGTCTTGAAATGACAAGAATTGGGAGACTTACAAATGCAAGAATCATTATCATAATCATAAAATTTGAACTGTATATATAAGTTTTACGCTTCCATATTTTTTTACTCATTTACTCGTTTATTTTACTCAATTCCCTAGATTTAGAACATAAATTCCATTGAAGGATCACAAGTAACCCATCTCCACGTGACTCTGGTTTCACACGGCGTGACGCTCGCAGCTTCCTCTCTCATCTTGACCTTTGACCTGAAGTGAGACGGCCGCTGATAAACACCTGGAGGGCTGGAGACCCCCAGGCATCGGCTCCGTCTTCTCCACATTAAGTGACTTTCCCAAACATGAAAAAAACCCCATCCCTGATTTGAATGCAGATCTCATAGCATATATAATTCAGCCATAAAGCCAGATCTGCACAAACAGTAAAAACATCAGCAGATCCGTTCGGACATTTATAGTCTCTGTGTGTCCGGTCTCACACCAGGTGGCTTGGGTTTCCTGACGTGTGTGAGAATATGTGTAGTCACCATGATGCCTGGAGTGTGTGTGTG
>CM051496.1:22387150-22418486 GCA_028031935.1 Paedocypris micromegethes
TGTGTGTGTGTGTGGGGGGGGGGTGATAAATACAGATAAATTAACAGTAATTGGCAAACCAAAAGAAGACAAAATAATGAAAATAAATGTGAAAGCGTACACTCATCATTCCGACACTTCCACAGCATTCCTAACCCGCCGTGTCATGCGGTTATGTCCGTCCAGCTAATAAATTTACCCCTAACTGTGAGACGCCGATGGCAGGTTTCCCCTTGCAGAGTTCTCACCGCACATTAACTTATAAGCACCCGACACATGGAAATTGGCTTTTACGTGTTCTGCCCCTCCGCTCCTCTGGACCGTGTCCCAGACAGATGTGTCTTTTTGAAAGATTGCACCGAACTGCGAGCGAAAAATTAAATGGAATAAAAAAAGCGCCTTCCATTAGAGTCAGTTGAGATGTTAGCGAGATATTAAGGGCCAGGCTGCTTCTGGATGGCTTTCACCGCCACTGCCAAGATTCGTCCAGGTACGGATTTATTCTCACATCCGAGGTGCCAAAACATTGCAGGTGTTGTTGTGAAAACACCATCTGCTTCGTTAATTTAAAGCATTGCGGAAAATTACGGAACCCTAAGGAATGATGTAGGGATACCTCGAGCAGACCCGGCAATTTAAACAGCGCTCGGCAAAGAAAAGAAACTTTAGATGGCTTAAGTGCTCACAGCGTGTGTGAATTGATTAGAGAGGAACGTGTAAGAAAGCGACTGCTGAGAAGATCCTGCAGGTGAGGTGGATGAAATGAGCCGACGGAAGACGAAATAAAGTGTCAGTGGGTTTTAATTCTCAATACCTGGGAGTTATGGAATAAAGATACGATTAAAAGCCATCATGCGCCGTTCAGTCTCCAAAGCTTTTGAATGTACGGTTTTCCTGCGAATTTCATTAGGAAATGCACAACAATACGTTCATAATTACATCTGTTTGTTTGTTTGTTTGTAAAATTAATTACCAACAGAAATTTGTATTAACAACATGCAAATTAATTAAAACGTCGCATGACCGTAGGGAGTCAAAAACATCACTGCAGGCATTACTAATGGATAAAAAGTTAGTCAATTCCACATTTCGTGCATGCTCGCATTCGTGACGACTAACTTATTGAGATTACTAAACGAGTTAGAAATAATATTTGATCTTCCAAAAGTGCAGGGTGTGATTAGCAGTGTTGTGCATGTTACTTCGAAATTGTAAAACATTACACATTACTTATTACTGTTTGGAAAAAGTAATATTACATCACAACATTACTGTCTCAGAATTGTAATGTTACTTTACTTTTGTATTACTTTTGAGTTACTTTCACCAAAATAACTACAGAAGTAGAAATTAACATTCTAAAATAACAAAATGTTTTCTTGTTTATGGACAGGAAGTAACGTAAGCAGTACTTAGCATGTAACAAGTAATATATTCCTGAAAATCAAATTAGTAATACGTTAAACTACTGTTACAGTAAAAACTAATATATTATTGTAAAATATTACTTTAGTAACAAGCTAATCCCGATTAGTAATGCCTTTAGTTATATTCAACAGATTTGCATATCGTACAGGCGTGTTTTAAATAAACACTGCTTTTGATTGAAGTAGTGGATTTTAAAGTTCTAAACCATGGTGAAACATCAATTGTATTATTTGAAACCAACAGGTACCGCTATAAATTAAAAAACGCACAAACCAAATGACGATTGACGTTTTAAATTGCACACTAATGCTTCAAACTGCAAACTCCATTGACAGTATCTCTAGTCTAGGTGAACTAGACACGGGACTGTTTGACATGTTTACCGGCAGCAATCTCCCACACTCTCTGCTTAACCTCCCGTCACCCCGGGGCAGCAGGTCCCACCCGTTTGAACCCCAATAAAGGAGGAAACCACTCACATGTGTCTGATTTACGACCACATGCCAAAAATAGGCCCAGCATGACTAGTTAAACCGCTCGGTTGTTTTGCATCCACCGAGGATTTGTCTTCATATTTTACATTTGATCTTTTTTAGAAACATTGATGAGTTTTTTTTTTTTTCCAAGTTACGATTTGTTTACTTATCGTCGTGGTTGCTGTTGAGTGAAATACGTATTTAATACATTTCATTTCTTGGGCGTTCTGTAATTCTAATTTGAGATCAATGTAAAACAGAAGCGTAATAATATTTGTTATTCAAATGTTTATAACTTTTTTTATTTTATTGTCAAAGTTTCTTCCATTGTGTTATTTTATTAGTCAATATGAAACGTTTATAGGACAATCCAATATTCGTTTCTGAATCGGTTTTTCATTTCTGGGTCATGGGGAACTTGAGGGACGTAAGGTGGGGACACACACCCCAGGCCGAACCAATCACAGAGCAGGACGTAAGAACGGTTACGCCCAAGACAGGAAATGTATAGGAATCAGTTGCAGATGAGGAAAACATCACTACGTATATATAGTAATTTAGAGCGCAAAGAAGAATCTTCACGAAGAATATTGTATAAGGACATGGCATAGTTAGGAGAAAAGAGACAGTTACGGGAAGTTTGCAAAATGTTTGCTTACTTCAAGGTTTTAGTACTGCTCAAATCCGATTTGAGCAACACGCGCACACACACTTAGGAAATGTCAACCTAACCTTTTTCATCTGAGATTCAAGCTTACTCAAGCTTTAAAATGCCTTAAACGTTTAATATTATTTTCTTTAACAGTCACACAAAAGGGCAATTCATCCAATCATCTTCAAAAATCAATATATCCTTATTTCTTTTTTATAATACCCTCATTCTACCTACAACATGACAATAAATAAATGTACTCAAACGGCCATCAATCCATCATCAACATCCAACAATAAAGCCAACTCAGAATATTTATTGTTTTGTGTATATTGTCTGTGTATATTCTATGCTGCTGTTTGTGCGCTTTGAGACAGTTAAAACAGTGAAAAGCACCTTACAAAGGCTCAGAACTTGAACTTGAACTGTTTAATGTGTATATTTTGTTCATAATGTACAGTGTTGTATAATGCACTAATTTTGCACCGTACTGTCTACTTTTTGTACATAAATGTCTGTTTCGTCTTGTTTGTATTGGGACTTTGCACCCGAGTTTTTCCGCTCACCACAACTCAAACGCTGTTGGTGATGTGACAAGTGATTTGATCTGACTTTATAAAGTTCTATTCTAGTTCAAGTTCAATTTCTGAGCATTTGTAAGGCGCTTTTCACAGTTTTAACTGTCTCAAAGCGCACGTGTGAATACATAAGAGAAATGTTGCTTTTCATTCATTTGATCGTCTGGTTGTTGGTGTTAAGTATATGGCTATGATTATGACAAGACAAAGATTCTCTCCGCAATGATACCCTTAAAACTCACTTTTAAGCTGAAATGCGCGTTACTGCCAGCAGTGCTGATGTGTGGTGCAGCAGCAGCATGTGTTTCCTCAGGTGGGGTGTGTCTGCATCTTTCAGGGACTTCTCGGACCTCGCTAATGAGACCTAATGAGTGCGCAGAACCGCTCGCTCGCTAATGATACAGGTGTTGGCGCACACGGCCAGATAACGCTTTCTACAGGTGTGTTTTGGCGCGGGACACGGACCGCTGAGTTCGCCATCTGCGGGATGTTTATGACGGCGGCGTCTACAGAAGCAAAGCATCTGTGATTTCATTTGCATGATCTGAAGGCAGTGCCCACCCCGGCCAAATTAACTTTACCGAATAATGGATATTTTTGTCACTGTAAACAATGAAGACATTGTGATGAATATGAAAAATACGCGGGAATAAAAAAAGCATCTATCAAAGCCGATATGAGTGAGCAATAGAAAGACGGTTATTGAATGTTCATGGGTGCTGCTTTCCCTCAGAGTGATGGATCCCGCGCCAACGCTCCGGGGCTCGGGCGACCTCAGCCGCAGATTAAATCTGACACTCGTGACCGCAACTGTCAGGGCCGCAAAACGAATGGAAAACCAAGAGCGACAGACTAATTAGGTCTTTCCTGAGAGGTGGTTTATTTTCATATTTACTCCGGAGTGGTGAAGGCCAAATTTTTGCTCGCCCCCTGAACTACCGTGCCACACAAACAGATCATAATTACAAGGAAAACAGCTTTGATTGCTTTTTGATTGGTTTAATAGGCATATTGAAACATACTTCATCCGCGGGCACATGCGGCGACGTCAGGGGTGAGGGAAAAGCACAGGTTATTGAACCTATTAGTTTTGAGTATAACCTCTATTAGGTTGGAAGACACACAATAATGAGTTTTAATGAATATTGTTTGTATTAATCTTGTCCGCGCTGACACGGATTGAAAGTGCACGGGATCTTGGTTTTATTGTTTCCCAAAATTGCAAACTGGAGATGAGTCACGTATTAGCAGATTATATATATGTAAAGAATGCTATGAATTAAAAGATATATTTTTTTATTTATTGGCTTGTCTTAACATTTTGATAGTTTTGTCAAAAAGACCAAAGGGGTTGAGCCACCTACTATTTAGAAAGACTGAAAAAAATAAAATTAATTAAATGAAAAAAATTAAATTAAACAATTACTATATATATATATATATATATATATATATATATATATATAGTAATGAGTAATGTGAGTAAAGTTTATTATTTTATTACATTTCATACTATAGAGATAGTATGGCATACAATTCAATATTATTCCATTTATTTTGTACTTTGTGATCGTTAATTACCGTATGCCAACAATGCTAACAAACTTTAAACAACTTTTTAAAACTTTTTAACAAACAAAACAAATGTTGAACATTCGAGAAATATGTTGCACTTATGATAAAGCTTATGAAAAAAAAATGGAAACACGGCAAAAACAATCGATGAACATAAATGCAGAAAATATATTAAAAGCTGATATAAAACATTGTGTATAAGTAGTGGCACGTTTCTACAAATGTACTTTCACTTTTTTCACGTTTTTTTAATTCGTATAATTGAGTACAATCTCTTACGCTTCTAGATTTAAATCAAATAAATCTACGTTCAGGTTACTTTCTATCTTTAGGACCATTTTTTCTTTTTCGAAGACGAGGTGTATAAAAAGAAAACAAGGCCGCCACGATTGATTGCGCCACCCTCTAGTGGCCATTTACTGCAACGACACGCTTGACGTATTTAGTATTATGCCGTCCAGTGAACACAGAAACGAGCCATAATTGAACATTATCTCCTTTACACTTGGACTCCTATAGGAATTGCAGACTAGATTGCAATTAGACTGTGTTTCACCGAATAGATACTTGATTTACAGCTTGATTGCAAACTGAGGTTAAGCACAAACTCCTTCAATCCCGACCTTTTACACACACAACGGAAATTACAGTTTACTTTTGTTATTATTGCTTTACGTCTTATTATCATACCCTCATATAATTCTAGGTTTACGATGTATGCTAATGTCACAAGGTTAACACAATAACTAATAATGAGTGTCATAAGATAATTAGGGTTTCCTTTGTTTAATAGTAGACTATTAAACACAGGGGCGCGTTGTTAATGGCATGTGGAGTGGGCCGGGGGTCCCGTGGGTGGTGAGATCCATGTTTCCATCTCACTTGATCTATCCGAATCATAATTTGGCTGTTTCTTTTTTCTCTTCTTGAGGCAGGATTTGTGTTTGATCTTCCCTCAAGTGTAATTATAGAGTACGCTCCCGTCTTGCTCTCTGTGATATCCAGACCAATAAAATTACACTTCGCTCAGGCCATTTCTCATTCCACTGCCACTGTGCCGTTCTCTAAATATAATTCCAAGGCCCTCGAAAGCTGATTTTCCCATGCCAGCCACAATACGATAGAGCCTCGATTCCTCAATTACAGCATCTCCATCGACCTCAAGCACAGAAGAAAACAGAATATCGCATTTACGCGAATAAAAGCACCCCCCCCCCTAATTTTCAGACACAGAATAACAATTTAATGTAAACATTTTTTTTATTTTGTATTAACATTTTGGTTCAATTACGTTAAAATTCTCATTAAAAAATTTCTTTTACAAACTTAACTTGTGACTTGCATAATTTTTTTTATCATTTAACTTGAATAATAAACAACAAAAAGTCGATTCTAGTAGTCATAACTTCACATCCCAGAATCCTTTGCTCCAGTCAGACTCCGCACATGCGCAGAGCAATTGTTTTTCTGTTTATCTGACGCCGTGTAAAGAGAATCATAGCAGATTTATCCCCTGTGGAGCGACCGAGCATTTTGATTGTCTGTTCCTTGGATTTATTTTACTCTTTGCCCATGTTTTTCATATTTGACTGTTTCGACTCTTTCTGCGATAACACATTAGCCTCGTTTGTAGCCGGTTGCGCTAAACTAAGCGGTCGTGGTTTGTAGTCTCTGTTTATTGTAATATAAATTATTGTACTGTATTTAGTTTAATCCTACTACTTCCAGTTTTATTTTGTCAACAAACGCCATGTTTCTTTATTTTTATTTAACCAAAAAAAGCTTATACTGTATGCACATCTGCCTACAGACCATTGTTTAACATCATATTATTGAAAAAGGGGGGATTGTATTTATGTGCATATTTTAAATCGGCGATTATAAGAACCCCAAGTTTTTGAGCGTCAAAATTTTGAAAAAAGGGGTGCATGTACTCGCGTAAATACGGTATCCATACCCACTTTCTCCTTCCATGATACGATTCAAAAGAAGATGACAGGAGCAAGTCCAGCAGATCCTGATTTTAAGCCCCGTGTCCTTGCGTAATGGCATTTCAGGCCCCATTTCCCAAACAGTGGATTTTGTGCCGGGATGTGAAACTGTTGATGGACGCTCAAGCCTTCATGCCAGAGTTGTGATTCCAGCAGCGTCATTGGGTTTCAGGGCTCTTCTGGGAGAAAGAATAAGTGGTGGTCACCAGTGAAATGTCATGAATATCTCCTCTTAAATAGATCTTGCAGCTCCTAATAAAAACCAGCGTTAAGAAAGCAGACTTATGGCTGTCTGATATATTTAAAAGGACTTTTTTTTTTTCCCAAGCCCTCACGGATTCAATTCCCGACCTGCTGCTGGCTCGATAGTCCTATGTGCGATGACAGTTGAGTTTGAGATAAATTGTGCAAGTGGAGTGATAATTTTCTCTCAGGATTTTTTTTTTTTAACAATCACCGGCCCGGAATCACTTTCCTCGACCTTATCACGTCTCAAACCTGCCAGAGGATTAACCCACAACCTGTTCTGTGTGGTGGGATCCAGACGGTCTGGTGTTGGGATTTCAATAAAGCTTTATTCTACTCCTGGACGCAGGGATAATACGCCGTACATGGGTGAATAAAGTGGCGCTTCCGTTTCAGCAGAATCTGAAAACTCCCGGTCGAGATGGGAAAAGCGTGAAATAGAATACAAATACTGTCAAACTAGGCATTTTTTTTTTCAGCAACACTGGAAAAAATAAATTCTTGAGAAGCTAAAAAATCTTGAAATTAGACAATAAATCTTATTTTTTCTTACAAAATATATTAACTATAAAAATATATATATTTTTAGAGTGAGAGATTACTTTGCTTATTTAGGACTTTTAGAAAATAGGACTTTTTTTTTTTTATTTTTTTATTTTAAGAACACAATGTTTCTCAATTTAAAAAAAACTAGCTACTTATTTTTTAAGCCGATGAGAACAAGAACTGAAATGCAGTAACGGGACTTTTTGGGTTTTTTTTAAACCGTCTTACCAAGTAAAAGTTTCACACCCCATTGGCAAAACGGTTTACTTGTTTTAACTTTTTTTGTACTCATTTTGTTTCAATTTTTTATGTTTTTTTTTGCAGTGAAGACTTGCTTGGGAACCCGCTGTGGGTTAAGACTTATATTGTGCTTATAAACAGAGCAGCCGAAGCTAGTAAAGACTCAAACGGATGAAATCCGAGATGTCTGGAAGTCTCTCGGGCGCTGACTCCTCAGAAACTCCCTCATTTGAAGGTTGTTTCTTCCTCGCCACAAATTGTTATCAACAAGCTTGACTTTAAATTGAATTTAAAGCGCTGGTTAAAGGCGGCGAGAAGCTTTTTTTCACCCCATCTCGAGGGTTGAGTTGATTCATGGTTGAGCGCTACTGAAGGAAAGTCAAAATGAGACCCTAAGTGGCTTTTAAACCTCGCATTTGAGAAAAGTCTGGCCTTTGAGTGGATGTTAAATGGCATTCGGTAAATCTTGCTCTAGTTTCGGAGAGCTTGGTTTTTTTGGCGCTGTCAGGAATTTGGAAGTGACATCAGATTCCCAGCGTTATCCTGGAATTATTCTCCGGACGGCACTTCAAACACACCTTGAAAGACTTTCCTGAATTTGTGATTCTATGATGAATCTTTAATTTTTGGGCTTCATGCGTGTTCCACAGTAGGTGAACAGATCCGTCTCTAAATGACGTCCGCCGAGACTCTAATGAGCTCGGCTATGCTTTTGTCCAGGACCAAGAGTGAGAGGAAATAAAAAAACGGTTTTCTTCCCTAACAACAGGACAGAGTTTGCACATGAAGCAGGGTTTCTCTCTCTCGACAGATTGGATGCTGATGTTTAACACGTTTTTTTAAGTAGAATTCCTCTGACGACTGGTTGTCTAAACCCAATACAGAACGCGGTTTTATCAAGCTTTTAAGAAAAAGCTTGGAAGAGTTGTATAATTATTCTGTATATGGTTTAATCTTTCAGGTTAGAGGATTTAGCAAAGAGCAGCACGGTGACCTAGTGGGTATCGATGTTACTTAGATGATACTTTTTCTTAATGTTTTCTCTTCGGAAGGGTTGAATCACAGACCACCACTCTAATATATGCATATATTCACATCCTTTGTTGATTGGTGCTCGTTTTCAACGGCTTGAATTTAAATAACAATAATGTATATAGGAGCATCTAACATTATATGATAAAATCAGAAAAGAATGCGCCTTAACCACTGAGGTGTAATGAGGTGGAGCATCGACTTATTCCAATAAGTTGCCTTATAAAGAGACTCCAATCAGCAGACAATCTGCTCTATTGGTCGGTTTAACAGACAGGCAGCAACAGCGCCTCCCGTTATGAGAATGGCAAACAGGTAGAAATGCAGCCGAGTCTCTGCTCACATAATGAGACACATCGATGGTTATTTACAAAATTACCTTATTTAAACATCTATTGTCTCCTTTAGACAATATTTGTCTCCAAAGACAAATAGCTTCAATTGCTCATTCTTACAACAAAACAATTGTTGTATGATTCAATTTAAAATTTAAATGAGTTAAAATATCCGGCCCTAAACCACATTTTTACTTTACTTTAACTGCAAGACTTACTTTTAATCTAGTTTTACATTACACAGGTGGTTAGGCCGAACATAAAATGTTGTGAGTTAGATCAAGTATAAAAGCTTCTTTAGAGTAACAACTTGTTTTCAGTGCAGGGTGTGTCCCGCCTTCAGGCCCTGACTCACTTTACTTTAGCTCCCCGTAACCCAGAAGCAAGCAGTTTAGATATTACATACATGATTAGACAGATATACGTAAGACAAGGCCTGGAAAGCTGTTGTCACATTGACTGGTATGAACTTTGCCGCGTACACACATTATACCCGAGAGTTGTGTCTTCCGGCGACAACTGTTAAAAACTTGAATTGTTTCAGAAACGCCTCAGGCATCGACAGGAACAAACTTGTGTGCTTTTCAAGTCTATTGGTTTAAAAGGATTTATGCCACAGTCTTAATGACGTAAGTACAGTCATATACAGAACACACACACAAAAATATACACCGGTATATTTACACTACTACGGTATCACCTTTTTTATTACATAGCATATTTTCTGAGACTGTTTTACAACAATCTCCAAATTACACACACTGTGTAAATGTAGAGAATCATTGTTTAAATCTGTGTTTTGTTTGTTCACGACACGGTAAAAAGTTTAGAACATGTAACAGATCACAGATTATATTACGTTTATCATTTACAGAAAAAAAACATTTTTTTTCCACAGAAACACATGGACAGACTATTTCCCACAAGACGGGGCTGATGTGGAGGTAGATTTGCTCAGTGCGCTGCGGTAAAAACAATTTCTAACCAGACCCTGAGGTAGACCTCATTTGTTTGGTATAATGACATACAATTACAGTAGTCAACATTTACTGTACACATTTATTAAAGCGGCAAAGTGGAAATGAGAAAAACACTCTTCCAGAAGAATTCAAAGAGCTTCACTGGAGGCCGGAGCGAATTAACTCGCGGGCCAGACAACGATACGGCTCTGGAAGCTTTTCAGGACGTAGTTTGACTGAAGTTATTGCGGTCAGACAGACATGAAACCAGTGGTGTAAAGTTCTTGAGTAAATGGACTTCGTTACTTAAGTTTTTTTTGGCTACTTTGTTAAAATATAAGCAACTTTTACTCTCTACTTGACTTTATTGAGTATCTGTACTATTTATTTGTATGGACACTTAAAGTTACTCGCTACATTGTGATTGTACGCAACAAGTCAGAATCTTTTTCTACCAGAGTTAATTTCTTGGGCGGATGAGGTGATATCGCCATTTGGATGATGCTGATGGTACTAGACGCTACATGAAATCAATCACGTGAAAGTGAATTAGTGGTTGCACTTTTTTGCACACTTTACTTTGCCTGAAACTGGCTTTCTGTTCTTTTTTATCCATTTTATTCTGCCGTTTTTAAACATTCAGGTTTATTTCTATATTAGGGAATACAACCTCTTAACCCTTTAATACTTTTCGTATCACGGGTGATATAGTTAGTTTATCATCAGTTTACAGGGACTTAAATGAAAACAATTTTCAAAAAACTTGATGAATTCAAAGATCCACTTGTAATACATAATTGGATCACACGGGGGCAGCAATTAACTTGCTTTTCCACTGCAGTGACCACTAGGGGAGCCGCTCCAAATTTGGAAAAAAACTTTTTTCATAAAAAACTAGTTCTGGAGGACTAGGGGGGAAAACAGTAAAATTTCTACTCAGATTTCTAAGTGAAGAGTTGTCTGGTGGGTTGCATCATTGTGGTGTGGTAAATTTTTGTGAGTGAACTTTTAACCCGTTCCTGTAAAGCACATTGTATCCCAGGAGATATGCTTAATATAATTTTTGTTTTTAATTTCTAACCTATTTTTTTTTTTTAGAACAATCATGCTGAATCGGAAAAAAATAATGTTTTAAGATTCCCTTCTGGTACCCCGCATTATAAATAGTTTCTCGTTTTTCACATTTCTTGGTTTCTTTAGAGCCTAAATTTGGTATGGGAAAAAAACTTAAGTTGTTTTAAAATTGGATACTTTACGACTTTTATTCAAGTCTTCTGGGAATTGGTGAGTATTGGTTAGTAACATGTAAAGGAGTCATTTTTACAGTAATGCATCCGTACTTTTACTCAAGCACGGTTTTCAGCTACTCCGTATCAGACGCTGTCCAAACACAGAGATCCGGCGGCCATTGTGTTGCTACTGCTGCCTACACACAATGGAAGACATGTGCCGCTCAAAAATCCCCCTGTGGAATGTCTGACAGTTTCGTCTCTTCTGTTTGGCACGGCCCGTGTTTCTCCTGCAGTTAAAAGTCCCGGGTAAAGCCGTCTGATTAGCAGGTTTAGGGAGCTGCCAAGCACTCCGTCAGTCCACCAACACTCCTGGATTAGGACTTTTAATGCGTGTACATTGTACTAACCCGCTCGCCCACACACGCCAGAATTCCACCTTTATTTTCCGTGGATCGTTCCTCAGATCTAGCCTTCCCATTTATATATTATTCCACCCAGTCCGTCATCTCTCCACCTTCACTTCTGATCCGCACAAAGCTGAAGGAGAGAGAAGGAAAACAGAGGCCAACGCAATAAAAGCTGCCTGAGGGAGAGCCGGTCTCACCTCATCTATTAACATACACAAATCGCCGCTGTTATTCCAGCCTTCGCTAAGCCACATGTGCAATAATGAGATCGACTTTGTTTTCGTGTTGGTGAGTTACGGCTCTCGCTTAGCTCAAGTTCTTACTTCGTGTCGGAAAAGGTTAAACGGGAACGACAAAAAGAGGCTTTCCTGGGGATCAGAGCCGATGATGGCAACACCTAGGGTTGTGGGTTCGACTCCCGTTTAATGTTTGAGTTGCTTCAGACAAACAGGCCTGGGATTTTTTTCTTTTTTAGGAAAATCTAACATTATGTAAAGAAGAACACGTTTTTTTCTGGAACTGAAATTCAATGTTTTTAGAAAGAAACCTGCTGGATGCAGAAATGCAATATTAAAGTGTAAAGGAGGTTTTTGATTGATTCAGTGCTTGAAAAAAAATCTATTTATTTTTGTTACTTCTTGAACAAAGTTGAGTTTGGTACTCAATAACTCAATAGTTGATTCAGCAGTAACAAACTTCATACATAACCCATACATTTTTAGTTTTTTAATATTTTTTTAATTGGTATAAAGAAGTAAAGTACCGTACTGGAAAAAGTAAATGAGTTGGTATCAAATTACTTGTTTTAACTTCACCTATTTAACCTTTTTAACACTGGGTTAAGGATTAATAAACTTCACATAATCTTCATTTTTTTCATCCCTTTCATTTATGTATTTATGAATAATATTTTATAATAAGCAGTGTTGGTTATAGTCACTTAAGAAAATACTACCGACTTTGAAATTCATTTATTTATTCTTTATTCCAAAAGTAGCCAATTAGAAGGAAAAGTAACTTTGTTTCCGCACTTTAACACTAAAGGTGGTTAAGCGGTAATACACTTCACGCTGGAATCCTCTCTACTGCGAGGGTCTCGGATGAATTATGATATAATGAAAGGTGAAAACTCTTATTTGGGATTTTACAGCCGCCCCCTGCATGTAGCGTGTGTGTAAGTGTGTGTAATTGATGACAAGCAAAGTGTAAAAACATTCCTCACGGCAAACGAAGGGTTTCAGTGCGGTGAACGCCAGCCATCAGCATATCATTTATCGAAGAGTGAGATATGCAACAAGTTTCCATTTGTTTTGCTTTCATTTATCACTGATGACACACCGTGGCGCTCGGAGCTCCTGAATATATTAGCAAAGCTAAATGTTGGGAATATAATAGCGATGCCTTTTTAATGCTCGACTTCTGGAAGCTCCTGCGGCGAGTGGCGTATCGAGTGCACTGATGGATCACGAGAAGCCGCACGATAAAATACAACAGTCACAGTTCAGCTGACATCAGAATCGGTTTGATATGCAAGTTTAATGGCGACTCATTTAAGCAGCGCATTAGCATTTAGCAAATGAGGCTATTAGCTTTCCCCGTGTCAGCTTCTCTTGCTTAAAATAGATTCCACAACAGGTCAAAAACGGTTTGAAGTTTGAAACACTTCAAACGAGTGTTTATGAAAATCATTCATCAGTTCAGAGGCACAGATTCTGAAACGCCGCTAATCAAGCTGACAAATGCGGCCATTTTGACTGCCTCATTATACAGCGCCTGACCCCTGTAATGCCCGACTCTTGCTTCAGGACAGGAAAAAAACTCATCACGCTTCATTCGCTTCATAATTTAGTCAGCAAATGCTTTTCTGGCCGTCGTAATGCATAATTTGCCTGTAACATTATTAGCAAACACAATAATGGGCATAATCGTTTAATCCAGCCATTTAAAATGGTTGACATCTGTGAACTAATTTGCTTCATTATGTGTAGCCGATATGATGGAAGTCAGGACATAGAGGACTGTGTAATGTAATTTGATCAATTGTTTACTGCGCCTTCATATATTATGATAGCTGTTTTTTGTATTGCGCTATAAATCAACACAGTTGTACTTGTAATGCTTTAAAACACACGCATATGTATATACTGTGTGTGTGTGTGTGTGTGTGTGTGTGTGTGTGTGTGTGTGTGTGTGGATATACAGTATACATAGACTTTGATGAGATAAATATTCTTGTTGATAACTTTTCTTTCTCGTGTCCTGGTTGACATCGTTTTGCTTTTTCTGTGACTCGATCACGACTGTTGTTGTCCACTAGGTGGCGACTCGAACTCACTTCAGAATATTTTTTTTACTTACCTATATGCTTTGCCATATTAATATTTTTCTATATATATTTTTTAGCAGTTAGTTTAACTTTAGGAAATACAGGGGTAGACCACTGGCCCAGTTCGAACATATTGATCCCTCATTTGTTCATGTCTTAGTATAGTCTTATGACAAATGTTTTAATGTCTTAGTATAGCCGTATGACAACGTTTTTTTATGCCTTAAGTCTTGGCAATACTTCATTTAGGTAATTACTAGATTTTGATCATTATTTTCTTTAATGAACATTTATGTGCTAGTTCATGTTTCATAAAACAAAAAACAATGCCACATGTTGATGGTTTGTACTTTTGTACAATTGTATTTTGTTTAATAATAAGGCTTGTGATTTTGTAAACTTGTGATTCAACGAATTATTCTAAGTACTTGTATTTGACTTAAAATAATCGTTATTGTTATACTGTATAATTGTTACAATTTACTGAATGTTTCGGTTGTTTTATTACTTTTATTAATCTCCATTGATGACCACAAGGGTGCGCTAATCAAACTCTTCACCAAGTTTTACTGGCCCACAGCAGGTCTGATATTTTGTTTTTGGATTAACTTGAGCGTCAAGTTAACTGTAACTTGAAAGTCTTTCAATTAGGTGTAAAACGGTATTTTCATAAGTTTTTTTTCCCCATTCATAAGGATCCTGTCTAAGGATTAAACTTTTTTACTTTACGTGTAGATTTACTTGACTTTTCTTATGTTCTTAAAATACGCAAAAATAAATTGAGGACAAATCCCAACTTCTAATGCTACGAACTAAACAGAATTCTTATAAACCAAACTAAATTAATTAATCTGCTCTCACTTTAGCATCGCAAATCGCACAACAACATTTTTTTATGTCCTAGGATATGATAAATATTTTAATGTATTAGCATTTCCTTATGTCTTAGTATAGCCTTTTGACTATTTTTAAAGTTTTTTTATGCCTTAAGTCTTATTAGGCAATTACTAATGATTTTGATCATTATTTTCTTTAATGATTATTTATGTGCTAATCCATGTTTAAAAAAAAAAACCCACAAGTGGATGGTTTGTGTATTTGTGCTAACATTCTAAAACAATTAGTACATTAATAAAATAATTATAATCCAAATATAACAATTTTAGGTTTTTTTTTGTTTAATAAGACTTGTGATTTATAAACTTGTGATTCAACGAGTTATTCAAAGTACTTGAATTTGACTTAATCGTTATTGTTATACTGTGTAATTGTGTTTAGGTTGTTTTATTACTGTATTTCGACATATAACCACGAGGGTGCGCCATTCAAACTCTTCAAGTTTTACTGGCCCACAGGAGGTTTGATGTTTTGTATTTGAATTAACTTGAGCTTCTAAATTTAAGTTATTTTTCAACTCTTTCAATTAAGTGTAACAGTATTTTTGATTAATACTGTTATTTTGTATAATAAAGTATCCATAAAGTTATTGCTATGTTTTTTATTTTTCTGTTAACGGATTAAACTTTTTTACTTTACCTGTACTTTTACGTGACTTTTCTTATGCTATTAAAATAAGCAAAAATAAATCCCGAGTTTAAATCCCGACTTCTAGTGCTATGAACTAAACAGAACTCTTATAAACCAAACGAAATTATTTAATCGGCTCTCACTTTAGCATCGCAAATCGTATTCCCAAAAAGGAAATAAACCCACTAACATGCCAAACCTAAGAATAAGACCCTTTGTTTTCTAAATTCTTTTGGGTTGTTTAAGCACAGATAAAAGCTACCAGTGATTTCCCGACAAAAGCTCAGGACGATCTGCCCATATGGCTGCCCTGTGGGACTCTTTTGTCTAGTGATGGATATACTCACGTTAAAGGCTGTCATCTCTAAAACTTCTTTTTTTTTTTCAAGATAAGATAAGACCACCACACAGCCCCGCCTCCCCACCACGAGATGGTTGTATCTGCAAAGTGTGCCTTTCATTTTCAAACACAAATCCTCAATGCCCCTTGTCCTCGGCACATACCCCCAGCGCTTTGTGCTGGTGAAAGGGGGGCATCTCCAATGTCCCGTGCAGGCGCAGCAGCTGCCGCCACAGCCACGCCGCTCTTTCAGAAGTTCCACAAAGGAGGGAGGAGGAGGAGGAGGAGGGTCTGTTCCTTTTCTTTTTTCCGTTTGACAGAGGGCTCTGTGCACTTTTGTGTCCCGACACCACCCCTGCGCCCCCCTCGCCCTCTTGCCCTTTGAGTGGAGAGCAGGAGAGGAGGCTGCAGCTTTTGTCTTCTCCGCACCACCTCTTTTCAACCATCTGATACGGCTCTTCTGCAACCCTCAGGGCCCAAGCTGCGCCCCTCAGCGGAGCCACTGCACAGCTGGCCACTGCAGACAAACCCCCTGACCCGGCCCAGCACTAAAACACACTCCAAAACATCATGGCCTCCGGCACAGACGCAGAGCCAAAACAACGTCTGGAGGACTTTTCCGTAACACGACTATTTGGCTTCTGCACAGATGTGACGCTGAAAACAGAATCATGCATGTCGGCGATCAATGGAACGGACTGTGTACAGCACGTGTGTCAAACCCAAGGCCCTAAGAGAGCTTAAAAGTTTTGAGTGCCTAAAAATAAATGGAAAAAAAAAATTAAGACCAAAAACTACATTTCCCACAATGCCTTTCAACTATGGCAGTGTTTCCACAGTTCAGTTTTTTTTTTTTACTTTAATCACATGGTCGCAGTTTGATCCTTCATTAATTTATGTTTATCAGTTATGTGTGTTTTCATAAACTGACAACATTTTAAAGGATTTATGTTAGAGCAATAAGCCAACACAGATTTTCTACGCAACTGCTATTGTCACTTGAATGAGATGTTTAAGAAGTAGTTTATAGATTTTAGTTTTTAGTAGATTTACTTTACGTTACATTTGATTACATTTAGTTACATTTATGAGTTATGAGGCCCTATGAGGACAGACATTATGCTGGTGAAAATGAGTTTGCACGTCAGGTGTACGTACAGTAATCTACCACAAGGATGCATTACTGTACATGAATGAACGGACAGTAATGAGTTAGATGCTTTGTTTTTGTAAGTACAACAATTCCATCGATTTAAAGTTGTTGTATTCGGTAACTTATTATTTAGCGTAGCTAAAGTGGTTGAGCTATTTACATGCAGCTATGAAAACAACAACAAAATGGAACCGATTTAATGTGTTTGCATCGAGTTACTGGAAATCTTCTTTGCTCACACACTGAAGAACGCGAGTGTGACTGTTTTCAAAATAAAAGTGTTAGAAGAGAAGGAGACTTAGGAACGTAAACTTGCGGTTTGGATGGTGGAGCAGGTGACGGAGGAAGATGAAGACAGCTGCCGCGCATAATGACTCATTAGCATATAACGCAGACTCAGCCGGGCTGACGTCACACACACAACCAATTAAATCCCGAATTAAACACGGACGATCACGTTGCTAAATTAACATAACAAGAGTCTCACTTTTTTAGGTTATTGTCGCTGACTTATTGTATTGTGTCTGTTTTGGTTGTAAATTTTAATGAAATTGTGACAGTTGACTGATTTAAATAAATGGCTCAAGCTATTATAATGGTTATGGATCTTCTGTAAAAATAAATATACATGTTTACTTGTTAACCTTTCCTTACTTTGCAGATTTCCTGAAAATAGATGAAGCTATTAGAAGTTTATGGATCTTCTATAAGGAATCAAAAAATATATATGTTTACTAACATTTACTGACTTTGAAGATTTCCTGAAAAATTAAATGAAGAAATTAAAAATGTATTTTAATAACGTGTCTGTATGTGTTAAATCAAGTGCAAATAGTTTTAAACTAAAATAATGGATGAATGGATGGATGGACAGATGATCAGACGGATAGATAGATAGATAAATAGATAGATTAAAATGTTTAATTTTTTAGATTATTTAATGTAGTGTGGCATCTTGATGTTTTTTTTTTTTGTTGTTGTTGTTTTTCTGGTGGACTTTTTTTGGGGAACAGCAGAAATACCAATGATAGCAGCCTCGGCAACAGGAGACCCCTTCCCAATTCACCCTTCACTACCATCTGCTGCTGTTCCGGGGGCAGATCCAGTTTGCAATTGGACCTGGAGGGGGATGATGATGAGCTGAAACCAACTCAAGACCACAGACAGAGCGAGCGGAGATAATGCGATATTATAACCGGACGGCCTAAATAAGCTGCTGCTGGCATGTTCCTGTCTGACCATGCCAGCAATCCTCCACCATGCCGACTGTGGAGGCCGTCCATCGCTCCTCAGAAGTAATCCACCAGCGAGAGCTCATTCAATGAGGGGCAATTGCTTAGTTCTACCATGGGGGTCTTTTGTGTAGTTTAAAGACAGATATCCCTGGGGGGACGGCTTCTGTAAGCTCGGCTTGTGCCAGGCACAGGGTCTTCATCCAGAAAGACACCTAAACTCCAGCTCATTATGCAGAAGAGCAGATGGAGCAGGTCTTTGTGGCCCGTCGCTGGGTAGACTAGAGGTTTTAGGGCTTCCACTGGGTGTCTGTAAAAGCACAACGAGGCTCGCCTGCATGCTGACTTATTGTTCTCGAGGGCTTATTTGATT
Source organism: Paedocypris micromegethes (assembly GCA_028031935.1). Lineage (NCBI taxonomy): Eukaryota > Metazoa > Chordata > Actinopteri > Cypriniformes > Paedocypris > Paedocypris micromegethes. The sequence continues at coordinate 22,405,778 of CM051496.1, forward strand.
GCTTCTTCACCCTTTGGATTGTATTGCACTAAGCCCAAATTGCTTGCTGAATGCAAATTCTACTGCATTGTTTTGCAGGGCCAGGTCAGGATGAAATCAGCAGAAAGAGACCAGGTTTAGTGGAGAACACATTTTGTTTCTGCCAGTGTTGTTGTGCGTTATACAATTTGAATTTGTCTTCAACGTTGTTTTTGTTTTTTGTTATTTTTTCAAATCTTTTGAATCAAAATATTTCAACTTCAAATACTAAAACCGTGAATAATCAACTTTTTTTTAACTATCTAGATTAAACTCAATGTTGTCTGTTACATTGAAAGTTGACATTGAATGGAAGAGCAGGTGATGTTTTCTGAACCAATCAGAAGCAGTTTTGAGCAAAACTGTGTCACATGATCTGAGCAATGAATTTTACTCATAATTTGCCTGGATGAGACATGACTATGATGATTGGTTGATGATATGAGTTTGGTTTGGTTCAATTCTTTTTTGCTTATATATTCAGTTCAGTACATTAATAATTTTTTAAATGATTTCCAATAAAATATGTTGCCTTAAAGCAGTGTTATTTTGAAGATTTTATGTCCAGAATGTATTTTTTTAACATTAAATCCTGTGTTGAATTGCCACTTTTAAATAAATTAATTTGAACTTTCCATTTAATTAGACTAAACTTTAATTTAAACTAAATGGAACAATTATTTATTGAACATTAAGATTATTTGATAAACCAAGACATAGTCAAAGCTAATATTTTGCAATTAAACTTTTAAAGTGAACTTTTGGGGAGTTGTGGTTCAGTGGTAGGGGACATGGACTGGTGTCCGAGAGGTTTCAGGTTCTAATCCCCCCTACAACTGGTTCTCCAACTAGGTGTCCTTGGGCAAGACACTGAACCCCACTTGCTCTCCGGGCGCCACGGCTTAGGCTACCCACTGCACCCACTTCAATTAACTGTGTGTATGTGCACTTTCACGGATGGGTTAAATGCAGAGAACAAATTCAATATGGTCCCTAGTGGCTATATTTCAAGGAAAGTTTCCTCACTTTCCTTGAAAACTTCTCCAGTAATTAAATGGAACACACTCACTTGCTTCTGTTTTTGGCCATAGCTCAAAATTATGTGATTTGAAAACTCCAGATGTGTTGCTCTTTGGTGTATGAATGTGTTTAGGCAAATATGAGTGTATGACATTTCAATTAAAAAAAGCAATAATTCAAATTAAATCAAGAATATTCTTGTTTATTTGTTTTTGTTTACAATAAGTCATTTAACATATTGGTTTCCTGCATGGTGGCAAAAAACAAAAATCTAATATGCACTAAATGCCTATAACAACCATTTTTCTTTTCAAATTTGTTCAAGTTTTTTTTCTTCTTCTTTTTTGTCATAATTACTTTTCTAAAGTGAAACCTTTAGAGAATAAGACAATTCTGGAAAGTGGAAAGCACATTGCTTACAATAAGGTACGTTATATTGTGCAGCAATTACATTTTTCAAAACGTCCCTGATGTTAAAAGTCCGTTTTCAAAAACGTTGCTCCGACGCTCCGCCGCGCGTCCTCTGCGTGTCCAACGCTTGCGATATTTGCCCTGTGGAACAGAGTCAAACTCGCTTCTCCTTCCTCTCCAAACCTCATCCGCACAAAGAATGAGGGCCATTGTGTCGCTCCCGTGGCATACCCGACCTCGTTCACATAAAGAATGAGGGTCATCTTGGCATGGACGAGACGGGAAACGACGTAGATGCGCGGGCGCCACTCGGGCCTGCACCGCGCCGCCTGGAATCAGCAGCCTCCTCAGGAGCATCCAGGGGTGTGGAAACATCAGCATCCTTGACTCAAAGGATGAGGTGAGCATTCCTCGAGGTTTACAGAATCTCAGCAGAGAAGAGTAACGTCACAGTTCAGCGCTCGGGCAGATTGATCTCCGGGACCCAGTCGTTATAGCTGCGGCTTTCCTCGCAGAACGAGTGCAGCTTCGCCAGAGCTGGATCTTCCCAAGCCTCCTCAGATGGGTTCTGTAGATCAAAAGCACGTCTTATTATCAAGTATACAGACAGTAATACTTCAAATCTGCTTAGTTGTTAACTCCATTCATGATTTTTTCCTTTCTGCATTCATGATTTCTCACCGTTATCAGAACGCAGTGGGCGTCATCAAGCAGGCCCTTGGCTCCAACCAGAGCGTTCAGACGCCTCAGATCATTGACTCTCACGATGCTGATGTCGTTGTCAAAGCAAAACGCTTGTATCAGAGTGAAATGAATCTGGAGAGCGATGTCACACTCGGACTGATCGGTGGCCAGGAGGCAGAAAGACACACTGTCGGGGTCTCTGTGGAGATAAAAGGAGATTTGAGTTGATCTCACATGACATGCATACGTACATCTTGTTTTGTTTTAAGTTTAGCTCAAACTTACTCGTTCATTATTTTCGCGCACTCGTAAACCCCAACAGTGAGGCGACCCTCCGCTTTGGCAGACAGCAGGGCTTCGGAAAGAGCTTTTCCTTCATTCACCATTGTAGTTTGGAATTAGTTTCAAACAGAGACTCGATATAAAGGTAAAAATGCGGACGTGTGCATCAGCCTGGCACGCGAGCGCTACTTATAGCGGACTTCTGGCACGCGCTCGTCGTGATTGGCTGTTCAGAACAATGACGAAACGGACGTATCCGAGGCGCGTGCCCATAGACATGTGTGTCGCCTTTAGAAATAGAATAATGGATCAAACACAGATCTTTTCACTATTGGATATCATTAAATTGACTTCGCTTGTTCGTCCCTGCATGCTGATTCAAAAGAGTTTGATGTGTGCAATGCAATGCACAAACTCCAACTCGTTATTCTTGAAACGTCATTTAAAAAATTAGCATTCTATAAAAACAGCTGGGATAAATGCATTTTTGTGTTTTGTTAGGGGACTGATACTTTTTCGTTATTTATAATAAATTGATTTAAAAATAAAATTATTTTAAACGATTTGCATTTGATGGACAAGTAGCATTATTTTTAGCACTAGTTCACCTTTAGATAAGATTTATTTAAGACTTTTTGTATATGTATTAATCGAATAAATAGAATTAAATGAAAATGTGTATTACTAAATATATACCGGTATATTTATTATTTGATCAAACTTCTTGTCATTCGAGTTATTTATTACCTCTCGCTTGATTAAGACACGCGTGGCTAATTTGCATAACTATAGATAGCCGCACTCGTGGCGCGTGGCATCTGGACATGCTTCACTTTTTGCCATGGAAACATGGTCCATCTGTTGATGGTGAAAGATAAAGCATTAGATGACCAGCGCTTTCAGTGGCTTTTAGCCAGCACCCCCCTCTCTCTTTCTGTGTGTGTGTGTGTGTGTGTGTGCGTGCGTGCGTGCGTGCGTGCGTGCGTGTGCGTGTGCTTGTGCAAAACTGCTGCAACAAATGAGTTTTCATTCGATTCATTCGATTTTGATTTATATTAATTCTCAAAATCGAAGTTCTTAAACAACAGGTGACTGCTTGTCTGAATGTTGCAGCATCGTCTGACTAAAGCGATTGTTCACTTAGCGTTTTTCGCTCGAGCAGGTTTTGTCCTAAAACACCTGTCACATCCTCGCGGGGAGGGGGGGGGGCGAACTGCTTATGGACCACAACAATACTGCTTTCTTCCGTCGTTTCAGGTTAATAAACTGGATTCCTCAAAAGTTGCAATGTTGTTTATCATTCTGGATCTGAACGCCACTTGAAAAATAATCTGCAAAATTATGAATTAAACGTTTTGGAATGCGTGTATTTTAATAACATTCAGCATGCTGAAACGTAAAAATGTACAACTATAAATGAAGCAACGTCTGCGTGTAATTTTAGAACGCACCCTAATTGAATGCATTGAAATTCACAAACAAATGCGACACAAAGAAGGTCAGGAAAAAGTGTACACAAAAGCAGCACGTGATGCCGGGGAGGAAGGGGGGCGTACGTGAGGGCGTGCTGAAGTGAGGCCTCTCCATCTGCTCCAACTCTGCAGAAAAACAATAGCTGTCCATCAGTCACCGTCAACCTGCTCCTGACCCTCTCAAATAATATCTTCTCGCACTCACGCGTTAACGCCATAAACCGTTAGTTTGGCGATCAGAGATTTTTTTTTCATCACGGTGTGTTGCAAGGATTTTAGAACATGATGAAAAGTTTTTAATTCGTGCACAGTAAAAGTTTCAGGGTGGCCCGGATTTGGAAAGCTGAAAGCAGATTGTAGAGCGGGGCGCAGTGGCACGCGCATCTCATTTGCATGTGTAAAGGCGTCTAATAATAGAAGTTTCTGAACTCACAATAGGCCGTTTCAGTGGCCTACAGATGGCCACACTCCACCTGTCCAGTTCGAGGGGGGCTGTGCAGACCCTTAGAGTTTAATCACTTTCGCCAATTAGAATGTATAAAATGTTATTTTTGTGGAACGTGCAACCACTTTTTAATTCTTAGGCGATCAAAGTTGCTCAAGTACTTGATAAATTACCAAGAGAAAATTATGCTTAAATGCTATGTCATGTTATTGAATTTTATTATTATTACTTGAATGTTACATTTTATTTTAAATGCAACGTTTGCAAAGTTTAATAATGATAACATACCTCTAACTCGTAAAATTATAGAATGTGTAGATTGAATTAGAATTACGGTTGTAGATGTTTTTATATTTGCAAGATTAAGTTGCACGATTTTTTTCTAAATGAAAGGAAAATAAAGAGCCGATTTTATAACTTGCCCCCTGCAGCCTCAAAAAGTGACATTAAAGCTCGTGTCAATCTGCCACGAGCCGGAGTGTGACAATAAAATTAGCATACACAGGTCCCATCCGGATCAACCAATCAGAGCAGAGTCCTTTCACACCACCACGAGCCCAGGAGCATAAAAGGGGGCAGCGCTTAGATCCGAGCACCAATCCTTTCGGATACGATCTATCTGCACATCACCTCTCAGCTCCTAGTGGAATTACTACATCATCGTCATCATGACTCTTGAGGAAGTTCTCACCCAGAAGCCCAGCGAAAGAGCCCAGGGCACTGGAAAAGCTCTGGAAGAAGTTCTGCTCTCTGCCAAAGCCAACGACTGCCTCACCATCGGCGTTTACGAATCCGCTAAAGTTATGAATGTGTGAGTATGCTGGTTGTTGTCTTCACGGTGCGGGATTTTTTTTCACCTGGTTGTCACCGACCGTACTGACGTCTTGTTCTTCTTGCATTGCAGTGATCCAGACAGTGTGTCTTTCTGCGTCCTGGCGGTGGATGAGGAGTTCGAGTGTGACATCGCTCTTCAGATCCACTTCACTCTCATCCAAGCCTTCTGCTTCGATAACGACATCAGCATCGTCCGAGTCAATGACATGCAGCGTCTTTATGAGATCGTTGGTGACAAGGCAGGACCGGCTGAAGATGCCCACTGTGTGCTCATCACGGTATGTTTGCTTCAATGCTTCAACTAGAACGATTCGGCTTTAAACTCCAAACGACTTGACTTGATTTGCAATCGTGCTAATTTGGCTTTCTTTCCAATTCACAGAACCCATCTGAGGAGGCTTGGGAAGATCCAGCTCTGGCGAAGCTGCACTCGTTCTGCGAGGAAAGCCGCAGCTATAACGACTGGGTCCCGGAGATCAATCTGCCCGAGCGCTGAACTGTGACGTTACTCTTCTCTGCTGAGATTCTGTAAACCTCGAGGAATACTCACCTCATCCTTTGAGTCAAGGATGCTGATGTTTCCACACCCCTGGATGCTCCTGAGGAGGCTGCTGATTCCAGGCGGCGCGGTGCAGGCCCGAGTGGCGCCCGCGCATCTACGTCGTTTCCCGTCTCGTCCATGCCAAGATGACCCTCATTCTTTATGTGAACGAGGTCGGGTATGCCACGGGAGCGACACAATGGCCCTCATTCTTTGTGCGGATGAGGTTTGGAGAGGAAGGAGAAGCGAGTTTGACTCTGTTCCACAGGGCAAATATCGCAAGCGTTGGACACGCAGAGGACGCGCGGCGGAGCGTCGGAGCAACGTTTTTGAAAACGGACTTTTAACATCAGGGACGTTTTGAAAAATGTAATTGCTGCACAATATAACGTACCTTATTGTAAGCAATGTGCTTTCCACTTTCCAGAATTGTCTTATTCTCTAAAGGTTTCACTTTAGAAAAGTAATTATGACAAAAAAGAAGAAAAAAAAATAACTTAAAAACTCTAAAGGTTTCACTTTAGAAACATTATTTAAAAAAAAAAGAAGAAAATTAAAAGTGATTCGTTTACTTGCTTCACTAAAGAATATGCTTGATGCTAATTGTGAAAAAAGTTTGATTTTTACACTGTAGAATTTCTTTAAATGAGAACGTAAATAAAACAACAGAAAACATGTATGTCTCTTGTGATGTGTTTTGGGGGAGCAAAAGTCTTTCCTAAATAGAATCCACCAAACTTTTGCACACAAAAGTGTCGTATTATGAAATCGCTTAACGTTTTCACGTCACGTCACACGTCTTCACGGCGCGAGCGGTTTTTATTTAGCGAACGTGAGGAGTGCCAGTAATAAATCAGGTTCAGCGCGTTTTCTGTCAAAAAAAAAGAAAAGAAAAAAACAACAGAAAAGAAAAAAAAACTCTGGATTGAGGGCGTGAATAGTATCAGCTGCCATCTGCAGACACCCGCGATCTGCATGTGTATAGAAGCCGCATAATAGCCGCGCACTGCCCCGTTAAATTGGAGGCCCCGGCACAAGGGCCGCATTGTTGTTTCGGCAGATGTCTGAGCCACGACGCTGCTCCATCTGCCAGGCGGCGCAGATGGGAGGTGAAGGCGGGGATGGGCAGTGCTGGGCTGGCACTCTTATGGCTCCCTGTCAGTTCCTGTATTGTTTACAAACGCCCGTGGCTTCTGCTCAGACTGCGGCAGCTCTTGGTGTCCAGAGTGGCCTTCAATGAGACCACTGAGAGCCTGTAAACTGATTATATGCTTGGTTGACTCAAAGTTTAGACACACACACACACACACGCACACGCACACGCACACGCACCCCACACACACCCACACACCCACACACACACACACACACACACACACCCACACACCCACACCCCACCCACACCACACCACACCCACACCACACACACACACACACACACACACACACACACACACACACACACACACACACACACACAAATGTTGGCATACAGTTTATTACAAAAACGGCATAGTTAAACAGAAAAAAAAGAAGCAGCCCATTTCAGACATAAAATAAAAACAATTGCAACTTTTTCTATCTTAGAATTGCGAGTTTTGAAGTCATAATTGCTACTTTTTAATCTTAGAATTGCAAGATGACGTCTTTTTTTTATTCCATAATTCTGATTATTTTCTTCTGGAAACTGTGAGGAATTGAGAGAGCACTTATGATACAAACTGGTACTAAATACAAAACCACATTCTGAATTTATAACTCGCAATTCCAAGTCACCATTCTGAGTTTATAACCTGAATAGTACATAGTAATTTTATAAATTCAATACAAGGACAGAATTCTATTTTCTAATTCAATTAAAAGATAAAAAAAAAGTTCAAATTTTCTAAATTCTGAGGGGAAAAAAAGTCACAATTGTGGTTTTTTTGGAAGTAGAAATGGGCTATTATAAAAAAGCCTGAGAGAAATACGACACATGGACCAGTTCCAGGTGCAATATGTGCAAAAGGTCATTGCTATCACACAATAATAAAAATAATAATAATAATAATAATAATAATACAAAAGTTATTTTGACTGTCAACAACACTTTTAGTATTCACTAGTCATTACATTAAAATAATTGAATTATAAAATATTTTTGACCACTTTGAATTCACAGATTCGTTTTTTATGTCCATTAACTGACCTTGATCAATTCGTTCTGGGTCAACTAGGAAATAACGCAGAGTTTGGAAGAGTGCCGTAGATTTCGATAGGCACGCAGACTGTCTCGTTTCGGGTCTTTGACCACCCCACTGATGATCGGAGCAGTCTCGGCCCCCCGGTTCTTTCTCACTCTGTGCATCAGGATGCGATAAGCCCCCGTGATGGGACTGCGAAGGCTCTTACCATCATTATTAAGAATATGTTCCGCAGAGACCCCCAGGTTCTCCAGCAGAGCTTTAACCTCCTCTTGATCCCGGTCCAACTCCCCCGGACCAGCTTCAATGATGTGGACGGGGTTGAGTTGATATAACGGAGGAAGAGGGCGGAAAAGCTCGACGGGGAGAAGCCACTCGCAGCCCAACATCTGGTCCAGTGCGCATCGCTCCAGTGGATCCAGCTTCAGGATCCCACGAATCAGTCGCTGACATGGAGCGGACACCCAGGTGGGAAGAACGTAGGCCACGTCCAGCACAGAACGTCGCAGCTTGGTCATGGTGTCGGCACGGAATGGTAAAGTGCCAGTCACCATGAAGAAGAGGAGGACACCCATCGCCCAAACATCTACTGGTGGGCCGATGTAAGTCTCGTCTTTGAAGAGCTCGGGAGCGGCATAAGGAGGAGAACCGCAAAACGTATCTAGCGCTTGACTGCGGTTACTGACTCGCGTGCTAAAACCAAAGTCCGCCACTTTAATGCAGGAGTTGGTGGTGTAAAGGACGTTTTCAGCCTTCAAATCCCGATGGATGATGTTGTTCTCGTGCTGAAACATACAAAAAGTGGTAACTGATCGTCTCAAAAGCAAGTAAAAGAACACGAAATGTGTTGCTAGAGCTTCACCATGTATTTGACAGCTGACAGAATTTGGGCGAAGACGATCTTGCTCTCGTGATCGGAGAACTTTCCTCCACCGCTGATTTTGCTCTGGAGGTCTCCACCACCGGCAAACTCCAGCACCAGGTACAAGCGACTTGGTCTTTCCACGACTTCATAGAGCTGCAGTAAGTTTGGATGGTACAAGCCTTCCATGTTTGATATTTCTCTGAAGAGCATCCTCTGGGTCTGGAGATCCAGTCTCATCTTATCCAGGATCTTAATGGCGACTTTGTCTGGAGACAACAGCACAACTCTGATCACTTGTTTTCTAAAGTCAATTTTTTATGGAATTCAGTTAAATTAAACCATTAAATATTCATTAAATAGTTCTGGTCCGTACCTTTAGTAAGAGCATTGGTGGCCAGCTTGACTTTTGAGAAGTTCCCACAGCCGATCTGACCCCGGAGCTTGTAGAAGCTCACCCTCCTGCCCACAGTCAGCTCCTTGATGGTGTGTTCATCACTGCACATGTCCAGCGTCAGCTTCTGCAGGGGGGTCAGGTTCTTGGAAGGGTCTTCCTCTTCTCCTTTTTCTGGCCCGCATTCTGAGCTGTCCGTCACAGTGTAGAGGTGGTTTTGATGCAGCCGTGGAGACTCCAACCTGCCCTTGATGGGCATTCTGAAGTGGATTAAGGCTGCAAAACAAAAGATGTGCATGGAAAATACACATAAAATAGGTGTAGAGAACATGAAAACCATACTTGAGAAAAAGTGCGGATACCACACTGTAAAAATTACTCCAATCACCAATTCCAAGAAGGCTTGAGTAAACGTAGTAAAGTATTAAATTGGGATTTTCCTCGTACTGAATTTAGGCCAAAATTTTCATGTTTTATTTCCAAATTGCCTTTATATTTTGAAATGGCAGAACAAAGTAGCTAATAAAAAATAACAAAATGTAAGTCTAATGTCAGTGCAACTAAAACGTGCAAAAAAATGCAACCGCTAATTCACACGATTCAGCTCACAATTAGCATCCAGTACCTTCAGCATCCTGCAGATGGCGACATGACCTCATCCGCTAAAGAAATTACCCGCGGTAGAAAAATATGCTGACTTGTCGCGCACAACCACAATGCATTGAGTAATGGCAAGTGTTCATTCAAAATGTATTGGAGTAAAGAGATAATCAAACATATAGTCAAGTAGAGAGTAAAATTGCTTGTATTTTTGATACTAAGCCAAAAAAGTCCAATGCCTCGGCTTGGGAATTCTCAAATTCCCAGATCAGTTTGTATAATTGCATCTCATTCACAATAAGAAGTTGCCTTTCTCAAATGTGTTTACAATTTATTACCTTGAAAAAGATTTAATTGAAGTTTTAATATCTACAAGCTGAAAAAATGAAAAGGAAAAAGTAGCAGTAAACTTACCTCGGTGCGCATGATGCCACTGTAAACAAGACACACACACACACACACACACACACACACACACACACACACACACACACACTTCTAGTCCGAAGGATCCACACTCAAAAAATTCATCTGCATTTTGAAATAATCCAGATTTGGAATTCAGAATAATCCGAAGCAGTTTAATGAATCAGGCTATGAAACTTGGCAGTTAAGAGACGGAGACAGTTGCCCTCAAGTCTCCAGGGAAGACGTTCCCTTCTGTCTCCAGCTCTTCATCTGTCTTTCACTTCTCGTGTCTCAGAGGAAGAGAACATGCTGGTGTCATGTTTCCTAATCTGTAAGCTTTATTTAGAGCTACCTTAATCCCCTCTGCTGTCCGAGACAATGCCCCTGATGCTCAAAACGCCAGATCTGAACAGAACCGAGGGAGAAAATCTGGCGAGTTACACTTCACCGATTATCGTGAAAAGCGCATCATAACACACTGTCAAAAACAATCGGAAGAACGCCGGAAAACATGGCCTGTGTGAGGGGCCGTAATGAGACTGATCTCTGACTGTACAGTGCAGGATCAGACGTTACGCAACCGCATTACTCAATGAGATTAGCGCGGGCCTTCGTTGACACATAGAAGGGTTCGACCGCTAATGTGATTATTACAGGCCTGGAAGTTGAATGAAGTGGCTTTACGTTTATTTTCTGGGGGGGAAATGTGACAATTTGTGATAAGAAACATGGTGTTGTTTGCTTCTACTTCTGCAGATTATATTTGTCGAAAGGAAAACTAAATAATCAACTGGAAGTTTCAATTACTATCTTGTACATTTCTTATGATGAGTAAAAGTTCTTCAAGCAGGTTTATAATGAATGAATGAATGAATGAACGAATTTTGAAAGAGCAATGACTTTTGAATAAAAAAGTCAAACTCTGGATCATAGGCCACCTGATTGTTGTGTGGTGTGTGTATGAAATGAGTATAGAAATTAAACCTTGAGATTATTTTAATAAGAAAGTGTTTCCGCCAACAGGGGGCGCTGTGGCGCAATAAGAGACTTACAGGAAAATTTAAGTTGTTTACACAGAATTATTAGATGTGAATACTTGATAAAAGTCCCACGAACAATCTGAAATAAATTATGCTTAGTTAATTTAGACACAAAAAAACGTAATTTGGAAATTAACTTGCGACCTTGAGAATGACAAATTCGGTAACAATCTGGATATAGATTTGCCAGGTCGTAGTCATCATATGTACTCTACAGCTTTCAAGAATCTGATGTCATTCCTTCTCGGGCATCGAGTGGCATGTGCTCGTACCTGCCGTCTCTGACTTAGCAGGTGTCTGTATTGATGAGATTAGAAGCTTTATTTGGAACATGGCGGTTGTGTTTACATGTGCGATGACCCGTACGAGTGGTAATCTGCTGGCAATCCCTTCCTTCTGAATGACCTCTCATGTCTGAGTTTTCACAACTAAGCGAACAAACAATCCCAGATTGACTCGGAACAGACAACAAGAACGGTGACGTTTACGCTGGAAAGATCACGGGAGGAAAAGTCTGCGGTTGAGAAAGCAAACATTCAGAAGGTTGTGGCTGATGGTGTAACGCACAGTCTCAGTGTTTCTTCCTCTTGAGACGAGACTCCATCACCGGGAAGCGGCTGTGTTGTTCCAGATCCTTCACTCTCTGACGCAGAGCTTCGATCTCTTTGTTTTTCTCGTCCTGGATGAACTGGAGCTTCTGAAAACACAGTTGCATTGAGACAAGACCGAGCCATAATAAAGCGTGCGATAAGTGCTGCGACGTGACTCACTCTTTTGAAGATGTTCTGAGGAAGAGGAGTGGAGTGCGGCGTCTGCGCTTGGCTCTTCACCGACTGAGCTCTAGCAAGCTTCGTGCCAAACTGCAAATAGACGTTTACAGTAGCACAGTTATGCAAATTCTGTTTACAAACAACGAGTATACATTTTACAATAGTGTAAGCAAATTTAATACACCATACATACATGCGCACACACACACACACACACACACACACACACACACACACACACACACGTGTATGTATGTATATATACACACACACACACATATCACATATTATATTATGTATATTCACAAATCTATCTATATATTATATATATTTAACTTTTACATTTAAATTATACATTTTTGGTTTAGAGTATGTGCCCCTATATATCAGTTTCATTGTTCTATATTAGACTGTTAATAAAATAATAGAATTAGACTATTAAGTACAATGTATGATATAGTGATATTTATTACTATAAATATCACACTATAAATGTCAACTATAACTCTTTATGACAAAAAAATTGTATTATAATTACATTTTAATTCAATTTAAATTGCATTATAAATAATTTATAATCAAATAAAATTTAACGATGTAACCGGTTGAGCAAATGACGAGTTTGATGACGCGCATATTTATTTCTCCAATTTGAATCTAAAGTCAGGGACTTTTGTTTTTTTAGCTGATTATGAAAAAAAATACTCAATAAATTAATATTAAACTATTTAGGGTTAGGGTTTTT